>JAJJWW010013375.1:0-33392 GCA_023531295.1 Papaver armeniacum
TTTAGTTACCTTTGGATGTAGTGGTAGGATTTTCTACATCTACACCTATATTGAGTATATTATCAATCCAAAATACTCTTAGGTTAGTACTGTCCAATTCTCATGTCTATATTAACATTATATGTTCTGCTACGCAATTAGCAAAAATTTTCATTCCACACTTCAAAGTTCTAAGTGTACGTCTCATCCGGCCTGTTTGTTGTTAATGCTTCTTGTTCTTCGTTTGTGGTATTTTTCTACCTTTTCTTTGGAAAGAGCAAAGATTGTGATTAACAAATAAAATCGTTTAAAGAAAAAAAAATTGTACCGCAGTAATTAATAAGATAACTGCAAATAGTCAGACAGGCAGGTCCCCAGCAATAAAGAACCGAAGGAAAAGACCAGTTGTCAACTCAGTGGACAAAACTGAGCCCGCCGGATTCAAAAAGATAAACACAGACGACTTCTGAGAAGTTGTCATATCTATTATAACAGTATGACTCTCCTTTGATTTCGTACAATTGGACTTTGACACACAAACTCTAAGATGTAGCAGTAGGTATGATAAGCCTAATTTGATTGGGGGCCAAAGGTTTTAATTGGGGGCTCCCACTAGAGGATAAAAAAGGTCACCCAAACCTAATTTGGGTCACCCCTTAGCAAATTTTTTATAAATACCTAACCTACCCCTAAATGATTAGTATTAAAATTTAATAAAGTTAATTTAATTAGTGTGGTTAGATTATGTTAGATTAAAATCAGATTTTTTTTTTTTTTTTTTTTTTTTTTTTTGAGTTGAGAAGAAGAAGAAGAGGTTTTAGAGGAAAACTTGGGGTTTTTAGAAATGAGTAATTCAAGTAGGGGAAATGATGTTGGAGAAGGTTCAAGTAACAAAGATGATTGTGTTGATGGTAAGATTATCTTAAATTCTCCCATGGATTGGATATATGTCACAACACATAGAAAGAGTCGTCAATGTCGAGGGATGTATACCCCAACGACTCTATAAAGTCGTCAATGTATTGACACCAAAAATGACGACTCAAACTCCGCAACTTTTCGTGTTATGAAAAATCGTCAGGGTAATATGATATACCTGACGACTCAAACCTGCAACTTTTCAAGTTATGAAAAATCGTTAGGGTAATATGATATACCCTGACGACTCTTAGCTTGGGCCACAAAGAGTCGTTATTTTGTTTGTCTATACCAAGACGACTACGAAAATTTTGGGACGAGAGAAATTTGTTTGTTTTTCACATTGGGTCGTTGACCTTTAAAAAGGGTCGTCCATAGAGGATTGTCATAGGTTTCTATATTATGTTAACGACTCTAATATAGGGTAAAAAATATGAAAACCAGAAATATGGTCGTTATCTTGGTCATCATATACCCTAACGATTTTTCATGGTCTCTACATGCATATGAAAAATCGTTAGGGTTTAGGCTTGTCGAATTGACGACCCTTTTTATCAGAATCGAAATTTTCGAGTGAAATTTTTTTTTTTCTTGGAGTCGTTAATGGAGGAGAAGAGAAGAGTCGAGAGGAGTGATCTTTTTGTTTAGAACTAGAAATGAATTGGGGCTTAGGATTAAGGGTTAATAGGTTTTTAAGATTTATTTTTAGTGAAGGGTAAAATAGTATTTTCATAATCGATTTAATACGCCCTGAAAAATTTGGGGTGCAAATAAAATATCAAGGCCCCCAATTAAAACCTTTGGCCCCCAATCAAATTAGGATGATAAGGTACCGAAGAATATAGGGTCAAGAAGAAAGAAATATCTTCTACACTTCCTGTTTAAGAAACTTGAAGAGCCAAACTGACCCATATGATAGAAGCTTGAAAATTCCGATTCTTTTTCGTAAAAACAATGATCCTAAACTGAAGATAAAAATGAGTTAGAAAATTCATAGACAACAGTTGAACAGTCACATAATTTTCAAACTTAAGGCAAACAAAGGTTTATAGCGCGTTGGGATACAATTCTGTTTTTGACTTCTGCTTCTCCAGATGCACAAGTTAGAAGCTGAAGTCAGAAGTCCAGATATTTTGCTTCACAAAAAGTCGACTTATCTGCTTCTAGAAGTCATTCTGAAATTCCACACCCAAACTTACTTCTTACTTTTTGAATTTTAGAGGTCAAAAAATTACTTCTGGATGCGTATCCAAACGCACTATTAACATCCTTAAAAAAAAAAAAAAGCTTTAATTTTAACATATACTGTATTCAAAAGCAAAGCAACACATATCCAGAAGCTAAAACATATTCAAAGTGACATGTGCTATACATCTAATCTAAGTTTCGGTCCAAATCCAAGACAAGGAAACTAGCTGCGCCACCCGCCCCTTGATCCTCCTCCTTTAGCAAAGGTAGTAGTTGACTGTTGACATAGTATTTTTAAGTTTTAACACTTGCAGTTGAAAGGTGAATCATCAACCCCAGCTTATGCCAATTTGAAGGATAAGTCAAAGGGAAAGGACATCGTAAAGGATAATATGTAAAGACCAATACCATCTCAACAACAGAAATCTTTTTTGGGTGTTTCAAAGATGCTCCGGCGCCATCAGAGTCTATGTGTTGTTTAATTTCTGCCTTCCCTGTCTTTATTTCAGTTTCTTGTTCTCTTGGCCACCTGTTTACCTGTCTGTCCATACTTACCTTCTTGTTTAGCTTAACTCTTGTGTCTGCAATACTGTGTTTAATTTCTGTAATTCCTGTAATATAGGTGTCTCTTGTTATATTCCTATATAGTCTATCGTTGTAGCTTTGTATATCTGCCTTTTTCTACTTGTTTCTAGCTACTATAAATTTGGTCAGTATTCCCCTTTAATCCGACCTTGCTACATATCCCCCACTCCTTTCCACCATTCTCTTCCACCACTAGGTGGCTTCATCAAGGCCATAGATTGCATCCATTTTGATCCCCATGGAGAAGCAAGGGGTCCCATTATAATTGAATTGCACGAATACCTGCACGACACATAAGCGGTGGAAAGGAGTGGGGGAAGGGGCTGGTGGACATATAGCATTTTCGCCTTTAATCTGCTCCTGTTATGCTCAAGCCTACTTTAGTCTAATTGGTGTGTTTGTCTGACTCTATCTTAGCTGCTGTAGCAATCCTAGATTTAGTTTTCTGAATAAAATTTCCTTCACTTGTCTCTTGCCTGGCGGTAAGTTTCGCTCTGCGGCTGCCTGCTTCTTTTAATGTACACATATTTAATATCTCACTCCACATTTGTTATTTCTTTATTGGCTCTGTCTCTTATTAGTGCTGCTCTGCTGTGTCTTTTCCTTTCAATTTCTCTGGAATCTTTGTTAGTTTATTCCTGGTCTTATTATTTTGATACCCCTCTCAAAATCCTTTTAATCTATTCAATTTTCCTCTGGATCATCTTCTGCAATCTTTACTGCCTTAATCCACTTTCCCAGTGTCATTATGAAAATTCTTTCGTGGAACGTACAAGGAATCGGAACCCCAATTACTCAAGACCATTTAAACCACCTCAATCAGTTTTATAAGCCTTATATAATCTTCAGCCCTAGGATTCATCCGAAACACGGGAAAATTATCGCGCGGATCCTAAAAGTCCCTTTATTAACAAAAAATGAGAAATACCTAGGTACCCCTCTTTTCTTTGATAAAAATAGAAAAGAAAATTTCGAACCCCTTCTTCAAAAATATTATGGCACACTGCAGGGTTGGAAATCCAAACTCCTCTCTCAAGCCGGCAGAACAGTTCTAATAAAGTCAAATCCTTCAAGGTTTTCCAACCTACCAAATGCAAGTGCTATCTCTCCCTAAAGAAACTTTAGATCAAATAGACAAAATTCAAAGGGACTTTTGGTGGAACAAAAAAAAACCAAAAATAGGGGAGGTTATATAAAGTCCTGGATCAGTATCTGCAAACCCATTTCTCAAGGGGGTCTAGGGATTAAGAATCCTCACCAATTTAACATAGCCCTCCTTACGAAGCTTGCAAGTCGCCTTATTTCTGAACAAGATCAATTATGGGTTCAACTTCTCAAAGCGAAATATTTCCCAAAATCCCACCCTCTGGAAACTTCAAGGTCTTCGAAATTATCTTGGATTTGGACAAGCATAAAAAAGGGATTAGAACTTATTAAAGGTAATTTTGTTTGGCAAATAAAAAACGGAGCATCTACGAAAATCTGGGAAGATAAGTGGGTGCCTAACACAAATATTATTCAGAAACCCGTTAATATCCAAGACCTATTCCGCATAGGGTAAACGAGTTGATAAATTCTGAAGATACTTGGGACCAAGACAAGATTAATACATATTTTGAGCCAGAGGTAAGAGCAAAGATTTTAGCCATTACACCAAAAACGCAAGAACAGGACAAAATAAGATGGCAACATCATCCCTCAGGAATATTCTCAGCTAAAAATGTTTATAACTTTATCATAAACCAAAACCAAGAAGATGATAGCCTAAATACTTTTCCTTGGCAAAAACTATGGAAAGTACAGAGTTATTAGAGAATCAAGTTATTTTTTGGAAATTAGCACAAAAGCTCTTCCAACAAACTTAAGACTTGGAGCACATAATGAAGACGTAAGCACAATATGTCAGGTGTGCGACTCTCGGGAGCAAGAATCGAGAACAACATCTCTTTCGGTTTTGTCCCTTCGCTAGGGCTATTTCTCTGGTTTGGTCTGTCTCTAGAAATAGTGAATACTAGAATTGTCGAGGATTCAATAATAAATTGGATACATGAGTGGATCATGGACCAAGATCTCTCCCAGTGGTCAGCAAACATCGCAACCATTGCTTGGTTTATTTGGAAGTACGTACAGATGTTCGGTGGTGTTCGAAAAAATCAACCCGAGCCCGAATCAACTCATAGAGCAAATCAATAAATTCTTGAACCAGAATTCAGGAATCAAACAAGTACAAATGAAGAACAAAGGAAGAAATATCCCAAAGGAAAATTGGTCGAATTTAAAGACGGACTGGATTATATTTACTGATGCAGCTTTCAAAAAAGAAGATTCAACTATGGGATACGCTTTTTTGGTTTACTCAGTAGACAGCGAATCTTTCGTGCATATTGTAGCAGGTTCGGAGTGGGCCTCCTCAGCTTTTCATGCAGAAGCAAAAGCGTTGTTAAAAGCCTCATCCTGGGTAAACGTAAATATTCTATTCAGTGTTTCGATAGCAACGGACTGCAAAGTTCTAGAGGATTCGATCAATAAGATCTGCAAAGAATCTCCTTGGAGCGCGGACAATACCATTCAGGAAACTATAATCATCCTTGAAAATCTTCCACAAGTCCAGGTAAAGTATATAAACAGGAAATACAACTATGCAGCGGATTACATAGCCAAGGAAGCTCGGTCAAAGCATATTAGGCACATGTCTTCCGATATTCAACAAAAAGTTTCAAAATCTAGTATTATTTCCAATGTTTTTAGCAAAAATGAGATTTTAAATCTCTTGTACTCTATTATTTGATTAATAAATTTCGTATTTTCATCAAAAAAAAAATTAAACAAAATTAATATTAACTAAATAAAAGTTGTTCAGTCATTATAAAATTATTTTAGATAAGGGTTTTTGTCGAGATGATAATCAAGTTGCAGATGTTATTGCCAAACATGTCAGGCAAACAGCAAGGTCTCTTGAATCCTCTGGAAATTATGATTCTGCTATTTGTGGTCTTCTAGCAAATGACCAAAACTTCATCAGAGATTAATAAAATTCTATTCTTATAAAAAAAAAGATAAGGGTTTTTGTACTTACTTATGGGAATGTGACACCCCTATAACAGGTTTCCAAATAAAAGTGGCTTAAGTCTGCGAAAAAAATTATATCTTCATAAGAGATGTCGCAATACATCAGCCATCGTGAAAGATTTGAGAGAAAACAAGTTCGAATCATGGTGGACACAAGCGGTCTATAACATGTGGATAAATTTCATTTAATATCTGCTATTAATAATTACGAATTTTTTTTTTTATCGATTTTTCAAAATCAAGAATTCAAGAATAGGGGAGAAACTAACTGAATTTAACAACATATCGATTCAGATGCACTAAAAAGATATGGAATTCCAGAAAGAAAGTGTTAGTGCAATTGTGCTTGTCCATCCTCCTATTTACCATTTCCTAAACAACCGTAGTTTATTTTGAATTTATCATCTCAATTTCCTCCCCCATGTCAACATGATTGTTTAAAATCTTCCAGTTACAGGTCTGACAATCCTAGATAGTGGTTTATTGGAAATAATCTTTTGGCTATTGATAGTGAAATACCTCTACCTATGAAAGGGAAAAAATGAACCAACACTGACACTAAAACCACACCAGTTAAATAAAAAAAAAGTCTTAACGAACCGCCCCTCCAAACCACATGAAAACTACCATCTCACAGTTTTCATTGTGGGCCCCAATACTGGCCCATATGATGTCCTCCGCGGGGTCCACCGGGACCACAAGAAAACAAATCTGTGAAAAAAAAATTGAAAACGGTTTTGGCGTGGTCAGTTTTCACGGTTTGTTTAGAACCACTGTTAAATAAAATGTTCACGTAACGAAACTTACTTCCAAACCGATCTAGAAAAGAAATCAAAAAGTAAAAGTAATCATTGCTTGATTAAGCTTAATTTGCGAATGAAACAAAGTATTATATAAGATATGCATTTTAATATGAAATATCGACCATGGGTTAGAATATGCAATTCAAATGGTGCATACCTGGTAATACTGACAGAGTTACAGTGGGAGTTTCTTTTACTTTTGTCACAACACTACTTCCTACCCCCAATTTTTCGCCGAATGTAACTTCATCTGGATAGTTTGCGATGTGCTTCATCTGCATTCTCAGAAACCCGAAGAAGGTGTGCTCTCGTCTTTGCATCTTGATCAACTTTTCTCTTATAAACGTCCAAGATGACCATCAACTGTCATCCCAAATTGCATTCAGCAATTTACTTGAATTCCATGGGTGCAGAAAATGTGCCAAAACAATCTGGTTTGTAGCTAAATCAATCTACCAGTAAAACATTACAGGTATAGGAATCCTAAATAGTGAACAGACGTGATCTACATGTGAAAAGGAAAAGATGCACCAACACTGACAATCTGACACTAAAACAACATCATTTATATAAAACGTTCATAAATGGCAACTAACTTCCAAACTTATCTAGAATTCTTTTAACAAACTCAGAGTACTCATTTTTGTAACAAGGTTCATTTGTGAATGGCACAGGTATGAAAAACAATAAGCATAAAAATGATGTGTACCTGGTAATATCAATAGGATTGCAGCAGGAGCCAGTTTTTCATACCTTCTAATAGATTAGATATTATGTTATTCCCTTTCTTAGCTTTATTTCGATGATACTCTCATTAAACTGTAGTGTTCTCATTTACTGTGAGATACGCTAGTATTCTCATTTACTGTGAGATACTCTTTATGATATATAATAACGAAAGGGAAACATCTCCAAGGGAGTTTTATCAAATCCAAGATGGTATTGTCCTAAGCTCGATCAATCAATCCATGTTCTTCTTCTAAACAAAACCTAATGGCTGGTGAAAAGAACATTACATCCAGCGTTTGCCGTTACAAACATTAAAACCCTAATCCCAATTATCCTGGACATTAAACAGGATGAATATTCTTCATGGGTGTTTCTGTTCGAACTCCATCTCCAAGCTCACTGTCTTCTTTTCCTCATTGACGGATCAACAACACCAACGGATCTTGATGTCGATACCGTGAAACAACTTGATGCTCTCTGTCGCCAATGGATGTTCTCTACCATGGCCAAAGATTTGATGCTCACCGTTTTCAAATCCGGCAAAACTGCACAAGAAATCTGGAAACACCTTAAGAAGCTTTTTCAAGACAATAAAGGCAGCCACGCCGCATCCCTTGAAAGTAAGTTCGTTAACCTTAAATTTGTTGAGTGTAATAGTGTTGATGATTATTGTGATAAACCTAAATCGCTGTATGATCGATTACGTGACCTTGACTTTCCCATGGATGACAAGAGATTGGTTATTCAACTTGTCGATGGTCTTCCGGAGGAATACAATACTGTTGTTTCCTTCATCCAACAATCCATGCCCAGTTTTGATACTGCTCGATCTCAACTAAGGACGGAAGAGATTCGTAGTTCTTAGCAAACCCTAGCATCTCCGCCAACTGCACTAGATGCTGCTACTGCCTCATCTATGCACTGCAATAATCATCGACCAATCCGACCCAAAAATGGCCAGCGTGGTCCTCGCCCACCCTCCAACGGCAACGACACTACAGTGGGCCAACCACCTCTACTGCAAACACCAACCATGCATTACACAGTCGGTTATCCTCGAAAACCTCACTGGCAGCCATACTGGCCAATACCACCATGTCCGTACCCTATAACTCATGCCTGGCAACCCCACTCTTCAACCCGTAGACCGCACAACAATAATAACTTCCCACAATAATAGCGCACGCAACGCGGAAGGTCACCTGGACTGGGTCGTGGCCAAGCTTTCTACACTCCCACCACTGAAGTTCTCCACCCAGATGATATTGCGGAGGCATATAGTTCCATGAGTCTTCAACCACCTGACGATGATTTCTACATGGACACCGGTGCCACTTCACATCTCACTGCAAATCCAGGTACGCTACATAAAGTTTCCAACTCTAAAGAATGTTCGATTCTATTCTAGTCAAGTAAATGGCAATAGTATTCCAGCTTATGTCTAGTGGTACCAAGTTTATACACCTTCCTTTTTCGTCTTCTTGATTTCAAAGATACCCTTGTTGCCCCGATATATATTATCAAAAACTTAGTGTTTGTTCGTAAGTTCACCACTGATAATCATGTATCTGTTGAGTTTGACCCATCCGGTTTCTCTGTGAAGGATCCGACAAGAAGACTATCCTTCGATGTGACAATTCTCAAGAGCTCTATCCTATCACCAAGTTTGTCGCATCTCCTCCTACCGCGTCCTCGCCTCAACCTATCTCTCTTGCTATTTATTCGCCCGATGTTTGGCATAACCGTCTTGGCCATCCTGGCAAAGGTATCTTAGATGTTCTTCGTACCAAAATTTTTATTTCATGTAATAAAAGCAATTGCTCTCAACATGGCATTCATGTCAAGTTAGCAAACATGTTAGATTACCATTCTCTGAGTCTAATTCCAATACTTTTGCTCCCTTTGATATTATTCATACTGACTTTTGGACATGTCCTTTACATGTTGAGACGGGTTTTCGATATTACCTTATGGGTTTATCCGTTAAAGTTCAAATCTCAAGTTTACACCAAATTCTTGGAATTTCACTCATTTGTTAAAACTCAATTTGAGCGTGACATCAAAATTTTTCAATGTGATTTGGGTCGTGAATTTGATAACTCTTCTTTTCATAATTTTGTTCATGCAAATGGCTTTGTTTTTCATTTCTCTTGCCCACAAACTTCCTCTCAAAATGGCAAAGCTGAGTGTATGATTTTTCGAGTCAACGACATTACTCGTACCCTTATGTCTCACGCCTCCATTCCCTCAAAATTTTGGGCCGACTCTCTTAACATGACCGTCTATATTCATAATATTCTTCCCACCAAAACTCTCCATTTTCATTCTCCTGTTTTTTCTCTTTATGGACGCCAACCTACATACGATCACCTTCGTATATTTGGATGTCTTTGTTACCCTAATATCTCCGCCACTACACCTCACAAACTTGCTCCTCGTTCCAGTAAATGTGTCTTCCTTGGTTTTCCTATTAATCATCGTGGTTATCGTTGTCTCGACCTCACCACTTATAAAATCATTATATCTCGGCATGTCACTTTTGATGAAAGTGTTTTTCCGTTTGCCACCACTACTCCCACCGGTCCTACAGATTCTGAATCCTCTCCCTCACCTATCCACCACCCTTTAGCTGAAAATCTTTTTTACCCGTCGGCAACACCCTCATCCCCTTCTTCTGCTACCAACATTTCCCCTACTCCCTATACTCCTCCCCACAAGCGCAGACCTACAATTCCCACCTCTCCTTTCGATACTACTTCTACTAGTCTGGTACCTATTGTTTCCGTTGATCAGCCTACAGTTCCTATTCCATCTACTTCTCCTAGTATGGTCTCTCCAGCTCCCAATCCAGTACATACTTCTACTGTTACAGCTCCACCCAATCTTCCCTCTACTCGTCCAGTTACTCGAGCCTATCGCGGCATTTTCTGCCCCAATCATAAACTAAATCTCCATTTCCAGTACAAATATAAAATCTCTCAATTGCCTCGTTCTCACCTATATGCTCTTAGGGACCCTAACTGGAATGCAGCCATGCTAGATGAATACAATGCAATGTTGAAAACTAGTACTTGGGAACTTGTTCCACGACCACGAGATGCACATGTATTCGTTCTATGTGGCTATTTCGCCACAAATTTCATGCCGACGGTTCCTTGCAGCGTCACAAGGCTCGCCTAGTTGCAAATGGTAAATCCCAACAGATTGGAGTTGACTGTTTTGAAACTTTTAGTCCGGTTGTCAAACCGGCTACTATTCGTACTGTGTTCACTGTTGTTGCTTCACGTTCTTGGCTTATACATCAGCTAGATGTCAAGAATGCTTTTCTCCATGGGGATTTGACTAAGACAGTTTATATGCATCATCCTTCTGGCTTTGTTGATCCTGATCACCCTGATTATGTATGTCGTCTTCTTCGGTCGCTCTATGGTCTGAAGCAGGCACCTCGTGCATGGTTTCAGCGTTTTTACAAGTTTATTACAAATTGTGGTTTTCAGGGTAGTGTATGTGATCCCTCTCTCTTCGTTTACCAATCCGGATCTGAGACGGCATACTTACTCCTATACATTGATGATATTATTTTAACCGCAAACACTGATAACCTACTTGGCAAATTTATTACTTTGATGAAGCGGGAGTTTGCCATGACTGACCTTGGCCCACTGCATCATTTTTTGGGTATCTCTGTTCACCGCTCATCATCAGGCCTCTACTTGTCTCAGTCAGTTTACATGCAGGATATTATTGCACGTGCATCCATGACAAATTGCAATCTTGTGACCACACCAGTTGAAACTCATTCGAAACTCAGTGCAACATCCGGTCCTGTAATTGAGGATCCTACTCTATACTGAAGCCTGGCTGGGGCTTTTTCAGTACCTCACCTTCACTAGACCGGATATCTCTTATGCAGTACAACAGGTATGTTTGTTTATGCATGATCCTAGGGAACCTCACATGCAGGCCCTCAAGCGGATCCTTCGTTATCTTCAGGGTACCCTTGATCATGGTTTGTTCCTTTCTGCTACTACAATTACTGGGTTAACTGCATATTCAGACGCCGATTGGGCGGGGTGTCCAGATTCTCGACGGTCCACTTCCGGCTACTGCATTTTTTTGGGTGACAACCTAGTGTCCTGGTCTTCTAAACGTCAGGCAACTATCTCTCGCTCAAGTGTTGAAGCTGAATATCGGGGAGTGGCCAATGCAGTTGCAGAGACTACTTGGTTTTGCAGCTTACTTCTTGAGCTTCATCTACCTCTACGACGTGCCACCATTGTATACTGTGATAACGTCAGTGCAGTCTATATGTCTGGTGATCCTATTCAACATCAACGCACCAAACATGTGGAGACTAATATACATTTTGTTCGTGATCGCGTTCATGTACAGGATATTCATGTACCGCACATCCCCTCGGAAAATCAATATGCTGATATTTTTACCAAAGGTCTTCCACGACAGCTATTTACTCGTTTTCGTGCTAGTCTGAGCGTCTGCTCTTCTCCCGCTCTGACTAATGGGGTGTAATAGATTAGATATTATGCTGTTCCCTTTCTTAGTTTTATTTCGGTGATACTCTCATTAAACTGTAGTATTCTCATTTACTGTGAGATACTCTTTATGATATATAATAACGAATGGAAAGGGAAACCTCTCCAAGGGAGTTTTATCAAATCCAAGACCTTCTTCTACCACCCTCAATTTTTAGCCAAACGTAACTTCATCCGGATGATTTGGCTGCTGCACTATCCTTAATCCAAAATAAACGAGATAATTTCTAAATCGATATGTATAAGCGAATTGATGAGAATAGGACAAGCATTGTAACAATCTAGCACATGGTCCTATGCACAAATTTCAGGAAATTAAACAGACACAAGGATTTTAGACGATAATAACACAGGAGTATAGATATAACATTTGCCACAGGTAACACCTAACAACTGAATATGCACACCTCTACTTAGGAAGGAGGCATTTTCGGCAAAAGGATAATCCGGTAGCAAACTGAATATGCACACCTCTACTTAGGAATCAAAACATTTACAAGTTTGAAATTAAGTTTCACATCATGAACAGACCATTTGTACCCAAAAAAAACCTCAAAAAATAGACATTAACCACCATCTTACTGTCCAGCTGAAAATCCTTAACCTGATTAGAGGAATACTTGCAAAGGGCTCCTGTAGAAGTAGTCAATTTGATGTATTTGTACTGCTCAACCGAAAACTAATCACTTCCTTCGGTGTGGCTCTCTTCTTCTGCTTAAAATTCCAGAGCTCTTTTTCTTGATTTCCTCTCATTCTCTTTACTCCAATCACCCTATTTTTGGATGCCTTTTCTGATTCCATTTGCTGCATTAATAGCATACATTTACAAGAATCAAAATCTTGTGTTCAAATCAACCAAAATTTCAAAAGAGAAAAAAGGGTTTTCGGAAATACAAACACATTTAGTTTAGATAGATATACCTTGATAAGTACTTGGCGAGCTTCCTGAAGCTCTTCAGTGTAACACCGTTCATTGGAAACCAATTTGTGGTTCGTCTCTTTAAGCTCTACCAACATTTTTTCATTCTCAGCCAATGCTTTTTCAGGTTCATAAAAGGACTTACCAATATCAGCCGCCAAAGAACGAATAAATTCAGCATTCTCTTTAGTGTGAAATTCTAATTCAGTTTGCAATTTCATCTTCTCCTTGCCAAGCAAATCAGTCTCATTTCCCAGGTTAGTCTTCTCATTGCTAAGCGATTCAATTTCACTTTCCAGAATAGCCTTGTTTTCATTGAGCGAACGAATATCACCATGTATTTTAATCTTCTTTCCATTGAGCGAACAAATATCATTTTGCACCATATTCTTCTTTTCAATGAGCGAACAAATATTACCTTGTACTAAAGACTCTTCTAGCTTGAGGCATTCAAAATCTCTCTGCAATTCGGTCTTCTCCTTGCTAAGTAAGTCAGAATCAGCTCCCAAAGATTGCAACTTGTCCTTCCCCTCATTGAGAAGTTCAATGTCATTTAGCAATTTATCCTTCTCTTTGTTGGTGAATTCTAAACCTGTTCCTAGTTCGGCCATCTGTTTGTTCAAAGATTCAATACTACTAAGCAGCTTATTCTTCTCATCTTGGAGGAATTGGAAACCAGCTTCCATTTTAGACTTGTCCCTACTGAGCAACCCAATATCATTTCCTAGTTTTCTTTTCTTTTCATTGAGTAGTCCGACATCACTTTCCAGTGTACTCTTTTCTTTGCTGAGTAACTCAGTATCACTCCCTAATTTAGTCTTCACATTGCTAAGTAATTCAATCTCACTTTCCAGAATAGTCTTGTTTTCATTGAGCGAACCAACATCACTTCCCAATCTCTCCTTTTCCTTGTTGAGCAACTCTGTCTCAGTATCCAACTGTGTCTTCACATTGTGAAGTAATTCAATTTCACTTTCTTGATTAATCTTCTTTTCATTGCACAAGCAAATATCACCTTGTACCGTAAACTTTTCCCTTTTCAGCAACTCGGTCTCATTTCCCAAGTTAGTCTTCTCTTTGCTGAGCGAATCAATTTCACTTTGCAGTTCCGTTTTCTGGTTGTTGAGTGACTCAGCAAATTTAGAAGACATGTAGTTTATTTCATATGGGTAAGAGCAACTGCAGTGGGCGACTAAACCCATTTTTTTGGTCGCTGAAGCAGGCGTAGCGGGACGTACCAAAGATCAAATACCAGCCTAGAACAGTAGTTCGAGAGTATATTTGGTCTGGACCAAAGACCATACCCATTTATAGTCGAGCGGTGATATAATCTCCGTTTCTCAACGGGCGGTTATATAGTGTGCGCTTGACAACGGCGTTATAAAGTGTTCGCCCAACGGGCGGAGGCGGGCATATAAACTACGCGCCATTCTAGGTGGTGATAAATGTACGCTCGATGGGGCGTGATAAAGTTTGCGCTTGGAATGGGCCGTTGATATACCCAACGCCCAATGAAGCTGGGCCCTAAAGTTTACGCCGAATGAGGCGGTCATATAGTTTACGCCGATGTTGCGAACTTAACACAGCAAAGCCACCATAACTCAAAGCACAAAATCCATCATAACCCAGCACAAGATGACCCAACAAATCACCTTAACTCAGCTACTTGTCTTGCAACTTTGAATAAATCTTCATCGCCTTGACCGGTGCTGGTTTCCCATCCACGGCTAGCCTGAACTAAGTTGTTAGTGGTTCAGACCTTCTTCAACAACTTGTGTGTCTGAAATTGGAAGGAATAGTTAACCATTGCGTCTCCTTCCCTGCAAGCATTTGCACATTTTAACACAAACCCATTAAAACCAAATCACTCAATTATTCACACACATCACCACCATTATCTTCCACCATTCATCAACGTTAATCAATAAGTGAAGCATCTTCATGGCCGCTTTCTCGAGCGAATCTCTGTTCATTTTCTTAACATCTTCCCTTGTCTCAAATTCCACCAGACCCATCTCATAAATCTTCCAAAACAACATACCAACATTCCAAATCTCCACCGTTTACATTAGTAAAACACATTTCTCTTGTTTTCGTCTAACCACAACACCACGAACTCACTCCACTCTCCTCCTCATTGGCTTCAGATGAGACTCTCAACCCTTGATAATTACCCATTGTTCCTACGGCAGTAGGGAGAAGAAGACTGCTGCATCTCACGACTTGAACTCGAAGAAATCGACCAAATTCAATGCTGGGAACATTGGTTTCTAAACAGGCGGTGACTTTATGTTCGCCCCATAAAGCGTTGATTATACGTGCGCCCCTCGTCCGGGCGGTGACTATATGATCGCCCCGTACCGAGCGTAATCTTTACCTCCGCCCCACACCAGGCGTTATCTTTATCAACGCTTGAGAGCGGCGCAATTTATATCTCCGCTCGGCTACCAGACGAAGATTATAACACCGCTCGAGTAAATATACTCGCCACCCACTGCGTCACACTACGGACCAGACTAAAATTTAGTCTTTTTTTTTGGTCTTTGATCATTGGTAATAGTCGCGTGACTGCAGTTGCTCTAAGAAGAGGCCATTTTTGGTGGAGATGGGGGAAGCAGACAATAGAAAAGTTTTTTGCTTTGTTTCCAAAAATGGGTGAGACGGTTTGGTAGATGCTTTTTTGCTTTGTTTCCTTGGAGATTTTATCGATGGATAGAAGTATCATTATTATAGATTGAAGTATCATTATTATAGATTTTATCGATGGATAAAAGTATCATTACTATAGATAGAAGTATCATTATTATAGAAGTATCCATGACACTCTTAAATGGATAAGGTCGGACAAGATTTACGCCATTTTCTCCGGCAAACTCAAACGACAATGAATTTAAGTCTAATATTTTATTGACATGTTCCTATTATCAGACTTTACATTCCCACCAAAAATGAATGCAATTCGAAATAGCAAACCTGACCATCTATCGATCTTAATGTCAAATTAATTTTGAGCATTTTGATATTCAAAGGAGTAGATGGTGATTTTATACATCTCTAATTGTGCTAATTTTTTGTAGGAATGTAGAGTCCTATAAAAAGAATATACCATCAAAATATTAGACTTAAATTCATTATCGTTTGGGTTTTGCGGAGAAAATTGCGCAAATCTTGTCCGACCTTGTCTATCTAAGAGTGTCCATGGATCCTTCCTCATTATATATAAAAGTAATCTAGTAGAGATCTTTATTAACCGTGAAGTATCATTATTATAGATAAAAGTAATCTAGTATTATAACGAGATTCATCTTCAAAATTTCAAAGTGGAGATCAATTGGTTTATTTGTGTTAGAATATGAGCATCCAACTCAAAACCAATTGGCAATGAGTGGAGAGACCCGAAGGATTATAAACCGCAGGATCTTAGATTGCCCAACAATGTGAGACTAATAATCTCAACACGCCCCCTCACGTGTAGCCTCGTTGGGTCTAACACGTGGATAATAAATCGGTCAACTAACTCGACACAAATAGCCTGTTCTGATATCGTGTTAACACTTGGTCTTCACTTCACGGTACGGATGCCTCGGACCTTCTTTGCTCCTCGGCTAATTGTGCACGCATGCCTTGAATATAGGGTTTCCTCTGTCTTTATCTATATGATGACCTCGGCTACCTTGTATATACTCTAATTAGGCCGACCGAGCGAAGCGAGGGAGGACTTTATATATGGTGACTTTGTGTCAATGTGAAGCGTGACATTTTTTTCCAATTAGACACAAAAGATTGGATTTGGTTCAACGATGAAAGGACGACACGCCTCTAAATCAAAATTTTCTTTTTTTCATTTAGATATTTTCGTAAATAAACTCAAGAGGAAGAGCACTAAGGTATTAGACATTTTCGTAAATAAACCAAAGAGGAAGGGCAGTAAGATATTAAACATTTTCGTAAATAAACCAAAAAAGAAGGGCAACTAGATATAAGAGTCAAATTTTATTATAATTCCTTATGTATCCTATTTCTTTAGGGGTATAATTGACAACCAAACTTTAATATAACATATCTAAAAATCCGTTTCTTGAATTTTACAAATTTTATCTCGTTGGAAAGGTTTTAAAAAATCTACGCAATGAGTATAAACAACAATATTAAATTTAGAGTTTTTACGAAAAATTTGGAAAAATATTTATCATTTTAGGCATAATTTTGAAAATAAAATTAAGATCCATTGTGCAAACTACCACAAAAGGATACGTAATACTTTATGTAACCATATTTTGATTTTATGCATCAACTAATTTTCTTTTGCAACTAATAAAACGATGTACTCTCTCCGTTTCAAGAAAAATGATATTTTCACTTTAGCCATAAGTTTTCTTTTACAATCCAATTGCAGGAGTGTTTCATTTTTTTTCGTCGGTCGGCCTTCCCACCGTGGCAGCGGTCATCTAGTAATTTGACTCGGTCTCAGGTAATTGTAACTATCCATTTGAATTTTCACTAAAAAAAAACATGTTTTGCAACTTCAGTCGGCTTACAAAGATTACGTATCATTATTTCTTATAAGCAATAGTGTAGAACTAATTTCTTTTGTTCTTTAGATAATTCTTTTGAAATGAGCAAGTGAGCAAACACCACTACTGTTTTTTTTTTTGTTTTTTTTTTTGAAACTGAAATATTGAAATTGAAGATTAAAAAGTGTTTACATTATGTGCATCCTCATGAAGTTGAGAAATGATTTCATCTGGAGGAGCTAAAAGCCAAACACCACTAATAAATTGAGATCTAGCTAGCTTAGAAAGAGAGTCCGCTACTTTATTTTTCTTTTTAGGCACATAGTAACATTGCCAAGAGGAATAAATTTTAAATAAGTTTTTGATATCAAGGATTAAATTGTGTAATCTCCAATCAATGTTTAGTGAATCTCCCACTGACACCTAGTATTCCATTGACACCAAAATAGTGATGCACACATGAAAAAGAAAAAGCAAACTCAAAGACAAGAATTGCTAATAGGGGTGCCATGATTGGTGGGGGGTGTACCAAGCCAAGGCAAAAATTATTTTATCATATATAAAAATTATTTTGTCTTGTTATAGTTTTGGTACATCCCACTAATCCTGGCACCCATTAACAGCCTCGGATATCACCTGGTTTATAGCAAACAATTGAACACACTGGAATAAATTCTGATTTAACAAAGTATAAAAGTTCACTTTCCAGATAGGACCCACCATTTTCAGGAAAGGACCCACCATTTTCCCTAAAGGGTTCAAGGCTGTTAGATCGGGGTTTTAGCATGATCTAACGGTAAAGAAGCCGTTTGAACGGGATAGCTTCCCGCAAGGTCGCGCGGGATAGCACCGCTTTTTGATCAATAGTGTAACTTGTGCTTACATTCTGCGTAACCCAAAAATGTTGGCAAGGCAAATGAATGTGATAGGCTAACCAGAAATATACTTCTTTCACTCTATTTTTCCCATGGACGATGCATACTTTCCTGATAGTAAAATCTTAATGGATTAATTAATCAGAAGCACGGAGAATAAAAACCGAAACTAACACTCAAATTGAACGAAGTACTAATTGTAGAAAATCCAAGAGCACATACCATTTAAAACTACCAACAGTTAAATCATCAGTGCAAGTCAGTTTTTGATGATACAACTGTGAAAAATTCTTAATCTTCCAAGTGAATCATATTTTTACTTCCGAAAAGGTAAGACAAGATAGGAGAAGACATTGTATCAAACTTTGGGTTACAAATCGTAATTTACAATGACTTTGATTGAACAAGGGAAGTGCAGTGAGGGTCTTTAAAAGATTCTTGTGTATTACTTGTAGCTAGTGAGCTATATGATCACTAAAGACTTGTTTAATGTGGTTTTCAAAATGGAGATAGGTAATTGAGTGTATGTCTGCCTAAGATATTAAAGCCACGTGATTGATTAGCTTCCTTACAGTGAAGATTAGACAACTCCAATACGATTTGATGTTATTAAATCATTATTAAGATTTTGGACTCCACTTATTAGTATAGACCAGGAGCTAGCCATGCGCCATGATTTTTACCTTTCTGGTTCCGGTGCATTTGGAAACCGATATTACCACACATGATGAATTTTTACAAACTAGATGACCGCTACCACGGTGGGATGGCCGACCGAAAAAATTGACGTAAAACTAAATTTTTTGTTCACAATTTAGTTCCACCGTAGGGTGAAAATATTATTTTTCCTGAGACGGCACGAAGGTATAATTTTTCCAAACACAATGCGAAAGTATCATTTTTCCAGACAGGTAGGCCATTGTATATTTTTACTTTGCAAATAATTTGGTGGTGATTCAACACCATACGTTGTGCTTTTCATTTTAAAATTAGTTGTTTTTTATACTTAGTCAATCATTTTATTTTTCTTGTAGTTTTTTTCAATTTTTTTTAAGATATGTCTAATTTTTAAGCTACGCTAATTTTTAAGGAGAAAAGATACAAAATTTGGAGAATAATAATAAAAAATTGAAAAACAAAAATTTGATATCATTATTTGTGCTCATTGCGTAGCTAATTTAAAGGGCTTTCCAAATATATAAAATTTATAAAAATACGACTTGTAGTTTGAAATATACAAGGTTTTTAAATATATAAAAAATGCATTTACTGTTGTGCCCTTTCTTTTTAGTTTATTTACGAAAATGTCTAATACCTTATTCCCTTCCTCTTTGGTTTATCTACGAAAATGTCTAAAACAAAAAAGGTAAAATATGATTTAGAGGGACATCTTAGTCTTTTCTAGGTGTCCGGACCAAAATTCAATCTTTTTTGTGTAATTGAAAAAAATGTCACGCTTCACATTAACACAAAGTCACCATATATACAGTCCTCCTCGCTTCGCTCGGTCGGCCTAATTATGCATATCTCCCCCCTGTTTAAGGCAAGCAAGCTTAATTGAAATCCTTACTCTTTTTTTGGTTCACCAAACGGAAAATGGTTCACCAAACGGTTTAGGGACTAATATATTAACAAAATAGGGACTGTTTAGTTAAGGAATATAAATAAGGACAGAAATGCTTAACAGAATAGGGACTTAAAAATAATAATATATAAAATCGATTATTTACAGAAATGCCATTTTTATAAAAATAAAGATAAATATTTTAAAACTTTGTATCTTCTAAATGGTACGTCGGATTTTCGTGAAATTTATATATTTGGAAAGCTCTTTCAATCACCTACGCAACGAGTATAAGCAACCATATCAAATTTCTACTTTTTAATATATTTATAGTTCTCCGAAAGATAGCTATAATTTAAAGGTAAATTGAAAGAGTTTATGTACTTTTTATATGTTGCATATATAATGCTCAAATACTTCACTTGATATACTATAAAATTACTTAGAAAAGTCTATAGATTTTAGTTTCGATACGAAAGATTACCTCCGTTTCATTAAAAGTGATACTTTAACTTTTTTTTCTTTCCATTTTTACCTAATATTAGGCTAAATTAAAAAGTAAAATGAAAGTACCACATTTCAGAAATAGAATGAAAAATTAATATTACCGAAAGTACCACATTTCAGAAATAGAATGAAAAATTAATATTACCGACGTGCATCGCACGTGCTCACTACTTGTGGTTATGGTAACCAGACCAATTGGTGCACGAATACACGACACCATTTATCCCAACATTGCTAAGCGTCAACAGTTTACTAGGTTACGGGTTGGTATCAGTTTACTGGTTTACCCCTAAGAGTAAACTGCTACCCCTATGAGAAGCCATGATTAATCCACCGGGACCACCACTAATTTGGTTGTTGTGGTAGTTTGAAGTTTGAACTTTGCTATCGAAAACTTAAATTCTAACTTTCGAGGTTTAAGAAGGGTAATCATGGTGTCTGCTGCAGGGTAGACTTTCGTGGGAAGTAAGTAGCAGTTTGATTGAAATATATACTCCCTCCGTCCCACATATATAGGCGGAATTTTGGTTTTTGTTTGTCCCACTAAATAAAAGATTTTTTGCTTTCAAGATGAATTTTTCCATATATACCCATATTTATTGTACATAGGTAATTGTGTTGGAGATAAGACGAAGGGTAAAACAAGAAAAAAAACATATAAAATTATGAATCCCATGCAATTTTCTTAATCTAAGAGAATTGTCTCTCTCCGCCTATATATGTGGGACGGAGGGAGTAGTAAATTAGGATTATTTGTGTACGAAAGGTATGTAGAATCATGATGTTGATCCGGGTAGGGGTTAAGTAGGGTTGTAGAGTTTTTCTTTGGTCTAGGAGTAGACGTCGTAAATAGGGAGATCATGACTTCAAAATGTAGCAGTGTCATTAAATGCATGCACGGTACAACGAAAAACTAAAAAGAAAAAAAATCATGACTGATATAGGGGTTACCAATATATTTGGGCCTGTACCGTTTCCAAGACCAATCACTTTTTCGGAAACCGGGCGAAAGTATCACTTTTTCCGAAACGGAGCGAAAGTATCACTTTTTCCGAAACGGAGCGAAAGTATCACTTTTCCCGAAACGGAGAAGAAAGTTTCACTTTTCCTGAAGCGGGTTGTGAAAGTATCACTTTTTCGTAAACGGAAAATTAGTCGATCCATAAACCAAAAATATGGTTGCATGATGTGTTATGCATCCTTTGTGGTGGTTTGCATAATGGCTATCCATTCAATTTTCGAAATTGTGCCTAAAATTAAAGTATCATTTTTCTTGAAACGAGGAGGAGTACATCGTTTTATTAGTTGGAACGGAAAATTAGTTGATGCATAAACCAAAATTTTGCTACATAAAGTATTATGTATCTTTTGTGGTGGTTTGCATAATGAATATGCATTTAATTTTCTAAAATTGTGCCTAAAATGATAAATACCTCATTTTTTTTTCGTAAAAACTCTAAATTTGATATTGTTGTTTGTGCTCGTTGGATAGATTTTTATTAGCTTTCCAACAAGATAAAATTTGTAAATTCAAGGCACGGTTTTTAGATATGTTATATTAAAGTTTGCTTTCCAATTATACCCTGAAAAGATAGGATACACAGGAGTTATAGTAATTGGACTAAAAGAGAGTGATATTTTTGGTTTTTCAGCATGGACCATTCTCAATCTTTTTGTGGTAATTGATCACTTAGATTTACAAAAAAGTGGCCATATAAAGGACCTCCTTCGCTTCGCTCGGTCGGCCCAATCATCACTTTGTTTCTTCTTTCCTTGAAAGACCCTTGTGTTCCTTTCCTTCCAAGTGGCATATATGACTGCATAAGGAAGCCATTTCCATAATGTGTTGCACCTGCCAGAAAGCACATTCAAATCCCAAGCTTCAAAAATGTGTTGTAGTCTTAAAATTTTAAAAAACTATTCCCTCCGTTCCCTGTATATAGACGGAAAAGTGGAATTCTCTCAGAATAAGAAAAATTTTGGTTTTTATAAATTTTCCTAATTGTACCTGATTTACCCTCATCAATTCCAATACATTTGTCTAGGAAATATGAAAAATATGAATATGTTAAAAGTTTTTATCCCATTAAAGTATTTAAAAAATAAAATTGTTCTTGGGAATTACTAAAGGCATTAACTAAGTTTGTGAATATCATACTCTTTAATAAGTGTATATAAGAAATAAATCACATTGGAAAAGAATTCCGCCTATATACAGGGACTACATTTTTTACTTCTCCGTCTATATAATACGGACGGAGGGAGTAGAAAATAAGTACTGGTTTAAACTTTTATTAAACGGTGGTGTTATTCACAACACAAGACACCACTCTACTCACAACTCACAACATCTAAACCATACATTTCTCAAATGGTGTACACTTTTTCTAACGGTGAGTCATGACTGAATAAATTAGACCACTACCTGCACAACACCTAGCATTTGAGCGGTGATTAGTGTGGTGAAGAGTGCTTGGAATAGCATTTCCGTTTATTAAATCTATAAATTAGCTAATATACCTTGTTTCTCTCCCACCAGCTGGCCCTAGGGCACTACGCAAACCGAATAGGTGTCATAAACTCCAAGATAAAGTACCAAACCACGTTTCCACCCATGCGTGAGTGGAATGAAAAAAAAAGAAATCCTCATTTCCATCGTCTCTCCTCCTTATCTTTCTCTTCAACTAATCAAAAACACCCCTTTATCTCTCATCTCCATTCTCAAATATCACCACCACTGGATGATCTTGTAGGCATCCGTCCTCAATCGCTATCGACACCAACGAAATTTAATAAGTATTTACAAGTCTTTTCTTCTCTACGCTGAATTCACAAACAAGATTAGAATTATTATTTTTCACAATACTAAACAATCTAAACCTTGTAAGGGGTTCTCCTCTGCCGCAATCAATCAAAATATTTTAATTGTTGTTAGTGAATGAAATCAAGTTATATAAGTTGCTATGATTTGATCAATTTTAAATTTTCAGTTTGAATTATTTGATGAGACACATCTATCAGTGGGAAGACAATCATTGTTCCAGCCCAATGGATTCCTTGGTAAGATCACATCCCAAGAAACCTCATTGCCATTACATGCATCTCTTATCAAAATTGAAAAGTAACCAGTCACTTGTTCTTTCTTATTTACTATAAACTAATTTTGATTGGTTCCATAAATAAACCAAAATCTATAAAAAAAAAAAAAAAACACTAAGTTGACTTGGAAAGTAACCTTCAACTCCTAAAGGTTTGTAATATCATCATCTCCATTTTCAATTAATTTCATTTCATCTGCTTGTTTTTTTTTTTTGTGTGTGTAGGAAGTCGATGAGCAAAATGGTACCACCACCAAAGAAGTTGCAACTTTATCAGGTGGTGAGGATCAAGATGTTGCCTCCCGAGACCTTGAGGTTGAAACTGAGAAGTGAAATTGAAAAACTTAAAAAAGAAAGGGAGGAATTAAGGACTGGTAATTGCATGCTGATGGAAGAGAAGGCTACACTCGACAAGGGGAAGGCTCTGCTGGAAAGTGAAATTGAATCGCTTAGCAATGTGAAGACGGGACTGAGATGAGAAGAATAAGTTGCAAAATGATATTGAACTTCTCAACAAGAAGAAGGATAAATTTCTTTCTCATATTAAATTCTCGATGAAAAGGAGGCTGAAATGGTTTGGTCTTTGATATCTCGTGCTAACCATATTGTAGAAAATTCAAATATCCCAGAAGGCTTCAAAATAGAAAATTCCCCAGTACAAGATTGTCTAAGTGTCAAAAAATCACTAGCTGGTAAATTGGACTTTGTTCCCTCATGTAACTTGTTCAAACTCTCATTTCTGTAACTACATGAAAGTGCTTTCTATTTAATTGTCTTAATTGTTTGCAGGGAGACAATGTATACGTCCACTGGAGTTTTGGCGGGGTGAGAAAGTAATTTATAATAAGGTATGTGATGTGTTGCAATCCCCTAAGATTGTGACATGCTTCGCAGTTACTCCATATGTTTGTCTCTGAACTCTCTTTTTATCCTTACAGTATGCCTAACATAAAATACTTCCCCAGTGCCATTCTTTGACTTGTTTCACTTTCCCGTGTTTGTTCCATGCATATCAATATAGCCTTATCGATATTCATTGTACCCCTTCGCAATTACCATGTTTGATTTCGAACTGCTAGTGGTAAATTCATAGCATTTATTCTAAGTGCATGGGTTCTATATATGTAAATTGTTGCAGGATCGTGAAATAGTTGCATATCAGGAAGGCACGTCGTCATCCTATTCTGTTCGCGGTACGTAACTTTCTAATTGAAAATCAATGCCTTGTGTTGCTGTTTAAGTATTATGATTCTGCATGAATTCTGGTTTCTCACTGCAAACACATTGCAATCACTACTTTAGGAATTGATGGTGTGCAACGGAAGAAAAGAAAGGTTTGAACAGAGTTCATTGCTGATCTTAAGAAGCAGCTGGATAGCGAATGACGCCAGCTTTAACTTCAGCTACCTCAGGTCATTGATTCATAGTGTATATATGCTTGTCTATGGATCGATTTTTTGTTCATCGAATTTTGATTTGGCCAAACAAAATAAATGTTTCTTTCTATGGATCGATTTTTCGTTCATCGAATTTTAATTTGGCCAAACAAAATAAATGTTTCTTTCTTGCTTTTTCTTTGTTCAGTTTTTTTCCCTTTTTAAGCTGCACAGTTACAATGTCATGAAGTCTCTTTTTGTTCTTTTTTTTTGGGTACACTAGTGGGAAGATGCTAACATAAATAATAGATTGTAAATGTGTGAAAATAATTTGGTGATGAGATAATGGAAGGATAGCATAGAGATGTTAACGGTCTGTTCATGATGTGAAACTGAATTTCGAACTTACAGATGTTTTGAACTTAGAGATGTTTTGAATCCGACAAGTAAAATTCGGTTGACTCCTTGAATTAGTGCTAGTAATCGTTTAACCTTCTAGATAATACAATTCAGGTAGTGTTTGGCAGAAGCAGTTCATTCCAAGAAGTCGAGCCATTACAACACCTTTCTGCTTTCTCTCGTGGGTTCACAGGCATACAAAATTGGATGATAGATATGTTGAAACTTTCAAAAAGATGAACTGTAGAAGGATGTAATTCGCTTTGGCAAAATTTGGAAGTTGATTTATTGCTCCAACAACACTCTTGATCATGTCCTCATTTTGATCCACTTCTTGCTTCACAGCATCTAGCTTTGGCTTGTAATTGGTAGTCTTGATGTAGCAGTCATGTACACAAACCTGCAGTAGGTACAACTAAGTTGGAATCCAAAAGTCTCTTCCTTCCTTCCTTACAGAACAAAGTCATCATCATCCAGAATGTTTTATGGCGAAAACCTGATGGCACAATTTCTAGAGCGTTCTGGAAACATCTGCTCTATCTGACGCATAACATCGTCCCTCAAGATTTCCAGCATAACTTGGCTGTTCATGCCTTCAACCCAAACTGATATACCCTTCCAGTTTTGCGATGAAAATAGTATGTCCATGTTGGAGAAAATGAGTTTTAATTAAAAGGTTTTATGGTCTTGGTGTGGTTTGATCTAATGACCCAAGGGTCTAAGGATGCTCACTCATTTTTTGGGTGAATGAAGTGGAACCTTTAGTCCCACATTGTGGAAAACTAAAGATGAGCTCCACTATATAACCATACACTTATGTATGGTGTAAAACATGGGTGGGCAGGTGGGCAAAAATACATATTTTTACTCATGCGATATGCGCGTATGCCATGCACCAAGTTCCTTTTCTACACGGATTTATTTTTGGCGTAGTTTTTCTTTAGAAAATTAATTCCAAAATTAATTCTTAAGAGTTCTATTTATGGTAAAATTCCTTTTACTTGTTTTTGAAGAAAACCAAAACCTAACTTGATTTGCAAGTATTTCATCCTATAAATACAACTCGAAAATCTGTTTTCAACACAGAAAAATTCTTCTTTTATTCTAGGTTTTCTCCGACGCTTTTATCTCCATCCCTTTGCTGAAGTTCGAAGAGAGGGTAACTTGCGTTGTGCTAACTCAAGTTATATCGGGCGCCTTTATCTCGACACATCTTCATTTGTGAGGGGTTTAGCATTACTCAACTCGAGTATACCCGCGAACTAATGTGTTAAGGACAACTTGTTGAACCCGTGATTCTGCCCTCACAAGTTATTTTGGTAGAGTTGTTTCGCATTAGTTCTTTACATATTATTTTCGATACATCTAACGTGATGTTCATTGTTGCAAGATCCCAACAATCTTAACACATTAGTATTCCTTGTAACAATGGGAATCAACGATGTAGAAAGACCACAAAAGTTTAACTGAAAGGATTTCAAGAGATGGCAATCCAAGATGTCGTTTTTATCTCGAGCCATCATGAATCGGATTATGTAACGGTTCCGGGGTGATGACTTATACAATATTGAAAATTTGTCTGAGGAGGAGGTCAATATGAACACGAGGTCTAATTTTACGCTAAAAATCATATCATGAACGGTTTGGAAGATGCGATGTATGATTTTTACAATGCTAAAAGAGAACTTGACCGCTTATGAGTTGTGGGACGTTAGAGAAGCAAAGTACAAGCGAGACCGGCAGGAAGCAAGAAATTTACGGTGGCAAAGTTTATGGAGTTCAAGATGACGAATGATAAGTCCGTTGTTGATCAATTCCTCGAACTTCAACAAATTATTAACCAGATTCTTGTCAAGGTATGGTTGTTGATGAGACTTTTCAAGTGTCTCGGTAATTGAGAAGTTACCATCTTCTTGGTCGGAGTACAAGAAAAGCCGAGGCATGAAATCAAGTAGATCAACATGGTTGAATTGGGAAAGAAGATTCAAGTGGAAGAGATGTTGTGCACCAAAGACAAGAACGTGTCATCTGCAAGGGACATGTCTAACAAAGCTCATATGTCTCGAACATAAGCCATCCAAAGTCGGGAAAAGGTGACAACAACAGTCGCAACTCGAGCATGGACCTAACAAGAAAGGTAACGTTTGTGAAACTGGGAATCTAGCATTGTTAAAAATTAAGGGTCCTTGTTGGGTGTGTGGAAACACTGGTCATATGGCAAGTTCAGAGACAACGTAAGGATAAGAAGAATAATGCTAACCTGGTTGAGAAAAGCAAAGACGAAGTCATTGTGGTGTCCGAAGTTAATCTCGGTGACCAATGATGGATTGGTGGGTAGACTCGGAGCTACCAAGCATGCTGTGGGGAACAGAGACACTGCTCACCTCCTACCGCGAGGGTAGGGAAGCGAGAAACTCTATATGGGTAACTCATCCGCATCGTGAGGTTGCGGGAAAAGGAAAGGTCGGTCCAAGCTCACATCCGGAAAGACTCTCACATTGAATGAAGTTCTTCATGTTCCCGACATCTCAAAAAATCTTGTTTCTTGTTGTTTTAGATGATAAGGGTTTTAAAGTTACAATTGAGTGGAAAACTTATAGTAACTAAGGGCAATGATTATGTGGGTAAGGGTTATAAGACTGGGGGTCTATATAAACTTAATGTAACGTCTCCGAATTGAAATTGAATGATTCTTCCGCACATGTGTGTGTCATTGAACGTTTGGCATGGTAGACTTGGTCATGCAAACTATAAATCAATGCATAAATTGGCTAGCGTAGTCGTATACCCAAATTCACTTTAGATAAAAATCATAAGTGTGAGATTTGCATAGAATCTAAGCATGCTAAGAAATCATTCAATAAGAATGTCCGAGAGAAACTCTAAACCCTTTAGATTTAATCCACTCAGACCTAGTTGATATGAAGTCGGTTCAAACAAGAGGTGGTAAGAAATGGTTTATTACTTTTATAGATGATCAAACGAAGTACCGCCATGTTTACTTACTTAGAGGGAAGGATGATGCCTTAGAAGCCTTTAAGATATATAAAAGTGAAGTCGAAAACCAATTGAATACTACCATTAAAACTATTAGGTCTGACAGTGGTGGTAGAGTATGAAATTCTGGTAGAGATTTCAAGAAGAACATGGCATAATACATGAGACTACGGCCTCTTATTCACCTCAATCCAATGGTGCAAGCTGAACGTAAGAACCGTACTTTAAGGATATGATGAATGCCATGTTGATTAGTTCAGATTACCTTCGAATTTGTGGGGAGGCTATCCTCTCCGCCAATTACATCCCGAACAGTACCCTTTTAAAGGATCGATAAAACTCCATATGAGTTATGGAAAGGTAGACAACCATCTTATGATTACTTCAAAGTGTGGGGGTGCTTGGCAAAGTGGGCATCCTCCTCCTAAGAAAAATAAGATAGGACCCAAAACCGTTGATTGTGTTTTATAGGTATCCCGAGCATTCTAGTGCTCATAGGTTTATGGTTGTGAGTTCAAATTTCCACATAGGCTGAATACTATCATGGAGTCTAGGGATCTTGAGTTTTTTGAAACTGTTTTTCCTTTGAAACGTGATTCTGAAAAGAGGTGTTTAGATGATCCCCTAGATGTTCCTTCAACTAGTCAATTATTACCTTTAGAGGAAGATGAACCAGAAGTGGAACCTAGAAGAGGTAAAAGGGTTAGAACCGAGAAAACCTATCCCCGGGGTTGCATTACATACCTAGCAACCAGTCCGATCCTCAGACTTACAGAGAAGCCATGACTTGTCCAAGCTTCGTGGTGGAAAGAAGCTTCCATTAGTGAAATGGATTCCTTCGAGAAAACGGTACTTTTTGAACTTGTAGATTTACCTCCGTGGTGTAAGGCCATAGGTTGTAAATGGATTTTCAAAAGAAAACGTAAGATGATGGAACTATTGAAAAATACAAGGCTAGGCTGGTAGCTAAAGGCTACAGACAAATAGAAGGTATAGATTTCTTTGACACCTATTCACCAAATGAGTAGAATTAGCTCCATTAGGATGTTAATTGCTATAGCTTGTCCATAATTTAGAGATACATCAAATGGATGTAAAGATGCGTTTCTTAATGGTGAGTTAGATGAAGAAATTTATATGGAACAACCCGAGGGCTTTGTAGTTAAAGGTTGTGAAAAGAAAGTGTAAACTCGGTTAAATCTTTTGTATGGATTGAAACAAGCACCTAAACAAAATGGCATGAAAAATTTGATCATGTGATGATTTCTAGTGGTTTTAGAATTAATGAATCGATAAGTGTGTTTATACTAAACTTGTCAAGGATGCCTGTGTGATTGTATGCTTGTATGTTGATGATATGCTTATACTAGGTACAAACATGGATGTTATTAATTCCACTAAGAAACTGTTGAATGAGAATTTTGACATGAAAGACTTAGGCCCCGCTGATGTCATATTAGGATGAAGATTAGAAAACTTCTAATGGCTATAGTCCAGTCGGCCTCATTATGTTGAATCCATACTTAAGAAATTTAATCGGTTTAATCGTAAACCCGTGTGTACTCCTTATGATTCTAAATGTCGTCTCAAGAAGAATAAGGATGTAGAGCAACCAACTTGAATACTCGAGAGTCATAGGAAGTCCGATGTATTTGATGAATTGTACGAGACCGGACATTGCTTATGCGTAAGTAGGTTAAGCGGTATACTTGTAATCCAGGGCGAAGATACATTGGGATGCACTTATTAGAGTGCTAAAGTACTTGAAGTACACAATGACCTTTAGTTTGAATTACAAAGGATATCCTAGAGCCGTCCTGAGGGATTTTGCGATTTAAACCGGATAACAGGATCAGAGGATTCTAAGTCTACGCAGTGGATATGTATTCACTTCTAAGAAAAGCGTCGTATCTGGAAGAGTTCCAAACATACATGTATAGCTCTGTTCCACTATGGAATCGGAGTTTATTGCGTTAGATAAAGCGGGAGAGGAGGCCGAATGGCTAAGAAACTTTAGAAGATATTCCTCTGCATAGGCCAAATGCGCCTATATCTATACACCGTGACAAAGAAATCTCGATAGGTAGAGCTAAGAGTTGCTTCTACAATGGAAAGTCTATACATATTCGTAGAAGACATGATACTTTGAAAACACTAATCTCAACAGGCGTTATTTCCATAGATTGGATGCGGTCAAGGAGAATATCGCGGACCCTTTGACGAAAGGTTTGTCAAGGAGATAGTTAGTAAAGCATCGAGGGGATGGGGCTTAGGCTCAAAAAATTAAACTTGCCATGAAGGATACTCAACCTTGCCGACTGGAGATTCAAGATCAAGGTTTCGAATGAGACAACTAATTCATGGTGGGTAAAGGTAACACTATCAGAGAATTTCATTCTCTGTCCCTTCCCTATGGTGTTGATGTGATAGTGTGACTGCATGTGGAGGATGATTTTTAAATAAGTCTTAATGAGTTCCATAGTTTCAATTAAGATTGAAGTGGGGTGTAGCAAGAAACACTCTTGATGGAACTCACCTATTCAATGTGGAAGTGGGGCCGCTTCCTATGAGAATTGAGCCAATTCTCAGAGAGCATTCGAGAAATGTGGATATGTCCGAAAATAAATTGGACAAAACGGCACGAACTTAGCAACACCAGAGAATATCATGTGTGGTCATTGTCATGATTTACACCAACGCTATCGCCCAAGACTAGGTTCACTGTTTAGCTAGTAGTTCCCGGAACTTCTCACTAAGTAAGGGGTTCAAGACCTCTGGACACCTTTGCCTAAATGGTATTTTCCTTACTCTGATTTTTTTCGTTTTCCGAGATTTCATTCATGTGGGGGATTGTTGGAGAAAATGAGTTTTAATTAAAAGGTTTTATGGTCTTGGTGTGGTTTGATCTAATGACCCAAGGGTCTAAGGATGCTCACTCATTTTTGGGTGAATGAAGCGGAACCTTTAGTCCCACATTGTGAAAAAACTAAAAGATGAGCTCCACTATATAACCATACATATGTATGAATTGTAAAACGTGGGTGGAGCCAAAGGCAAAAATACATATTTTTACTCATCGATATGCGCGTATGCCATGCACCAAGTTCCTTTTCTACAGTTTTATTTTTGGCGAGTTTTTGTTTTGAAAATTAATTGCAAAATTAATTCTTAAGAGTTCTATTTATGGTAAAATTCCTTTTACTTTTTTTTGAACAAAACAAAAACCTAACTTGTTTTGCAAGTATTTCATCCTATAAATACAACTCGAAAATGCTTTTCAACACACGAAAAAATTCTTCTTTATTCTAGGGTTTTCTCCGGAGCGTTTTTCTCTCCATCCCCGTTGCTGAGTTCAAGAGAGGGTAACTTGCGTGTGCTAACTCAAGTTATATCGGGCGGTCTTATCACGGACACATCTTCGCTGTGAGGGGTTTAGCATTACTCAACTCGAGTATACCCGCCGAACTAATGTGTTAAGGACAACTTGTTGAACCCGTGAGATTCTTCCCCTCACAAGTTATTTTGGTAGAGTTGTTTCGCATTAGTTCTTTACATATTATTTTCTGATACATCTAACGTCTTTGTTCATTGTTGCAAGATTCCAACAATCTTAACACATTATTATTCCTTGTAACAATGGGAATCAACGATGTAGAAAGACCACAAAAAGTTTAACTGAAAGGATTTCAAGAGATGGCAAATCCAAGATCTTTGCTTTATCCGAACCATCATGAATCGGATTATGTAATGGTTCCGGTGATGACTTATACAATATTGAAAATTTGTCTCAGGAGGAGGTCAATATGAACACGAGGTCTAATTTTCTCGCTAAAAATCATATCATGAACGGTTTTGAAGATGCGAATTAGATTTTTACAATGCTAAAGAGAACTTGACCGCTATGAGTTGTGGACTGCGTTAGAAACAAAAAGTACCAAGGCGAGCTGCCAGAAGCAAGAAATTTCTCGTGGCAAAGTTTATGGAGTTCAAGATGACGAATGATAAGTCATTTGTTGATCAATTCCTCGAACTTCAACAAATTATTAACGATTCTTCTTTGAAGGTATGGTTGTTGATGAGACTTTTCAAGTGTGCGGTAATTGAGAAGTTACCATCTTCTTGGTCGGAGTACAAGAAAAAGGCGAGGCATGGCGCGAGATCAACATGGTTGAATTGGGAAAGAAGATTCAAGTGGAAGAGATTGTGCACCAAAGACAAGAACGTGTCATCTCGCAAGGGACATGTCTAACAAAGCTCATATGTTCGAACATAAGCCATCCAAAGTCGAAAAGGTGACAACAACGGTCGAACTCAAGCATGGACCTAACAAGAAAGGTACGTTTCAGAAACCGAATCTAGCATTGTTAAATTAAGGGTCCTTGTTGGGTGTGTGGAAACACCGGTCATATGGGGTTCACGTAGACAACGTAAAGATAATGAATAATGCTAACTGGTTGAGAAAAGCAAAGACGAGTTTTCCATTGCGGGTGTCCGGTTAACTGGGTGACCAATGTGATGGATTGGTGGGTAGACTCGAGCTACCAAGCATGTTTAGAACAGAGACTGCTCACCTCTACCAGAGGGCAGGGGAAGGCGAGAAACTCTATATGGGTAACTCATACATCGAGGTTGCGGGGAAAAGAAGCGTCGGCCCAAGCTCACATCGGAAAGACTCTCACATTGAATGAAGTTCTTCGTGTTCCAGGACATGTGCAAAAATCTTGTTTCTTGCCGCTTTTAGATGATAAGGGTTTTAAAGTTACAATTGAGTCTGGGAAACTTATAGTAACTAAGGGCAATGATTATGTGGGTAAGGGTTATAAGACTCGGGGTCTATATAAACTTAATGTAACTCCGTCTGAATTGAAATTGAATGGGATTCTTCACTTTACATGTGTGTGTCATTGAACGTTTGGCATGGTAGACTTGGTCATGTAAACTATAAATCAATGCATAAATTGGCTAGCGTAAGAGGTCGTATACCCAAATTCACTTTAGATAAAATCATAAGTGCGAGATTTGCATAGAATCTAAGCATGCTAAGAAATCATTCAATAAGAATGTCCAGAAACTCTAAACCCTTAGATTTAATCCACTGGACCTAGTTGATGAAGTCGGTCAAATAAGAGGTGGTAAGAAATGGTTTATTACTTTTATAGATGATTGTATGCAATCTTATATGTTTACTTACTTAGAGGGAAGGATGATGCCTTAGAAGCCTTTAAGATATAAAAGTGAAGTCGAAAACCAATTGAATACTACCATTAAAACTATTGTGAATCGACCGTGGTGGTGAGTATGAAATTCCGTAGGGAGATT
>JAJJWW010013376.1:600000-902745 GCA_023531295.1 Papaver armeniacum
TCTTAAAGATAACGGTATGTCTCAGGATGTTGGGAGTTTTTTTTATGGGTACAGGGTTTTTTTAGGGGATTATGGTGTAGGTTGTTTTGATCTCTGGTAACGGATAGAGAATTGAGATAAATGTGTAACTCTCGACTGAATGCTTGATTTTTTATTTTTTTTCTTTTCTCTATACATGGAGGGCTGAACATATGGTTGTTTCTTCATTATTTAGGATATCTAAGTTTTAGTTTTTTAGTCAAGTATTTTTGCAAGGTTTTGAAGCACCCTGCTATTTTCTAATAAATCTTGGATATGTTTGATATTATGCTTTACATTCCGTCTACAGTTATTGATTGTTCCTCTTGATATTAGTCTTTAACTTCTTACTGGCATCGATCTCGCATTCGAAATCCTGTGAATAACAATGCAGATAAGAAACAGAGGCAACAATATTGTTTCATAAGACAGAAAGTATTTCTTACTTATTTGTTATGCGATGACTTCCTCTTGAGAGATCCTTTGTCTTTCAAACTTGAAGAAGAGATAGGGTTAGGAATTGTAAATTTGGTATTGCCAGAAGAAGAACCTTTACTGAAACAGAACCAGTATGGGAATTAATATAACAACAGATTAGCATCATGATTTTAACAAAAATAGAGATAAAATCAGTTTCAGCAGTATATACAAACCTTTGATGAAGATCCATAGGAACAAAAACAAAATCAAAATTGAAGCTTCCAAAGGTGAAGATGGAGAAATTTGGAGAAGATAAAGATCTGCAGAGGGCTCACAGAGACATGAAAGGAAGACCCTTTTTTCTTCTTCTATTCAGCAACGTTTTTTGGCAAATCTAGCCCATAGGACTCGGTCTTAAAAAGAGAAGCATAGAGCGGTAAGTGTGGCAAGTCACTAAAGCGGATGACAAGTCACTTGTCGCTCCCACAATGCCGACAAACCACTTGACGCTTTGAAACAGAAGTTCATTTATGTTCTACCAGTGCCTTTCTCTTTTTCTTTACTTTTTTCTTTGTTCTTCTTGCCTCTTTCGAAAATTTTACTGGAAATTAAAGCTTGGAGACGCATTCTTTCTCCATTACCAGCTGCAATTGATACCCAGACCATAACACTTGTAGAAATGCCACTCGGTTGATGGGAGCCATTTAACATGCCAAGGGAAAGCCTACAGTTGGTCCATAATTCCATTAGAGGTCCTTGCTGATGCACATATGATATTGACTCGGCCAGGTGTCAATCTTTTTTGTTGTTCTTGGATGTATGACTCGAGGTACGATTCAGTTCATACATTTAAGAACGAGTTAATTCCTATATTTTGGTATGCCTTTGAGTTTGGTTCGCAAGTTTGGTCCGTACTAATTGCATTTGTATTTTGGAGAAAACGAAGCAACTGATTATTGCATTTCTATTTTGGTTTGGGTCTGACTAGATTCAAAAGTTCCTTTTGGTAACGCACTAAGTGTAATTTTTGAGTCAGATTCGGATATAATTAGTCAAATTCAGACGAGTTTCATGAGTTAGAAAAAACAAACAGCTCGGGAAACTAAGAATCCAGATTCAGATGTAATGAGTCAGCGGATTCAGACAAGTTTGTCGGGTTAGAAAAAAAATAAACAACTATATCATGTTTGGCATTGAGAATTCAATAAAGTGAGCTATCAGTTGAAAACAAGACAGTTGAGCTTTCATTGTTTCAGTCATGGGCATGGCATAGCAGCTAAACAAAGAAACAATGGGCACCTCGCCATTGCTGTGTTAGTCTTTCCTTCTCAAGGTTCCCAATTGCCAATGTGCCTGCTCGATTAAATTGGAAGCTGTTGAAATCTGGTTTGGTGTAAAGTAAAAAAAGTAACACTCTGGTTTGGATCAATAAGTTACCTTTTCTCGGTCAAGGATTACAATGGAGCTGCTTGCTTATATACATACCATCTTGAGAAAAGTAAGAATGCAACCAGCTCTATTACACTGAGACCAGCCAGAAACCAGTAAAAATAATCTAAATGTGCTTGGTTTATGTTGTTTGCGATCCATCCGTGTTGACCGCCTGCCGTAGTTACCGTCTGAATGATTGATATGAGGAGGACGCTGAGGAAATGTCCTATACCAGACATGGTATAGTACAGGGACAGACCCACACTCCTCAGCCCATTTGGAACTTGATCATAGAAAAATTCCTGTAAACCGACACCAGCGAATACAAAACCAAGACCTGACAAGACATACTGTGGAATCAACCACCAGACGGCCATAGGAACTGTTGCTTTTGGATCATCAATTAATCTGAACTCTTGAGCAATTTTAAGCCTTCTATTCTCCACTACTGCCGCTACAACCATTGACATAACAGAAATAAATATCCCACCACCAAGTGTAGTTATGCCGTTAGGATTTCCAGTAAAAGCTTGAGCAATTGGAACAAATGTACGGCTGTACATTGCCGCAAACAGAATGATGGATATACTAAGGAAGATCTGAATTGAAGCTGTGGGTATCTGAAAGTCAGGTCCTATCGATCTGTCCATAGTGCTCCCTTGCTTGATAAAGAAGGTCATAACTTGAGACTGCACTATTGGGTGTATCAAACATATAATCCATACTGGAACCACCCGCAGTACAGCCTTTACACTGTTGGTGGTTGCCAATGGCGATGAGGTGGTTCTCCAATTCCTGAACGCGTTAGCAATACCATAAATTATTCCTTTAAATGGGTTCACCTTATCTGCATCTTTTCTTAGAGGGTAGCGGTAGGATTTTATACCGGACATGATAACAACTAGAGCTATTACCATTGAAATGCATGAAATTTCAAATGAAAGACCCCAGCCGAAATTATCTTGGACATAGTGCAATATCAAGTGAGAACTGCATGATCCAACAGATAGTCCAAACAGCCACCAATTGAAGAATGAACTTTTTGACTTGGATTCGTTAGGATTTAGTTCGTCAAATTGGTCTGCACCAAAAGCTGGTGCGCAGGTCTTGAATCCAGCACTCCCAAATCCAATTAGATATAATGAAGAGAAGAAGAAGATCACTTCAAAAGTAGTCGGAGAAGGACAAGAAAAGTTGTCTTTGGCGGCATTGTTAGAACAAGCAGCCAATTGTGAAGTACATAGAGTCAACAACCCAAGTCCCTGCCGCAAATAATAATTTCGAAAAACGTATTAGGACATCAGACAATGCAACCCAAAGATACTGATATGGACTATAACGAAACCCGTAGATACACCAGTTGGAATACAAAGCACTTATCAATACACTAGTTGGGAGGCCATGAGGCAGACTCTCCACATTCACTAACAATTTAGGTACCCTTAATATTAATTCATATAAGATCCATAAAGAACAAAAGTAAGGGCAATCAAAAGGGAGTTGGCCATGAGTCAGACTCTTGAGGTTAGTAGTTCATGACGTCTCTGTACTCATCATTTCGAAATAATCCAAAATTAAAACCTCATAATTCAGATTAACTAACTCAAAATTAATGGCAATAAAGAGAGGGTATGAGACTTACCAAAACATAGATGATTGTAGAAAACAAGATGGCACGAAATCTGCCAATATATGAATCACCAACATATGCAGTCAGTACTGGAATCATATATATGAAACCAGTCCAAGTATTAACATTCTGTGCTGCTGTTGCTGTAGATTGTCCTAACTGGATACTTAGAAAGCTTATTAGATTTGCAGAAATTCCAAAGAAAATGAATGATTCTATGCCACCAGTTACTATAACCCGAGAAGCAGATTTCCATCCACCAAACTCACTATTGTTATTCTTGATCCTATCTCCTTTGTAATTCACCATACCTTCAATACAAGTATCAGTGAGTAACAACGGCTCATCATAATCAGCAGATGTGATTGCCATGAAAGTTGCTAATTTTCTCCAGTCTCTCTGGAACTCTTCTGGGATTCCCAAACTTGTTGGTGATAGTGTAGCAGGTGCTCTCACTGTGCTACAAAACTTAAGTCAAGACAGAATAACACAAGTGGGTGTTAAATTAATATCTCAAGATTCCCTTAAACTTAAGCCATGGAACTTCCAGTCTCTCAGAAAGTCTTCTGAGATTCTCAAACCTGTTGATGATAAGGTTCTAGCAGGTGCTCTCACTGTGCTACAAAACTTAAGTGGGTGTTAAATTAATATCTCAAGATTCCCTTAAAGCTGCACCAAGAAAAAAGAAATAATACCAAATGGACATAAATAAATAAATGGACCAAGTAGGACAGGCTAGTGGGTGGAGAAGAAAAAGACCCACTAAAAAGAATATATCTAATAGACTTTAACTTTTCCAGTGAATCAGATGACATATTATTACCATGGTGTTTGAGTTAAACTGAATTTGAATTCTTGTATACATATGACTTAGAGAAATATAAAAAAGCAATCAATTCTCCGGCGCTAAGTCCGGCCAGAAGCCAATAAAAGAAATCAAGATGTGCTCTATTGAGGTTGTCAGAAAACCAACCATGTTGACCACCTGCACTAGTTACCTTCTGAATGAAAGATATTAAGAAACCGCTTAAGACACTTCCAATGCCAAACATGCTAGAGAAAAGGGATATTCCGACACTCCTTAACCCATCAGGCATTTGATCATAGAAAAATTCTTGTAAACCAGCTATAGTGAGTAGAATAGCCAGACCAATAAGGACATACTGAGGAAGCAACCACCACACAGTCATTGGAACTGTAATTTCTGGTTTATCGATTAAACCAAAATCTAAGACTATTTGGAGCCTTCTTTTTTCCACAATAGCTGCTGCAACCATGGATATTGCAGAAAAGAAAATGCCGCCACCAATTCTCTGAAGCATAGTTATGCCATTTGGTTTTCCTGTAATTGAGCGAGCAAAAGGAACAAAGAGACGGTCATACACTGCCATGAAGAGAATGATGGATAGGCTAATGGTAATTTGAAAAGTTGCAGAAGGTATCAGAAAGTTTGATCCTATGGATCTGTCCATGGTGCTTCCTTGCTTAGTAAAAAACGTCATATGTTGAGCAATCACAATTGCATAAGTTAAACAAATAAACCAAACTGGAATCAAACCAAGTATAGCCTTTGTATCTTCGACCTTAGCTTCTTTCCTCACATTACTCACATGAAGAGGTATTGTTTCAATTGCCTCTTCTGGGATGACGTTTGATGATGCAAATCGGCTTCTCCAATTCTTTGCAACCGTAACGAATACGTCAGTTAAACCTAACATTAGAGCTTCTTCATCCTCCGGTTTCACATAATATCGATATGATTTGAATCCGGACACTAAAACAATTAGTGCTGCTATCATGGAAATGCATGAGATGCCAAATCCAAGACCCCAACCAAGGTTATCTTGAATGTAGTTCAGTGTCAAGTGAGATGTAGTGGCACCAGCAGATGTTGCAATTTGCCACCAATTGAAGAATGAGCCCTTAGACTTGGATTCGCTAGAGTTTTGTTCATCAAATTGATCTGCACCAAATGCTGCTGCACAAGTCATATATCCAGCGCTCCCTACCGCAACTAGATATAAAGAACCAAAGAAGAAGAAAACTTGGAAGGAAGATGCAGAACTACAGAAGGTACTACCGCCGACATCTAAATTGTTAACACAATCAACCGATTTTATGCCCGGAAGCAAAGCTGCTGACAGAGTTAACAATCCTAGTCCCTGAACGCAGGCACATGTCATTGAATTGAAAAATGAAAACAACATTTCTGTGTACAAATTATACAAATTACAAAGAAGAGAAAGATTAAAATTGTTACCAGTATGTAGATGAGTGCAGAAACCACGATAGTGCGAAACCTGCCAAGATAAGAGTCAGCCACAAATCCAACAAGCAAAGGAAACAACTGTACAAATCCAGACCAGGCATTAACATTCAGAGCAGCTGTAGCAGTAGATTGATTCAACTCCATAGTTAAGAAACTAATAAGGTTGGAACCAATCCCATAGAAAGTAAAGGCGTCAACGATATCAATAACAATAACTCGAGAAGCCGATTTCCATCCACCGAATTCATGATGACTATTAATCTTCTCTCCTCTAAAATTCACCCTACCTTCAACCACTCTGTCACAAGTTACTACTTCTTCTCCAGTTTCTGTAATTCCATTGTTCAGCAATGGTTCATCAGTACCTCCTCTGAACTCCATTATTCTTCTCAGTTCTCTCTAATTGTTGACCTTGGGAGGATAATAACAAAAGGGATGAGATAAGTTGATTGAATAGAAATAGGTCTTATCATCTATGTCAGCATCCAATATTGAAACATTAAAAATATTACCACTAATCATCAAATAATAAAAATGGATTGTTGAAAGCAACACCAATCAAACAATTTCAGATTAATTTTGGCCGAATACCAAAAAAGAAAAATGAGGAGATTAATAAGGCCTAATTTCAACTGATGGAACCAAATTTCAGTCTACTCATATTCTGTCTGAGATTAAATCATCAGTAGAGTAAAATGAAGAACCCAGACAATTCAATTGATAACATGCAATTGCACTTTCAGACAATTTATCAAACAGAATGGCCTCATTTAACCAATCTAATTTGCAATTTCCATTGTAGACAAACTAATTAACACAAAAGAAAAAGAAACTCTGCAGATCTTAATACCGAGATTGATAACTGAGAGAAATAAATAATGGAGAGATGAGGTTGAAGTAGGTCTAGCACTTCAAATGCAGAGCTTTAATATCCAAATTAAAAATAGAATGAAAGCTTCACAATTGAAGAGCAGGACCAGCACTTCAATTCCTTCTACAATTGAAGGAGTCTGACTAATGAAATCAAAAAATTAGTGGATATGCAAATCAAATCGGTTGTAAGTGAGTCGCCAACCTGGTTGCAGGAAAGGAGGATTGGAGGAGGAAGAAGAAGAAGATTAGGGACAATATCACAGACCTAAAATCCACAAAAGGAACTTATTATATTTCAACCCCGCGAAGAAAGGGTTGGTTGGAAACAGAGTTGAGTGACACAATTAGAGCTAGCACTATGGAGGTTCATCCCCTCCCTATCCCTCAAAAAGCCAAAAACTCATGTGGTATGGTCTCTCGTATCCCTATTCATGTAGGGACATACACCTCCTTCCCTACTAGGCTGAACAGAATTGTTCACTCGTGTAGGAAGGGGAAATCACACGGGTACTCAGTACGCGTAGCGTTTTGTACGGATATTGAGTTTCCGTTTCGTAAATAATATTTTTTTGACCTTTTGTTGTTTACACCTCTCCCACACCCGCTCATAACCATCAATAACGGCTCGCTCTATGTTGTAGATCGTCGGATCCCAACGGCCATTTTTTCAAAATCCCCTATAAATACCACTCTAATTCTCTACTCAAACCACAACAAATCAATTTCTTCGTCCTACATCAATTGATTTCTTCACTAAAATTTTTCCAATTTTATTCTTGTTTAAGTAATATTTATAAAAAAAAATTCCTCATCAATGGCAGAGACTCAAAGCCAAAAAAGAAAACACAGGACCAGATTTGTTGTTTTGGAAGATCATCAACTTATTAATCGGTACCTTGCTGTTGGTTATAATCGTAAAACTGTCTTTACTCGTATCAGTGGGTGGTGTGTCCCATCCCATCATCCCCATGAGTATCACTGTCTTTACATAATAAATAAAGGTCCAGACAGAATAACAGAAGTGGGTGTTAAATTAATATCTCAAGATTCCCTTAAAGCTGCACCAAGAAAAAAGAAATAATACCAAATGGACCAAGTAGGACAGGCTAGTGAGTGGAGAAGAAAAATACCCACTAAAAAGAATATATCTAATAGACCCAGCTTTTCCAATGAGAGATATTATTAGGCTTATTCTTATGCACATTCCAAAAAAATGGTGTTTGGCATATCAGGTGGCATGGCAAACTATTTGCTTCACTATGGGAAAATCACGGAGCGATCGAATTTCTAGCGAGCGATATTAACAATATCGTTAGCGATAAAGTCTTTATCGCTGGAGATAATAATTATATCGCCAGCGCTATTAACTCTAGCACCAATGGCTAGTTCTTTATCGCTATAAATATGTAACTTTCAAACTCAAAATTTACCCCAATTTTTTTACACAAAAAATTTCTCTTCTTCTCAATATATTCTCTATTTCTCAATCTAATTTATTTCTTCTATTTTCTCCAAATGGCACAACTAACAAAACTTGATTCGGCAACGCAACTTGATTTTTCTGAAGTAGTGCTTGAAGGTGCCGTTGAGAAGATATGTGATAGATTTAAAGAAATAAGTATGAAGCAAAGAAGTCTCCAAGTTTTGAATATCAACCAAGTCAAAACCGCAACTAAAAGAAGGCAAAGAAAGGTTAAAGACAAGGAAAATCAAGGCAAAACAAATTTGAAGCCAAAGAAGAAGATAAACAAAGGAGACTCCGTTCATGAACGCATTGATTGAAAATTTGGTGAAATGAAGAAGATTAACAAGATGAAGAACATTGTCCCAAATTTTTTTTTTTAAAGTCTAGTTATATTTATTTTGGAACTTATATTGTCTAGTTTTTATGTCTTGTAAAAATTACTATTAAGAAATTTGAATTTGAATTTTGAATTTGAAAATTTTAGTACTGTTGAAAATTAAGCTTAATTCTATTCGTAATCCAATCTTGAATTTTAATTAGAGTTATAATATTAAAACTTTTAGGACTTGAAAAATAAGTGGACAATTAAGAAATTTTAGGACTTGACAAATAACTTTTACCACATATAAATTGGACAATATTTGGGCAAGCAACTTAAAATCTCGAAACAACTTCCATTTTGGAAGTCTTGTTCGTAGATGCGACGATATTCCGCACGACACCTTTGTTTAAGTTCCAAATAGGTTTCACCACTTCTTAGATTTGGACCTTCTTGCTGAAGTAAAACAAGATACTTAGTAACATCACGACAGATTATAGTGAAGCGATTACTTAACCCTGTAACATCACGATGGTTGGGGTTCATTGTTTGTTCTTTAAATCTCCTCAAAACCCTATCCCAAAAAATAACTTGACGAGATTCTTCTGCGAATAAAGTCTCAATACAATGAACATAACTTCTGCAAATACATTCATCTTCCACAATTGTAAATTTGGTACTCTCCTCCTAATTCGAACTCTATGATTTTCCGAAGCATGGTGGTTTGCTATGAAATCAGCCATGCTCGCATTATCAAACATGCTATATGAGGAATTAGAAGATCAAAAAAGAATTGGAGATTGAGAAATTCTAGAGAGATTTAGAAATTCTGCTGTGAGTTAAAATGGGATTGAAATCAGGTATGAAATGGTAGCCGTTGGATGAAGATCTGATAAGCGACTATTATAGAAGCGAGCGACAGCTTCACTGTCATTTGTCGAGTTAATGACCATCGAGAGATTAATTGATCATCGAGCGACTGAGACACTATCGCTCGATGGAAACTCTGTCGTGTATGCCTATATGCCAGGAAAAACATATTGGCATATGAGTTTGACAGTTTGGCATACCCATAGTGGGTGCATATATGCCAAATATCATCTTTTGGCATGTGCATAGGAATAAGCCTTACCATGTTGTTTGAGTTAAACAGAATTTGAACTCTTGTATACATATGACTTAGAGAAATATAAGAAAGCAATCAATTCTCCGGCGCTAAGTCTAGCCAGAAGCCAATAAAAGTAATCAAGATGTGCTCGATTAAGGTTGTCAGAAAACCAACCATGTTGACCACCTGCACTAGTTACCTTCTGAATGAAAGATATTAAGAAACCGCTTAAGACACTTCCAATGCCAAACATGCTAGAGAAAAGGGATATGCCAACACTCCTTAACCCATCAGGCATTTGATCATAGATAAATTCTTGAAAACCAGCTATAGTGAGTAGAATAGCAAGACCAATCAGGACATACTAAGGAAGCAACCACCACACACTCCTTGGAACTGTAATTTCCGGTTTATCGATTAAACCAAAATCTAAGACAATTTGGAGCCTTCTTTTTTCCACAACAGCTGCTACAACCATGGATATTGCAGAAAAGAAAATGCAGCCACCAATTCTCTGAAGCATAGTTATGCCATTTGGTTTTCCTGTAATTGAGCGAGCAAAAGGAACAAAGAGACGGTCATACACTGCCATGAAGAGAATGACAGATAGGCTAATGGTAATTTGAAAAGTTGCTGAAGGTATTTTGATCCTAAATTATCTTGGACATAGTTCAATATCAAGTGAGAACTGCCAGATCCAACCGATAGTCCAAATAGCCACCAATTAAATAATGAACTTTTGGACTGGTTAGCTGCTGCCTGCTGGGTGTCAGGTTTACTTGCCTGGACCCTGCATATTAGAGTCGAACAAATATTGGCGATTGCCAAGAAGTTCCCTGCAGACAAAAATGTTATAGGGTGTCCGTACGGCATTATGCACCTCATAACATATATATTCAGTATACAGCATCATGTGATCGGTCTGAAAATGACTCCTAAGAGTTAGAAACTACACAAGATAATTTGGCAGTCACAATAACTATGAAATCAGTGAGAACAAATATTACCAAGAATTAAAGATGTTTCCAGAGGACTACAAGGACATATATATAAAAACATATTTGTACCCCTTAGAACTTAAAGAAATATGATAGAAGGTTCCCATATTCGAAATAAAGAATAAGAAAAAACTAACAACAAAAGAAATCTTAAGCAGTTCACCTTTCTTTCTACTGTCAAATATCTCAAATTCATTGTTCACCTAAGCAGTGCAAAGGCCAGTCAGCCAGGGATTAACAGCGTATACTCCTATTTTCTCCATATGCCTCTTCTACGCTTTCGCCCCAAATAAGTACCGGTGTTGAGTGAAACTAGGCTCTCAACATAATTATCTACAACTCCGATCTTTAAAAAACGAAGCTTTAGTTGTCTAGCACCTGAATGCTTCGGGCTGTACAAAACCAAATCAGTCCATTTACTGTATATTAGACATTCACCATTCTCAGAAGACCACATCAGGTCTCTGTAATCACTCCCAGTCTTGTTTTGATGCTTCGTCCAGGATTCCCAAACTCCATATACCCGCATCACCCATGCTTTATTAAACGGCAAAAGAATTACACAAAGGCATCCTTCCAACACTTTCAAAACTAGACGAGTATAAAGCGTTTTCTCCGTTATATCTCCTGGAATTTGTATTTCTTTGAAGCTCTCATCGCTAATATTAAAAGAAACAATAACTTTGGGGTTTTTAGCTATCCAGTGAACAACTCCATTAACAAGCACCCCATTGAAATTTTCAACAGAATAAAATCTAGTTCCAAGGATTTTCCATGAATTCGTTCTTAACGTGTAGACGTACACTAAAAAACTACGAGTTGTACCCCAACAGATTCTAGCAGAAACCAACTTATAATCGTCATTTTTGTAATCATAACAAAAAGATGCTGGCCGGTTAACTGAATTATACGGTGGATCAGGTATTATTTTATACTCTTTAGTGGCCGGATTCCAAAGACAATAAAACTCCTTATCGTGATGATAATGATGCCGTAAGCAGACCAAACCACCGGAAGAACCCAAGACAGAAATAAAGCTTGATAAATTTAATGGGCAATGCTCCGTTTCAACAAGTTTATCACTGGTTGATGAGAATAATGAATGTTCAGTTACGGTATAAATATGAGTTACCTCAAACATTCTGTCATAACCACTTAGCATGAATCTAACATTGTTGATTTTGAGTGCATGATTAAAATGCAGTTTAACAAAATCAGGGTTTGAAATTATGGAAAACCATGTCTTAGAAACACACTTACATGTAAACGTTGATTTCACCGGTAATCTTATAAAGATTTCTAGGTATAACTCATCTGGAAGACTTTTTGGTATTGGTTTTGCTGCTTCTTTTTTATTAAGATTTAGACTCCTAAGCTTCCAAAACAAAGATCTTCCTCCTCCTAACATTTCTTCAAATCAAATTCTACTTTTATTTCGTCCCAAACTGTTTATTTTGGAGGAAATCATCTAGGGTTTTTCTTTCTCTTGGTTTGTTTCCAGCTAGGGCAGAAGAATATAGAGCCTTTCGCATTAAAAAAAGAAAAAGAAGAAAGAGTTTACTAAATCTTGTAGAACCGGATAAGTTAGAAGTTAGTTTGGCGACATATATCAAATTGATTTTTTTTTTAAAAAAGTTAACCTTAGGCCTCTTTGAATAAGTGTTTTTTGACTTTTAGAAGCAAGAAATTAAGTCAAAATTTAGCGCGTTTGAATACAATGTGGAAATAACTTTTTGACTTCTAAAAGTCAAAAAGCAAGAAGTCAGTTTTGGTGTAGGATTTCAGAACGACTATAGACGCAGAAAAATCGACTTTTTGTAAAGCAAAATATCTGGATTTCTGACTTCTACTTCTGGAGAAGCGGAAGTCAGAAACAAGATTGTATCCAAACGCGCTTAAGCAAGTTTCGGAATAAAATTTCAAAATAACTTCTAAGAGCAAAAATTTAACTGCTACACTAAAACCTTTGCTCAGGTTAACGGATACTAGCTAACCTTTCCGCTCTCTCTAAGAAACCTTTTTATGTGCACCCGCGTTTCCCTTCACCCAAAGAGGTTTCTATGGAAAAATTCTCAGAGGCAGCTGCAAGTTCTTGAAACTTAAACTTAGTGATGGGAGCATGACCTTCAGCATCACTACTAGAGCTTCTACCGAATCAAAAAAATTGAAATAATTTACACAAACAGTAACAACAGAATTCAAGTCATCATGTCAAAACAATGTGACTCAAAAGTTCAGTTATGCCATTAGATTTGCTACTAAAAGCTTGAGCAAATATCATAAATTATCGGTCTAATGACTCACAAGAATTAGAAAAATATGATAGAAACTACAAAAGATTTGACAACACAATAAATCATAAACAGATCCCATTTATTCTGCTATTAAATTCATTGTTCACCTAATAGCTTATACTCGTTTTTCCCCATATACCTCTTCTTCGTGTTCCTATCACTTCCTTTCTCCCGAAATAAATACCGGTGTTGAGTGAAACTACGCTCTCGACGTAATTATCTACACCTCTGATCTCCAAATTACCAAGCTTCATTCGTCTAGCACTTGAATGCTTCGAGCCGTACAAAAATAAATCAGTCCCTTCACTGTATATTAGACACTCACCATTCTCAGAAGACCATTTCAGGTCCTTATAATCATCCTGAATCCTGTTTTGAATTTCCGTCCAAGATTCCCAAACTCCATATTCCCGCATCACCCATGCTTTATTAGACACTGCAAAAACTACACAAATGCACCCTTCCAACACTTTCAAAATCAAACGCGAAGCGCGCTCCGTCATTTCTCCTGGCAGTTGTATTTCTTTGAAGCTCTCATCACTAATATTAAATGAAACAATAAAGTTGGGGGTTTCAGTGATCCAATGAAGAGCTCCATTAACAAGCACCCCATTGAAATTATCAAAAGAACAAAGTTTAGCTTGAAGGGTTTTCCATGAATTCGATCTTAACGTGTAGACATATAATGTAAAACTAGGAGTGTTTTCGGCATAAACCAATTTGTAATCGTTGTTCTTGGAATCATAACAAAAATATGCCGGCCAGTAGACTGATCTTAAGTAGGGTGAATCAGGTATCCTTTTATACTCTTTAGTGGTTGGATTCCAAAGACAAAATAATTCCGTACCCTGAGAATAACAATATTGCAAGCAGACCAAACCATTGCAAGAACCCAACAAACGAACTGAATCTGCATATTTAGTTGGGATATGCTCCATTAAAACAGCTTCACCATAAAATCTACTCGTAGAGAACAATGCATGTTTTGTGATATTGTACATTAGAGCTGACTGAATCTTCCTGTCATAACCACTAAGTATGAACCTAGAGTTGTTGTTGATTTGAAAATTAAGATGTAGTTTAACAAAATGAGGGCTGGAAATTATGGAAAACCATGTCTTAGAAACACACTTACATGTAAATGTTGATTTCGCTGGTAATCTTATAAAGATTTCAAGGTATAACTCATCTGGAAGACTTCTTGCTATTGGTTTTGCTGCTTCTTTTTTGTGTAGAAATAGACTCTTAAGCTTCGATAACAAAGATCCTCCTCCTACCATTCTTCAAGTCAAATTCTTCTTCTTCCTCAATATGTTTAAGAAAGAGCCTTAATAGCATTAAGAAAATATAAATGAGTTTACCTCTTGTGAATGAGTTTTTCTTTCCCTCTTCTCTGATGCTGAATAAAATTCTTTCTCATCTCTCTAGTAGTTGAGGTATTCATTGTTTGCATGAAATATGAAAATTTTTTATTTCGGGCAATGCTATTAAACATGGGTTTGGTATCTATCTACTGGTCACATGCTGGTAGTTCTTGCATTGGTATGTCTTTCAAGTAAGACAACTCTTAATTGAATGTGAAGAATCAATTTCGTTTTGAAGCCATTTCCAGAAAGTAAAATTGCACCAGTGATGCAATTTTAATATGACGCGTACCATTTATTATTTGAGTTAGGTGGAGGTGTGCACTCAACTGCCTTTAATTAATTTTTAGGGTTCAACTTCATTCTTTAGTTGAGTTGTAGTGACTGCTAGCTGTAGGTGGAGGGTTTTGATATTGAGAACTCAACAAATCCATAATATCTTTTTTCGATTGTTTTCACTATGTTATCTCGATTTTGGAGATTTGTTGGAAGTTCCAGTAGTGATGCTGAGGTTTATATCGCAGGCGCCGTCACTAAGTTTAAGTATCGACAACTTGAAGCTGCCAAAAATAATTTTGCAACAGAATCTCTTTTGGATGAAGGAGAACACGGCCGTACATACAAAGGTCGCTTAAAGAGAACTGGACAGGTTATTAGCCTCAACTAATTTTGAGTTTACCATTCAAGAACTATGTGTTCTTTGTTTGAATTGAATAATGTACCAGACTCATCTTCACAGGTGGTTGCAGTTAAACAAGTTGACATCTACCGGTACACTCACCAGTCAATCCTGTTGACAATTCATTTGCGTAGCCTCTTGCACCATCCGAACATAGTCGATTTGATCGGGTACTGCATTCATGGAGATGAGATATTTTTTGTTTATGACTTCATGCTGTTGGGATCCTTAAAGGACTATTTACATGGTAATAAGATGGATAACTAAATCTCTGTGCTTCACTGACCTGATCACTCTTAAGATAATTCAAAATTGTTTTTGTTTTAGATCTTGAGCGCCATAAGAGGCATCTGGACTGGAACACGAGGATGAAAATCGCAGCTGGTGCAGCTGCAGGAATAAAGCACTTGCATGATGAATCAAGTCCTTCTCTAATTCATGGAAATATCAAACCCTCTAACATTTTCTTATGTGAAGGATATCACCCAAGGCTTTCAGACTTCTTCGGGTTTAAAGAACATATCCCAGAACATGCACCTGAATCTGTTGGAGATGGTAAACTCACTAAACGATCCGACATCTACAGTTTTGGCTTTGTCTTGCTTGAACTGATTTCAGGGCGCAATGCAGAGATGAAGCTTGATCTCATTCACTGGGTAAACTGTGTACTTGTTTATTTTACAAACAATTTTTAAGAGAAAGAAATAGTCAATTGATGCAGATTGAGAAAATACCGTCAGCTGATTGAATTTCTTGTTTGGTGAGTGCGCATGCAGGCAAAAGGTAAATTGGTGGGCGGTGAGGAATTTACTGCGGTGGCTGACCCGCTACTGAAAGGCAGAGCAAGGCTTGTACCAAGCTTTGTCTCTTGCAGCTGAGTGTTTACAAACTTACAACGCCGGTCGGCCTCATATAGGACATGTTGTGAATGTCCTATCAAATTTAGCTTCTGAAATTTACGACCCAGATGCTATCCAAATGAAGCTTGCAGGTACACTGACAATTGGAAACTTTGAGAAGAAAAGACTAAGAGGGCAATGGCAACATGTCAGTTTTTTTTTTCTAGAAATGTTTCACTGTATTATTTTTCAGTTAATTTAGAACAAGATAAATGGGTAGGTTCAGCAAGAGGTATTTTAGAAGTTTGAATAAGACTTGAGTTTGAACTCTCCAATGTCAAGTCCGACCAAATCAAAGCCAATATAAAATTATCTGAAAATCATCCTCCATATTAAAGAAACCACTAAAGACACTTCTTAACCCGTACATTGATCTTAAATGTAGCTAGAGATTGCCAGGCAGTTCCCTGCAAATGTTACAGGGTGTGTACACAACTAACACAGTCTTTACCGATTACTGCAGAAACAAACATATTCAACGGCATCATGTAATAGGTATGATGACGCCTATGAATTAGAAAAATACGATAGAGAATACAAAAGATCTGAGAATCACAAGAAGTATGAAATCAGTGAGAACAAATATAACCAAGAAAGATGTTTCCATAGGACTACAATGACATGTGTATATCCATTAGAACTTAAACTCGGGAAAAAAGCATAAAAAACTACTGACAAAAAGAGAAATCTTAAACTTGTTACTATACTGTGCTGTCAAATATCTCAAATTCACTGTTCTTTAAATAGGAAATTGTTTTGCTCTAAACTACTAGATGTAAAACATTTGAATCCCATTCCAAGATAGAGCAAGTAATCACCCATTCTTACTTCAAACTAAAACAGTTGTTGCTCGCCTCATCCGCCACAACAAAATATACATAACAAGGCCTAAATGCATATACTCCTATTTTCTTCACATATATAATATCTCTCCTTTGTGTTCCAGTCACCTTCAACCTTATTATTAGTAGAATCTGTCCCGGCTTTGGAGTTAGTACTGGAAGCATATATATATATGAAACGGTTTAAATGCATGGTTAAGATACTTCCATGTAATATAAATGATTCTACGGAAACATAAACAATAGGAATCAGCAACATATCAAACAAGTAAAGGAAACAACTGTAGAAACCAACCTGGGCAATTTACATTCAGTGCAGCTGTAACAGTGACTTGTTTAACTCCATTGTCAGGAAACTTTCTTGCCACGTCAGAGTACTTTGGAGGGAAGGGCAACGGTGGCAGGTTAATTAAAGCAAGTGGCAAGTGGCAAGTGGCAAGGACTACTTGTCCCAAATCCACATACAAATTGGGTATTGCCAGGCAGTTACCTGGTGAAAAAATATTACAGGGTATGTACACACTTTCTACTCATTACTGCAGAAAGCGCAAGAGTGTGTACATACCCTACAAAAGACTCCAAACAAACATATAGCTAGCTCATAATATATTCAACCGGCCTAATGATTCCAAAGAATTAGAAAAATACAATCGAAACTACAAAAGATAGTTGATCACCATTTTTTCTACTGTCAAACATCTCAAATTCACTGTTAAACGAAGCAGTTCTGAGAGACCCATCAGCCATGAGTCTCTGAATAGGAAATTGTAAGTTTTTTACCTCATATAATCACCCATTCTTCCTTTGTACTGTAGACCAAAACTGTTGCTCGCTGCATCAGCCACAACAGAGTATACATAACAAGAACCTAGAGTGCACACTCCGTTAATTTTCTCCATATGCCTCGTCTTCGTATTCCTATCACTTCCTTTCTCCCCAAATAAATACCGCTGTTCAGTGAAACTAGGCTTTCGACGTAACTATATACATCTCTACTACCAAACTTTAGCCGTCTAGCACCTGAATGCGTCGGGCCATATAAAACTAAACCAGTCCCTTGACGGTATATTAGACACTCACCGTTCTCAGAAGACCACTTCAGGTGCTTATATTTATTCACGGTCTTGTTTTGATGTTCACTCCAAGATTCCCGCATCACCCATGCTTTATTCAACTGCAAATGAATTACACAAAGGCATCCTTCCAACTCTTTCAATTCCAACTCTTTCAAGACTAAATGTGAATGGCGGTTCATTTTTTTCCCCAGTAGTTCTCCTGGAAGTTGCATTTCTTCGAAGCTCTCGTCCCTAATATTAAAAGAAACAATAACTTTGGGGGTTTGAGATATCCAATGAACAGCTCCATTAGAAAGCATTCCATCTGAATTACCAAGAGAATATGGTTTAGTTTGAAAGGTTTTCCATGAATTCGATCTCAACGTGTAGACGTACACTAAAAAACTAGGAGTACCCCGACAAGTTCTTGCAGAAACTAACTTGTAATCGTCATTCTTGTAATCATAACAAAAATATGCTGGCCAGTGGATTGTTGTTGAGTAGGGTGAATCAGGTATCCTTTTATACTCCTTAGTGGCTGGATTCCAAAGACTAAAACAGAACTCCGTACCACTGCTATGATGCAGTAAGCAGACTAAACCATTGAAAGAACCCAAGACACTGACTATCTTTGCAGATTTAAGCGGGTGATGCTTTTCCATAATAACAACTTTATCATAAAATTCAGTGGTAGAGAATAATGAATGTTCAGTTATATACACTAGATCTTCATGAATCTTACTGTCATAACCACTGAGTATGAACCTAGAGTCGTCGTTGAATTTGAGTGTATAATTAAGATGTAACTTGACAAAATCAGGATCGGAAATTATAGAAAACCATGTCTTAGAAACACACTTACATGCAAGGGTTGATTTCACCGGTAATCTTTTAAAGATTTCATGGAATAACTCATCTGGAAGACTTCTTGCTATCGGTTTTGCTTCTTCTTTGTTGTTAATAAGAACTAGACTCTTGAGCTTCGATAATAAAGATCCTCCTCCTCCTCCAAACATTCTTCAAATCAGATTATTCTTCTTCTTCCACGAAATTATACGCAAACCTTCTGAACCATACAACAAATCACACAGAAATAGTCAAATAGACATAAAATGACTTTTGTTTCTTATCGTTCTTAATAATTATTTATTTTCAGAAAAACATTAAAGTTGTCTTGATAAAAAAATTGAGGATTAAGCCTAGCTAGTAGATACAGAAATCTAAGTGTTGCACACTTTTTTGTCCCCTAAAATTTTTATAGAACAGTCTGTAACAAAACCTAGATTACTACAATTTGCCATAAAATATAAATCAAGCAAGACCCTTAAAAACTAAACAATGGCATTTTTACAAACACAGATCAGAACCCTTAAGTATAGAACAGTCCGTATTCTCTTAAGCCTTTACACAAACATGATTCGTTCACAAACTAATACAACAACTGAGAATGTAATTAAACTCATACCTAATACCAAAAATCCAGGTAGGGTTGAAGTGAAATCGAAATAGGAGAAAAAGTATGCACCTGATTGATCAAATTGGTGTAATTTGATGGTGGTGGTGGACTTGGCATTAAATTACTTGTTGCAATTTCGGTGACGGGTCTTGGAATATAATCAATAGAGTTTAATCCTCTTCAACTTCAGTATATGTTTATTAATGGTGAAATTTTGAAGAAATAATGTTGCAAGATAGATTCAGTGAGAGACGAAAAGAACAACGGGATGTAGCAGAAAAATTAGGGAAGAAGATGGCTCGATTTAATTGGAAATTACTCTACCATGAAATTGATGGTGATGAAATATAAGGATACAGAAGCTGTAAATACCCCTGGATTTCGTAATATCTACCACTTGTTCTGATAGTGTAGGCGAAATATAAGATACAGCAAAGGGCATTCTTGTCAACCAAAAAACTAGCGAAAATTTGACCGGTAGTGCTACACATTGCTTTCTATGGAGTAGGTAATGTGTCCGTTAGGTGCTACTACTTCAGTGGTCAGTAATGACTCAACACTGTTTGCTTCAAATGTGAAAATTTTCCATTTTCGGCAGTGCTAGCTATTAAACATGATAATGGGTTGGTATCCCGTATTAATCACAGGCTGGAAATTCTTGCATTTCCAGAAAGTAAAATATTCTTGAGAGTAGTGCCAGCCAGCCTCTCGGCTTTTTTTTTTTTTTTTTGTTTTTTGGTTACAAATTGGCGTGGGTATGTGGTACCCACAGAGTCATGGTAAATATTTTGACTAATAAAAATTGGGATTGCCTGGTCCCAAATTTTGGTTAACAGATTTCCCGTTTGGCTTCCATCCGCCGCATTATTGGCCAAACCATCTGCTGCTTGATTTCCTTCTCTGTAGTTGTGTCGTATAGCAGCTTGCAGAATTTGTTGTATCATATTCTTTATTTCCTCAATCATCCCTGAGATATGCCAAGGGGCGGGAGTAGGGGATGTAATAAAGCGCAGAAGCTTCTCTGAGTCTGTCTCAAAGATAACTTTTGGGCATTGCATTTCAGATGCAGTTCTCGATGCCAGAAGAAGAGCCCAAGTTTACTGCTTTGTTAAGGCGGTCGTAATTCCCAAAGGTTGAGATAGAGCCATTATCGTCCAGTGCGTCGGAGTCCCCTGCAAATGAAGCACACTCGCAAAACCAGGATGACCTCGGCTACTCCATCGGTGTTAATCTTAATCCAGTTCATATTCGGCGTGGACCATCCTACCAATATTGTTGAGATCGTTTTGGTGTTTCTTGAGTGGTTGAGTATCGGTGAATCTCCCGGTAGGACCGGAGGTAAGGACAGTAGAGCTGCCCAATATTCTTGTTGTTGTTTTTGAGCCCAAGCTAAGATTTCTGTTACTGTTATTTTATTTTTTTGACGGTATACTAGTTCGTTTCTACCTAGCGATAAGGTCTAGAAAAGAAAACAGAAAGTAGAGATAACAGATGTTGGAGCTGGTTGTTGTAGGATTTGAGAGATAGTTGCATGAGGTGTTAAAGCAAATGCGGGGGCGATGTTGGTGTTTGGTGTGGTGAGGATTGAATGAGTAAAGTGTTACAAGATGTAGTTGTCGTTGGACATTGAATTAATAGATGAGTTGTTGATTCTTGATGAATATTACATCTGGGGCAAATGTCTGAATTGGTTAAGTAGATATGATGAAGTACAGAGAAGGTTGGTAATCCTTCATTGATTGCTTTCCACAAGAAAAGCTGAATTTTTGGTGGACACGGTAAGGTCCACAGGAATTTGGTGGGTGGGAGGGGAACATGGTTAGATTGACAGTGGGTTAGACATTTGTATCCCGATGAAGTAGTGTATTTTCCGGTTTTCGAATGTGGCAAGATAATTTTTTTCCTGGGGGCTATCTTGGGGGAGGTGGATGTTTATGATTTTTTGCTACATGATTGGGTAGAGTGTTTAATTTTTCCTGGTTCCAGTTGTGAGAGATTGGATCAATGATATCAGCTACATTTCGGATCGGGTAGCATTGATTTGGGTCTAGGTTTGGTGAGTGTGGGATCCAGTTGGATTCTATTGGTGTTGATACCCCATTTCCAATACGATGAAATATCAGTTGTTGCATGGTAGGGACGATTGATGCCAATTGTTGCTATTGGGTGCTAGAGGAAGAAGGTATGGTATCAATGCCTTGTAGAATTGGTTGTTGATCAAGATATTTTTCGCTGAAGAGACTTCCACAAATTGAGTTAGGTTGATCGTGCAAACTCCAAGTTCTTGTCATGAGAAGAGCCTTGTTATGATCACTGCTTTTCCTTATGCCTAATCCTCCTTCAGATATTGGAGTTGTTACCTTGTCCCAACATATAGGATGAAGCTTTTAAGCGACGAATCATGTCCCCGGAAGAAATTTACGGTGATACGATCTATTTGTTTGTGAATATTGACGGGGAAGTTTTGCGTTTGCATTAGATGGTTTGAGGTGGGGATTAGGGAGGTTTTAATGAGTACGACTCTTCCAGCTTGGGTTAGGCATTTTGTCATCCATCCTTTAGATTTTCGGGCTAATCTTTGAACGAGTGGCGGAAATGTGTGGTTAGATTCTCTTCTTTGCTTGAACTGAACTCCTAGATAGATTGGAGGTTTTGATGTTGCCGGCATATCGAAGAATTGTTCAAGATTACTAACTTTGATCGGATCCAGTCTTGGGTGATGAATGATTACTGATTTGGTTGTATTAATTACCTGGCCCTCCGAAGTGCCATAAGAGTGAAGCAGATTCTTGAGGTGGAGATTACTACGAGCGAGAGGCTTTATAGGTGATCGAAGATCATCAGCATACATTAAATGTATAATGGGCGGTACTTTTTTGATATCTTTGATACCTTGAACCAACCGATTTTGAAGGTTTCCCATATTCGTAGACAATATCTCCGCACATATTATGAATATGTATGAAGATAGTGGGTCCCCCTGTCTAATTCCTCTAGTTGGACTGATATATCCATGAGGTGTGCCATTTATGTTGATTGAGTATGTAACAGTTGTGACACATAGCATAATGTAATCTATAAAGATTGTTGGAAATCCCAGCTTGGTGAAATTGGTGGTGGTGGTGGAAAAATTAAAACTTGAAAACTGGTCGAACATGAAATCGATGGTATTCCTGGTGGTGAAATATAAGGATACAGAAGCTGTAAATACCCCTGAATTTTGTAATATCTACCACTTTTTCTTAATAGTGTACTAGATCTTAACCCGTGCCGTAACGGCACGGGATGTTTTGTCTCTAATACGATATTGTTCACATTCTTCTTGTTTCATTTTATTCGTGAGTAATTATTTTGATTGTCAAATAGGTTTTGGGAAACAAAATGGGTTACCTGATCTTTTTATTTTTTACTTAAGCATGTTATTCCAATTTATTATCTGGACGGAGTAATAATGTTGTGCCAACATGAAAATAAAATAAAAAATACAGTAAATAAAATTTTTCCCCATTTTATTGTTCCATCATACATAATTTCAAACTTCAAAAAGAATATTTCATCTAACAGTACATATACCTAAACTGCCAATCCAACTCCATGATGCTTATGAATACATTTGTTCCAAAATTATTGATAACTAAGGCTCTAAGGAGTGAAGCAAAAACCCATAATATTTTCCTTACTATAGATAAACACTATTTATTTATTTTTTGCAAATGTGAGAGTTATAAAAATGAAGAACCCTTGGCTATTGGAAGGCTGAGATATACACATGTGAGTTGAAAAAATAAACTTATAATAGCAAATCAAAACATGTGCAAGATTATTTCTCAATCATATTGATAACATAAAATTGAAGAAATTCGTGGATAAAAAGATTTCACACCAACTATGCTAAGTAGTGCATGAATGACGTTCTCACATCTAGTGTTACTCAAGTAATTTGGAGTTTAAAGAGCATAGTCATATTGATATTTGTATCTACATAAATTCAACTAACCTTCCGGAGAAAAATTATTAGTTTCAAGGTAGAGCCGACACAAACTTCTGTTGCCTTCAATGTATACAACACACATTGGGTTTAATCGGCCTTGAGATTAAACAAATACCCCAACATTAGTCAAATAATGTCTACAAATACGGGATCGAAACAAAATGATAACGGGAAAAATGAGAGACTAACATCAGTTCTACAAACAAAATATCCTATATGTATCAAAGTTTGTTAACCAAACATGTATTCAAATGAAAAACAGAAAAAGTCATCAACTTAACACAAAAATATAAAAGAACCCAAGTTAAATCAATATTTGCATAAACAAAACTTATAAGAGAATTTTGTAATTATTAAATACCTTTAAAATCACTATTAGAGATTTAATTGCATGCCTCGTTAAAAACTACGGTAGGACGAAAACACCAGATTAATCTGTAGAAATTTCACTTTGGATATGTAGCAATTCGGAGAAGTTTACCTTTGGTAGTGATGCGTTCCATCTAAGTGTTGTTCGATTGATTATTTTTAGAAGGTTTCGGTTTTCATTGGAGAAACCGAGAGGGAGCGTTTCATTATATTCATTATCATTCGAGAAATCCAAGACCAACTCGCCCTCTGCTTACGGGATCTCAATACAACCTTAGATTTATCTATTGGACAGAGAAACCTTGATACTAAATATGTAGTTTTTAGTGTTATTTATTATATAACGTGACTTCCAAATGTTTTTTTCTTCTTCTTAATTTTCATGTATTTTAACCGAGTTTATATTAGCATTAAGACGATCAACCACATTTCTAATTTATAGTGTTATCCTTTTATAGCAGCACATAATTAACATAGTCAATTACTAATCATCAAAACCTAGCCCGAGTACCACAAACCACCGGATATCACTTCTTTCTCCACCACCACCATTTTCCATCCCTCGTAGAATATTGGGCACACTTATAACTTTTAATCCCACACGTCATGTATAAAGTTTAGATTTAACAAACCTAGGTCGTCAATTAATTTATTCAACTATATGTTTTTTGTTAATACTGAAAATCATGCGTACGAACGGTTACCAAAGATAGCGAGTGGTACCAAAAACAACCATTTTTCTTATATGATTTGGTATCATCCCAAAAGTATTTGTTATTCGCCTTTTTGATCGTGTCAAAAACAACCAAGTATACTTTTCACAATACAATGTTACCGTCATGTAAAAAAATTATTATTTTTGATTCAAAAAGAAAAAAACAATACCACCGCCATTAAAACCATCCAGCGCCACTATTTCTTCCACCAAAACTAATGTTACCGCCTCCACCACTTAGTAACACCTTCCACCACTTACTTCTTCCTCTACTACCACCACCACCACTAATATCTATTGAAATAATTTTTGTCAAAATTATTATTTATTCATGGAGATATGTATTAATATTAATTAAGGGATCCTTATGATGTAAAATTAATAAATCATTTATCATGAGAAATTAATGAGACATCAATTAATAAAACACTTATACTAATTGATATTTAATTTGAACAAACCATAACCATAAATTTATCTTATCTCTAGACAAATCACTTATACTAAGAATAAGTAATTGGGGGATATGGGAATTAATTGGGGGATATGAATTACTTCCCCCAACCCATGGTGTGTGCTAAGGGGTGACTTTTGGGGCGAAAATACTAAAACACCCTTCCCTCAAAATAAAAATCAAAAAACTTAAAATAAAAAAACAAAATCATATTCCCCATTTCCATCTCCACTTCTTATTAATCTTTTTAGGGTTAAAACTTTGAAACCCAAATGTTCCCCATTCTCTTTCAAATTCCAAATTTTCCCCATTTCCTTTCAAATTCTCTTCTCATTCTACGCGAAGTGATGAAGAACATGTCGGAAATGATAAAGAACATCCGGAAATGATGAAGACCACGCTAGGAAGTGATGAAGACCATGCCATAAGTGATGAAGAACATGTCGGAAATGATGAAGGTCACGTAGGAAGTGATGAAGACCATGCGGAAATGATGATATTCAATGTCGGAACTCAATAAGGCATGCTCGATATAAATCTATCAATGCCGATAGTCAAGTGAAAAAAAAATCAATTTTCTGGATACTTTTCATCATGTTCCGGCATAAAATTTAGGATGAAAACCACGCCGGAAGTGAGTTCCGGCATGGTTGTTTAGGATGAAGACCACGCCGGAAGTGAGTTCCGGCATGGTGGTGTAGGATGAAGACCACGCCGGAAGTGAGTTAGGCATGGTTATTAGGATGAAGACCACGCTAGGAAGTGATGAAGAACATGTCGGAAATGATGAAGACCACGTAGGAAGTGATGAAATTCAATCCGGGAACTAAATGTCGGCATGCTCGATGTAAATCTATCAATGCCGGTAGTTAAGTGAAAAAAAAATCAATTTTCGGATACTTTTCATCATGTTAGGCATAGAAATTTAAGCAAAAACCATGCGGAAGTAGTTAGGCATGCTCCAAAATCGATAAGCGTCTAGGAAGTAGACTGATTAAAACCAGAAAAAATAGGTTTTGAAGATCAAAACCTGAAAATTTTTGTAGTGGCAAACAATTTATGTAAAGCCCCAGCAAATGCCGGCATGGTTTTTTGGTTGAATACCATGCCGACACCAAGCTTTTTCAGCTGCAACAATGGTGGATTCAAAGAAAAAAATCAAATATTCAACCTCTTAGCAGCAATTCTCTCATCACAATCATCTTCCATTTTCCAAAAAAAAATTCCACTCAAAAACCATTTTCCCTACTTCTACTCTCAACTAACCCACACAAATTCAAATAAAAATAAATACACACTAATTTATCCCCCAAATACCTAACATTTTACTAATTATAATTAATCAATAATCCTGATTAGTGGAGGCTAGATTAGGAATTAAAAAAATAATTACATAGGGGGTCACCCAGAATTGCTATTGGGACACCTTTTTTTGTCCTGTAGCTATATCCCTCAATTAATTCCCATATCCCCCAATTGCTTATTCTTATACTAATTAATAAACACTTATACTAATTAATATTTAAGTTGAACAAACAACCACTGTTGATTTATCTTTTCTATCAATTCCAACCAAGGTGGAACAATGGTTGGAGACCACTCAATTCCATATCTTGACTTGAGTATTCATTTTTAATTCATAATATTGGAATGATTTATACTCTTGATGTACGCGAAATATAAGGATACAACGAAGGGTATTCTTGTCCAACAACAAAGAAACCGGAATTGCTACACATTGCTTTCTATGGAGTAGGTAATGTGTCCGTTAGGTGCTACTACTTCAGTGGTCAGTAATGACTCAACACTGTTTGCTTCAAATGTGAAAATTTTCCATTTTCGGCAGTGCTAGCTATTAAACATGATAATGGGTTGGTATCCCGTATTAATCACAGGCTGGAAATTCTTATTGGTCTTTTTTTATGTATTTCAAGCTAAACGACTCTTTTTAGACTGGAAGGAACCAACTTCATTTTGAAGCCATTTCCAGAAAGTGAAATATTTTTATGAGAAGTGCCAGCCATCCTGCCAACCCCTTTGATTAATTCCTTTGTTTCCAAAACTCCCCAAACAAACAAAAAAGAAAAACGCAAGTTTAAAATTTTACATTTTGCCGATTTTGGGCCGTTGAAAGACCATGGGCAGGTTGGTCTCACGCCGTGAGTCTAGCTTTGGGTATGCCTTTAAAGCTAAGCAAAAAAAATTCACTACAAAGACTCGGTTCCGTTTTAGTCTAACCCCTATGTAGGGCAACCTCTTAAGTCCTATGGTATTTCTAATCTAGCAGCGACACATTGAATAGAACAGTGTTGAACGCTAAACCAAACATCGTCATATGATTTTATTTTCCAAACAACAAATCATTACCATTTCTCTCCCTTCTTTTCCCTCTCTCCCCCTCTTTTCCCTCTCTCTCCATCTTTTTCCTCTCTCCATTACACTAATACGTCTCACTCTCTCTCTCTACTAAAAACATTTATCTAGCGTTGCATAGTTTATCGTTTATGTCACTTTTTCAGCGCTGAATGATTCAGCGTTTCAATCTCGTTGTTAGTTGAACTGCGAGCAAATACTAGGAGAGAAAAGTAGACATAAGTAGTGTTAATATTTTCTCCCACACTTTTTCTTGATTGGTGAGTTTTTGGCCAATCTAGCGATTCAATCTAGGCCATAGGGGTTAGCCTTAAGCCATTTTCAAAAAGTAGTAAATTGCTCTGGTATTTCAAATGATTCTTAAACTATGGTTTAGACCCACTCCTTTGAAGTGAAGTTGAAATATCAACATATCATTTATTATCAGTCAATTTATCAAACATAATGAACAGGATAGCCTCATTTAACCCATCAAATTTGCAAAGTTGATTAATCAAAGGAGTTTGTATTTGTAGGTATAAAATAACGCACACCAATCAAGTATGGGAAATGATGAACATCAAGAAAGAGCCAAGACAGCGGTACACAGCTCATCCAGAATGACGCATCACATGACGTCAACTTAATCACGAGTAAAATGTGAATATCTGTGCAATAGTCAAGAAACCGTGCGTCAACAATAAAGTCTGCGCGACGTTGACGCACGTCAGATCTGTAATTAGGGGCTTTATTAGCTGTATCCACTATGTAACTCCTATATAAGGAGTTGAGCGACCTTGTATTGGGAGAGAGCTTTTTTGAGAGTCTAGACAAGATATTTAGGAGAGAGAAAGATTATTTGCTTCCCAAGTTATGGTTTTCTTATTACTTTGTATCCGATTTGAGGATCTTAATGAATGTTCTTGTGATTCTCATGGAGTTAACTTAGATTATTCTCTAGATTTTACTAAGGGTGTGGTTGTATGATTTCCTCCAACTACATTTTGGCGCTAGGAAACAGCCCGGAATGATGTACCCTGTTTGTAGAATTCCTTAAAAACAAGTTAAGAAGATATTCATAGTTTTAGAAAATTTTGGAAGTTTAGATCTGAAAGATTTAGTCAGTAGCTTTTTGTTTCAGAAAAAAATCTCCATTAGTAATATCTTTGGTCCTTAAAAGAGTATATTTATCTTTCAAAAGCGAAAAAATTGTTGCAGATAAAGAAGATGGTGAGACAAACAACTGCAGCGAAACAAGCAGTAGCAACTAGGAGGAGCAGAAGAATCGCTGGAAGAAAAAGGAGCGAAATCGCCGAATCCTCAAGGATGGGAGAAAGAAACAATAGAGGAAATCAAGTCCAAACTCATATCCAAAACGAACCGGTCCAAAATAATATTATCGATTACGATAGAGTAAGCGTTCATACCGCTGTTGATGGTGGTTTTTAGCTTAGGGTTAAATCGTAAAACCTTGCATCCGATGTGACGTCACTCTGCAAGGAAACAGAGCCATGTGTGCTAACGTCTCCACTGGAAAATTTATTGAGCCGCTCAATATACTTACATGAAATTTATCCAGACTGGCGAACCCCAGATGTTCTGTAAATTTCGGCACCTCGCGCATGTTCACCTAATATAAGTTCTTCAGAATGCCTTCTATGCTGTGTTCTCATTTGAACTCTTAATGTTGATATGGCATGACGATTCGTTTTCACTTGCAGCAGAGTAGCACGAATCTCCAAGTATCAAGAATAATATCTCTGCATGATCAATCAGAAAAATATGATGCTCTTGGCAATGAACTTAAAAGAGCTCTGTGTCGACACATAGAATTCAATCAACCTTACTAACTTGCAGAAGTCAGGGTTTCGCGCCTCGCGCAACATACTAGACCTTGCTTGACAAAAAATTAAGCCTAGGTTAACTAGGTAGTTAATCCGCCATGGATTAACAGGTGCAAAACCTCGCCCAGAATCAGAAAAAACTGGGAGCCGTAGCAGCAAAGGGAGGCGTGGCCTTGCCATTGGCCATGCCCCATCCTAAACCGGCCATATTTCCCTCGACCAATCAGGTCGCTTTAAATCCGTCGCAGCGCACCGGAAGTGTGGCCACGCCCCAGCTTTCCGGCCCCACTTCTCATCGACCAATCAGGTCGCCCTAAATGCGCCACACGCATTCCGAATGAGGCCGGCCCCATTTTTCTTACCGGCCTCCAATTCTTCCATGGAGAATTCTTCCACTGCGCCTTGGCCACGCCAAGCCCTAATTCTTCCAGGGAGAATTCTTCCAAGGCAACTTAGCCACGCCAAGCCCTAATTCTTCCAAGGATAATTTTTCTAACGACGCCAAAACTTGGCCACGCCAAATCCTTCCAAGGCGCCAAGATTTGGCCACGCCAAATCTTTCCAACCACGCCAAAATCCTTCCAAGGTGCCAAGATTTGGCCACGCCAAACCTTTCCAACCACGCCAAATCTTTCCAATGGCGCCAAACCCTAACTTTGGCTGCGGATCCAGTTTTTAGCTTTGGCCATACCGCAACGTCTCTGGCATACCACTATGCCGCGGCTACTCTCTGGCATACCACTATCCCGCGCCTTGGCCTAAGGCTTAAGCGCTCACTAGGTGCCAAAGGTGCCTAAAAAAATTATAAAAAAAAAACTTGGTCGTATCGCCTCGCCTTGGCGCCTTTTGTGCTAGGCGTTGGTCCAACGCCTAGTGGGCCTTTAGGGCTTAAGCGCCAAAGGCGCACGCCTTTTACAACATAGCTCGGAAGTTCAGTTATGCCGTTAATTAGATTTGCCAGTAAAAGCTTGAGCAAATATCATAAATGATCGGTCTAATGACAACACAAGAAATCATAAACAGATCACCATTTTTTGTACTATCAAATATCTCAAATTCATTATTCACCTAAGCAGTTGAATGGCCAATCAGCCATGAGTCTGAAACTTTAAATAGAAAAGTTTGCTCTAAACTTTTCAACCCCATTACATGATAAAGTAGAAGTGCAAAACATAGAATTACCCATGGTAAGAGAGATACTTTTCACCTCATTCAATCACCCATTCTTACTTTGGCACACTTTTCACCGGTGTTAGGCAAACTGTTGCTATTGACAGGGGTTGTGGCACATGTGGAATCGGTGTTGAGTGGGTAGGCAGAATCTTTAGCTTACTAATAAGAACTCACAGTCAAATCAATACATGGGGTTGGTGATGATGTTAAAAACTTAAAACTAATCATTCCAAGTAAATATAGTTCAAAAACAACATATTGGACGACATTGAATTAAAATGAATTGGGGATTCTCGTTGCTGCTTGGTAACTGTAGAGAAGCATATAAATGACTGCAAGCATCTGCATCAAGAGATTAATACTGCGATGGTAATAATGACTCCTGACATCGTTACATGGTAGTAATAACTGTAGAGGAAGCCAATAAAAGTCTTTTTACCGCTTTTGGCAGAATGCAATCTCTCATGTTTTGAGTCCCCTCACTCCTCCTTTGTAGTGAGGATTTAATATGACGCGTCCCATTTATTATTTGAGTTAGGTGGGGAGTTTTGCAAACCATGTGCACTCAACAGCCTTTAGCTAATTTTTGGGGTTCATCTTCATTTTTTAGTTGAGCTGTAGGTGGAGGATTTTGATATTGAGAACTCAACAATCAGCAATTTCTTTTTTCGATTGTTTTCACTATGTTATGTTGCTTTCTTTCCTTCCTGCTTTCTCACTAACTGATAAATCTCCGGAATATGGCAAACAAAAATTCAGGGTAAATAGAAACAATTTCCACATTGTTTCTCTTGTTGGCTCACTTTTTTTTTTTATTTTTGACTTGACATGAATTTTCTTACTACCATGTCTGTGTAGTTTATTTCGATTTCGGAGACTTGCTGGAAGTTCCAGTAGTGATGCTGAAGATTATACCGCAGGCGCTGTCACTAAGTTTAAGTATCGAGAACTTGAAGCTGCCACAAACAATTTTGCAATAGAATCTCTTTTGGGTGAAGGAGAACACGGGCGTACATACAAAGGCCGGTTAAAGAGGAGTCGACAGGTTAGCTTAAAACTATTAGCCTCAACAAAATTTTGAGTGTACCAGTTAAGAAGTTTGTGTTCTTATTTGCATTTACCAAAGTTATCTTTACAGGTAGTCGCAGTTAAACAAGTTAATGGGAAAAACATATCTGACATCTACCGCTACAGTGAACAGTCAATCCTTTGGACAATTCATTGGCGTAGCCTCTTACACCATCCGAACATAGTCGATTTTATCGGGTACTGCAGTCATGGAGATCAGATATTTTTTGTTTATGACTTCATGCTGTTGGGTTCCTTGAAGGACTATTTACATGGTAGTAACATGGATAACCAAATTTCAGTCTCCTCACTGACCTGATTACTCTTAGGATAATAATTCAAAATTGATATCATTGTTTTTGTTTTAGATCTTCCGGCCGATAAGAAGCCTTTGGAATGGAATACGAGGATGAAAATCGCAGCTGGTGCAGCTGAAGGAATAAAACACTTGCATGATGAATCAAGTCCTTCTTTAATTCATGGAAATATCAAACCCTCTAACATTCTCTTATGTGAAGGATATCACCCAAGGCTTTCAGACTTCTTTGGGTTTAAAGAATATATCCCAGAACCTGACGAGTCTGAATCTGTTGGAGATGGTAAACTCACGAAACAATCCGACATCTACAGTTTTGGCTTTGTCTTGCTTGAACTGATTTCAGGGCGCAATGCAGAGATGAAGCTTGATCTCATTGAATGGGTAAAAAACTATTTAGTTGTTTATTTAAGAGAAAGAAAAAGTCGATAGATGCAGATTGAGAAAGAACCGTCAGCTGATTGAATTTCTTGTTTGGTGAGTGCGCATGCAGGCAAAAGGTAAATTGGTGAGCGGTGAGGAATTTACTGCGGTGGCTGACCCACTACTGAAAGGCCATTACCCAGAGCAAGGCTTGTACCAAGCTCTTTATCTTGCAGCTGAGTGTTTACAAACTTACAATGAGGGTCGGCCTCGTATAGGACATGTTGTGAATGTTCTATCAAATTTAGCTTCTGAAATTTACGACCCAGATGCTATCCAAATAAATCTAGCAGGTACACTGACAGTCGGAAACTTTGAGAAGGAAAGACTAAAAAATAAATGGCGACATGTCCGGTTTTTGTTCTAGAAATGTTTTTACTGTATTGTTTTTCAGTTTAAATAAATGGCGACATGTCTGTTTTATTTTCTAGAAATGTTTTTATGAAAGTAAAAAACCAATTTAAAACGAAATGAATGGGTTGAACTTTTCCAACGCACGAGATGACATTACTATGTTGTTTGAATTGGAATGAATTTGAAAGAAACAATTGACGGCAAGCAAAATCTTAAACAGTTCATCTTTTTTCACTAAGCAGTTCTAAAAGGCCCATCAGCCATGCAGTGTGAAACTCTAAATAGGAAATTATTTTGCTCTAAACAACATTTCAATCTCATTCCAAGAAAGAGCAGAAGTGTGAAAAGGAAGAAATCACCCATGGCAAATACCTAATGTAATCACCCATTCTTACTTTAAACTAAAACAGTTGTTGCTCACCGTATCCGCTACAACAGAATATACATAACAAGGCCTAAATGCGTATACTCCTATTTTCTTCCACATATATATCTCTTCTTTGTGCTCCTGTCACCTTTGTTCTCCCCAAATAAGCACCGGTGTCGAGTGAAACTAATGTTTCGACGTAGTTATTTACATCTCTGATATCTAAACTACCAAGATTTAGCCGTCTTGCAATCGAATGCTTCAGGTCATATAAAACTAAATCAGTGTACATGTGTTCACTGTCTATATTCACTCACAGTCTTGTTTCCATGCTTCGTCCAGGATTCCCAAACTCCATATTCCCGCATCACCCATGCTTTATTAAACATCGTATATACTACACAAAGGCACCCTTCCAACACTTTCAAAAGTACGCTCGAATAGCGCATTTTCTCGGTTATTTCTCCTGGAAGTTGTATAATTTCTTTAAAGCTCTCATCGCTTATATCAAAAGAAACAATAACTTTCGGGGTCTTATTATCTAATGAAGAGATCCATTAACAAGCACCCCAAGTACATAACCAAGAGAATAATGTTTAACTTGAATGCGTTTCCATGAATTTGATCTGAACGAGTAGACGTCCACCGAAAGAAATGTAAGAATGGTTGGTTCAGCAAGATGTATTTTTTTTTTCGATTAGACTATTCCAACACTAAGTCCAGCCAACTTAGCGTTGGAATAGTCAATAACTAGACGAATACACACACAAAATCAATTGCTTAACCTCTAGGAGGGACAACTCATTAAATTTAAACAATAATATTAATAATTTAATATCTCATTATCTTCCAAAAGGGCTAAATAAAATCAAACCTTTTCCCGGAAACATTTCTCTGCTAAAGAAGCAGCAGCAGTAGCCGATGCATTAGTAAAAAAGGCGTTAAATGCATTGAAAGCAGCAAAAGCGGTTCAACAGAACGAGACAGTGGAGCAGACCAATGAGACACCAGGAATGCCATCGTCCAAAGCATTCCTTCTCCAAATGTTAGGCACTTTCCTTCGGTTAACTGTGCCTTATTTTATTAACCAAATCTACTAATTTTAATTTCCTGATCCTTGTGTGGAGCAGAATGTTGTTCTCTCAACATAAGCTTCTATATTCCAGTTTTCCCGTGCTTTATGCTGGGTCTTGGTAACTTTACATTTTTTACTCACGGGGTCATATAAGACTAAGCCAGAATTCCAGCCGTATTCTCCCTTGGTTGTTACAAATAAAACTTCACCATTCTTGAATTCCCAGAGTAATTTCACATAGCCCATAGGGTTTCCAGCTACTGGGAGCTGGACAATGTGCGATTTAGTCCATGATTCAGTCACATTGTGATCCTTCTTCACCCATACTTCCAAATCAAAGCTACAATATGCTGCTAGTACTATGCAAAGGCTCGCTCCTAACGTACCCAATGTACCTATTCTCCGTCCTCAATAGTGTTTACAATTCAATAGTCCATCGATTTGTGGGGTGACTGCCACTTCATTGATGTTCTCACCACCGATATCTAAATAAACAATAAGTCGTATCTCAGATCCAAGTGGTCTCACTATCCAGTGAAAAGCTCCATGTACAAATACAATTTCAGCCTTACAATGCCCATTTAAAATTTCATAAGGAAAGATGTTGGGCAAGGTTTTCCATGAACTCGTTTCTGATGTATAAACTTGAATTTTTAAACCGCCACAAGCAAGACTTGTGCTCCTACTACCACGATAACTGGTAGCCACCATAAGCTTGTAATCACAGGTATCGCAATTATAGCTAACCCCATATGCAACACTGGATATGATATTTTGATCTATTTTGCGATAATCCGATGGTCCAAATTGAACTTCTGGAATTAAAATTTCTTTCAAGGCCGGAAAGGCATTCTCAGCAGTTACATTATTCGTTGAGTTTTACTGTAGAAAATAAACCACCTTCAGTAGTGACCTTCCGAGTGAATTATATAAAATTAAGAAATCACTAAAGACACTTCCAATGCCAAACATGCATGCTATACAAAAGGGATATGCCAACACTCCTTAACCCATGCATTATATACAATTGCTAGAGTTTATAGTACAAGTGTTCATATAAAATTGCTCACCGCATGAGCCACCGCAGAATATACATAACAAGGACTAATAGCGGTATACTCCTTTTTCTCCATATGCCTCTTCTCCACGTTCCTATCACCTTCGTTCTCCCCAAATAAGCACCGCCAGTAGATAATCAACAGAATACGGTTTAGTTTGAAGGCATTTCCACGAATTCGATCTTAACGTGTAGACATACACCAAAAAACTAGGGGTATTTCTAGCATAAACTAACTTGTAATCGTCATTCTTGTAATCATAACAAAAAATTATATTTTGGCCCGATATGTTGTTATAAGGTGAATCAGGTATCCATTTATACTCTTTAGTGGCTGGATTCCAAAGACTAAAAAAATCTTTCAACTGATGATGATACTGTTTTAAGCAGACCAAACCATTGCAAGAACCCAAGATACCAACTAGCGTTGTAGGTTCGTGATTCTCCATTATAACAGCTTTACCATAAAATTTATTCTCAGAGAACAACGAATGTTTTGTTATATTATACATTAGAATTTCATGAATCTTCCTATCATAACAACTAAGTATGAACCTAGAGTTGTTGTTGAATTTGAGTGTATAAATAAGATGCAGTTTAACAAAATCAGGGTTGGAAATTATGGAAAACCATGTCTTAGAAACGCACTTACATGTAAATGTGGATTTCACCGGTAATCTTATAAAGATTTCAAGATATAACTCATCTGGAAGACATCTTGGGTTCAAGATATAACTCATCTGGAAGACATCTTGGTTTTGTGGCTCCTTTTTTGTTAAGAACTAGACTCTTAATTTTCGATAAAAAAAAGTCCATACATTCTTCAAACCAAATTCTTCTTGCATTATTATGTATTTCAAACAAAACAACTCTTTATTGAATGTAAAGAATCAATTTCAAAAAAGGAAAATTGCACTGGTGGTGCTTAATGCAGTGTAGAGCCAGCCAACAAGTCTTCTTTTTGCTTTTGGTACTATAAAGCAATGACTCTCCGGGTTTGAGTCCCCACTCTTTGTAGTGAGGTTGAAATTTGACGCATCCCATTTATTATTGGGAATCTTGTTCTGGAGTTAGGCAAACTTTTGCCATTGAAACATATTGAATCCGTGTTGTTTAATTTGATTTCACTAGTAGTACTGCAGTACAACTTAAGAATGAAGTTATAACCCCAAAAACCAAACGGAGTAGTACGTACCATCCCTTCGTTTTCAGTAAACGCAGAATTTCTTACTTGGTAGGTAATTCCAAACAAATTAAAAGCGAAAGGTACGTAGGTTGGAAATTTTGCACATTTTGCCAATTTTTTGACCGTTGAAGAAAGACCATGCATGGGCAGGTCGGTCTCACGCGGTAATTCTAGCTTGGGTAAATGAGTATATCTTTCGAGCTAAGCAATTTTTTTACTACAAAGAATCTATTGATTTTGATGTAAAGCAAAACTCTGGTTTTGACCCACATCTTTGTAGTGAGGTTGAAATATTGCATGGCATGGCATCCCATATATTGGCAGGGTGTTTAACATAAGGGATATTTCATAATCCCTGTATATATTATTGGTCATTGCATCGCATATAAAAAAATACTCTAAACGGACTGAGGTTGAAATATGGCATGGCATTGCAGTGTACATATAATCCTAAAGTGTTCCCATTTATTAGACTTGGTAAATTATATTACGAAGCTACAATTTGCAAAATTCATTTCTGGCCTAAACTAAAACCTGGAAGAGCTGTCAGTTTAATTCTTCACATCTTTACGATGCAAACACTCAGCTGTAAGAGAAAGAGCTTGGTACAAGCCTTGCTCTGGATAACGGCCTTTGAGTAGTGGATCAGACACCGTGGTGAATTCCTTACCACCCACCAGTTCACGCTTCGCCTGCACACTCACCAAACAAGAAATACAATCAGCTTCTGGTACTTTCTCAATGTGCACCTGTTGAGTTTTTCATTTTTCCCTTAGAAATGTCTGTAAAATAAACAACTAGACAGTTTACCGATTCTATGAGAAGAGGCTTAATCATGCACCCTGAAATCAGTTCAAACAAGACAACACCCAAACTATAGATGTCAGATTGTTGAGTGAGTTTCAAATTGCAACAAAATTCAGGTGCATGGTGATAAGGCTGAATGCCAAGGTGGCATACATCCTTAGATTCTGGAGTCCGTTCTTTAAACCCGAGGAAATCTGACAGCTTGGGGTGATATCCTTCGCATAGGAGAATGTTGGAGGGTTTGATATTTCCATGGATAATAGGAGGATTTGATTTATCGTGCAAGTACTTTAGTCCTTTAGCTGCACCAGCTGCAATTTTCATCCTCGTATTCCAGTCCAGAGGCTTCTTATCGCGCAGAAGATCTAAAACAGAAGCAATGATATCAATTTGGAATCAACTTTGTTCCCAGAGTGCGAGGTTTAGTTGGGAGGTCATTTTACTATGCAAATAATCCTTCAAGGATCCCAACTCAGTAGGAAACCGGATGTTCGTATTTGAGGAAACCCATGTGTTTGTTTGGAATTTTTAAGTTATGGAAGTCTAGCCGAATTAGGGAAATCAAGGATCTCGGACGGTCGGCTATATACGGCTACGTGAGTCCGTCTAAATCAGGAATTTATCAGTTTAAACAGTGGTTATTTCTTTTTATAATATAGATTTATATTTAGTCCCACACCGACTAATTGAAAGCAGGGGAACGAAACAAGACAACATAAAAGGAGAAGTTGGTGACAATATTAACCATACCCATCCAATTGATCATAGTGCGACTTTGTTCACCCGACAGAGCACGTTCCGTATCTTTCTATTAGCCGAGGTAATATCAAAAACTATGGCGTGCGGTCAGGTAGTTATGCGTACTAGGTATAAGAACAATGGTGTTAAGGATCCTGGTGTTCAAGGAGTTCTAATTATGACAGAGGACAAACTTGATTTCTCACCTGATGATCTTAAGCCATCTGCAAGACTCAGTGTTGGGTTCAGATCCATTACACATCAGAGAATAAGCCAAAAACAAGCGCTACTAAGGCTTATACAGAAACCTACATCTGGGTGTGATAAAAGTTACACATTTGAGTTCGATAACTTTGCAGAATGTGATATATGCCGTGAATTTGTTGGAAAGGTCATTGGAAAGATAAAAGCTACGCAATCATCTGCACCGGATGTCAAAGTGGATTCCGAGAAGTCTGCAACTATACTGCATGATGAAAAGCTTTGTCTAGAAGAAATGGAGCTTCGGATGAAAGCGCTTGCTCAGAATAGTGAGTTGCAGAAGCTGCATAAGCAATTGGTTATTGGTGGTGTTTTGGCTGAATCTGAATTCTGGGCCACAAGAAAGAAATTGCTTGCTGTTGATGGGAGCAGGATGTGTAAACAACGATTGGGGTTGAAAAGTGCGATGCTTGCGAATGTCAGGCCATTGATAGATGGCCGGACAAACAAAGTCACTTTCCGCCTGACACCAGAGATTATTCAGCAGATTTTCACTGAAAAACCAGCTGTTCACCAGGCATTTTTGAAATTTGTCCCAAGCAAGATGACTGAAACGGATTTTTGGACAAAGTATGGTAGAGCAGAGTTTCTTCATAGAACAAAAAATGTTGTTGCGGCTGCGGCTGAAGCTGCTGAAGATGAGGTGTTGGCCGTCTTCTTGAAGCAGGATGTCATATTGGCCAGTGAAGCTCGCCAAAAGATCAGACTTGTTGATCCAACTTTAGATATGGAAGCTGATGAAGGGGATGATTACATACATCTTCCGGATCATGATGGATCCAAGGAGTTTGCTAATTCCGAATATGAAAAATATAATAGGACTCTGGCACAAGATCTTAACCGACATGGAGCAGTTGTTTTGGAAGGAAGGACTTTGGACATGGATTCAGGGGACACCAGAACTGTAGCAGAATCACTTTCCAAATACAAAAAGTCCGACTTAACGGCTCAAATATCTGATGAAAAGGCAAATCACAAGCGTTTGAAAAGGGCTGCTCAAATGGTTGTGATTGAAGATCTTCATACACCACACAACCTTCCATTTGCACCTCTTCTTATTAAGGATCCACGAGAGTACTTCGATTCTCAACAAGCTAATGCACTTAAATCCCTAGGAGATACGACAGTTGGAACAAAAACAATCAATTGTAATTTGAACACGGAGCAAGCATATGGATTTTTAAGAAAGTCAATCTCTGAGATGAAAGTAACAGGATTGCTTGATCCTATAATTGTGCCAGAAGTTGCTAGTACGATCCTTATTGAATTATCTTATCAGCAGTTATCAAGTACCAAATATAATCTTGGGAAGAATCCATAGGAATGTATTCTGGATGTACCAAATATAATCTTGCCTTTGTGTATTCTGGAGGTCTTCTTTGTTTTAGATGATGCTCCAAATTCTACCCCTGAGACTATTCTGGAGAAGAGTTATAATGAGGGTGCTATCAGTTGACAAAATCACTAAATATGAACCTAGAGTCGTTGTTGAATTTGAGTGTATAATTAAGATGTAACTTGACAAAATCAGGATCGGAAATTATAGAAAACCATGTCTTAGAAACACACTTACATGTAAAAGTTGAAAATTTTACATTTTTGCCAATTTTAGGCCGTTGAAAGACCATCGGCAAGTTGGTCTCACGCGGTGAGTCTGCTCTGGTATTTCAAATGATTCTTGAACATAATGAACATCTCATTGCCTCAAATCCACATTGCCAGCCGAAAAAATGTACACAACTAACACACTCTCTACTCATTAAACGAACATACATATACCTAGCTCATAACATATTCAACATGGGGCATCATGCAGTCAATCTAATGACTCCTAAGAATTATAAAAATACAATAGAAACTACAAAGGATTTGACAACAAGAGAAATCATGCATAAAAAGTTCACCATTTTTTCTACTGTCAAACATCTCAAATTCATTGTTAAACTAAGAAGTTCTGAGACCGATCAGCCAGGAGTCTGAGACACACTAAATAGGAAATTGTTCTGCTCTAAACTAGATATAAAACGTTTCAATCCAAATTACAAATTATAAAAAAAATGCAAAACATAGAAATTACCCGTGGCATCCATTCTTACTTTGGCCCTTTCTACTGTAACTAAAACTGTTGCTCACCGCATCAGCTTATACTCCTTTTTCTCCATATGCCTCTTCTTCGTGTTCCTATCACCTTCGTTCTCCCCAAATAAGTACCACTGCTGAGTGAAACTAGGCTTTCGACGTAATTATATACATTTCTATTACCAAAGTTTAGTCGTCTAACAGCTGAACTCTTCGGGCAATATAAAACTAAATCAGTCCCTTCACTGTATATTAGACACTCACCCTTCTCGGAAGACCACCTCAGGTTCTCATATTTATTCGCAATCTTGTTTTGATATTTTTTCCAAGATTCCCAGACTCCATATTCCTGCATCACCCATGCTTTATTCAACTGAAAAAGAATTACACAAAGACATCCTTTCAACACTTTCAAAATCATATTTGAATAGTGTATTTTCTCTGATATTTCTCCTGGAAGTTGTATTTCTTTGAAGCTCTCGTCGCTAATATTAAAAGAATTAACAACTTTGGGGGTTTGAGATATCCAATGAAGAGCTCCATTAACAAGTACCCCATCTAAACTACCAAGAGAATAAGGTTTAGTCTGAATGGTTTTCCATGAATTCGATCTTAACGTGTAGACGTACACTGAAAAACTAGGAGTATGCCGACATGTTCTAGCAGATACTACTACTAACTTGTAATCTTCATTTTTGTAATCATAACAAAAATAAGCTCGCCTGCTGTGGACTTGTATGAAATAGGGTGAATCAGGTATCCTTTTATACTCTTTAGAGCATCCACAGCGGTGCGACTAAACCCAAAGATCAAAGACCAAAAAAAAAGACCAAATTTTAGTTTGGTCCATCGTGTGACGCAGTGGGTCACGAGTAAATTTAGTCGAGCGGGGATTATAAGTTCGCCTGGTGTGGGGCGTAAACTTTATCAAAAAAAAAAAAAAAAAAAAAATTGGGGCGTTGATATAATCCCCGCCTGGAGTGGGGATCACATATAATGTTCGCCCCACTCCAGGCGGGGATTATATCAACGCCCCAAAAAAGAATAAAAAAAAAAAAAATGGGGCGAACATTTTATCACCGCTTGGTGTGGGGCGGACATTTTATCACCGCTTGGTGTGGGGCGAACATTTTATCCCCGTCTACGGTTTTGGGGCGAACATTATATCCCGCCCGACTATATTTGGGTTTAGTCTTTGGTCCCCGACCAAATATAATCGCCCACTGTTCATTTAGTCTGGGATTTGGTCTTTGGTCCGTCCCGCTACGCCTGGTTCAGAGACCAAATAAATGGGTATAGTCGCCCTCTGCAGTTGCTCTTAGTGGCTGGATTCCAAAGACTATAAAATAATGTAACATCCTCATAATGCAGCAAGCAGATCAAACCATTGCAACAACCCAAGATACCAGCTAAATTTGCAGATTTAAACGGGTAATCCTTCACCATAACAACAGCTTTATTAAAAAATTCATTAGTAGAGAATAATGAATGTTTGGTTATATACATTACAACTGCATGAACCATCCAGTCATATCCACAAAGTATGAACCTAGGAGAGATGTTGTTGATCTGGAGTGTATGATTAAGATGCAACTTGACAAAATCAGGGTTGGAAATTATGGAAAGCCATGTCTTAGAAACACACTTACATGTAAATGTTGATTTCGCCGGTAATCTTATAAAGATTTCTAGGTATAACTCATCTGGAAGACTTGGTACTGCTTCTTTTTTGTGTTGAAATAGTCTCTTAAGCTTCAATAATAAAGATCCTTCTCCTCCTCTTAACATTCTTTAAATCAAATTCTTCTTCTTCTAGTTCTTCCAAAACTGTTTTTTTTTTTTGGAACGGACTAAAGCTGCTAGGACAGACAAAGTGGAGAGGTAATCAGGATGCTACAAAATAAATAAGTTTAATTCTTGTAAGTGAGTTTTTGTTTTCTCTCTTTTCTGATATTTTAGAAAATTCTTTCTTCCATCAAAAGAAAAAGAATACAGATCAGTAGATAATGTATCCATTAGTTACTACTTCAGTGGTCAGTAATGACTCAACTCTGTTTGCTTCACATGTGAAAATTTTCCATTGTCGTAAACATGATGGGTTGGCATATCTTGCAGGTGTCACAGGCCGGTAATTCTCGCATTATTATTGTAAGGAATCAATTTCTTGAGTAGTTGAGCCGTTGAGGTATTCATTGTTTGTTATTAAATGTGAAAATTTTACATTTTCGGCAATGCCATTAAACATTGGTTTGGTATCTATCAACTAGTCATCATATCCAAGTCTATAGCGAGACCATTACCATTGCTCTCTTGGTCTTTCTTTCTCAAAGTTGTAAATTTGGGTAACATTTGGGTCGTAAATTTCAGACGCTAAATTGGATAGAACATTCACAACATTTCCTATACGAGGCCTTTTCACATCTTTATCACGTAACCACTCAGCTGCAAGAAAAAGAGCTTGGTAGAATCCTTGCTCTGGAACCCGGCCTGTCACTAGTGGATCAGCCACCGTAGTGAATTCCTTACCACCCACCAATGCACATTTCGCCTGCACACTCACCAAACAAGAAATACAATCAGCTTCTGGTACTTTCTCAATCTGCACTCTGAAATCAGTTCAAACAAGACAAAGCCAAAACTGTAGATGTCGGATTGTTGAGCGAGTTTCAAATTGCAATAAAATTCAGGTGCATGGTCTTATATTGTTATGATGCAATGTAAAGCTTAGGATAGCAGAGAAAAACCAAAAACCAATTGGTAAGATTGGTGTTACCCGATTACTGGAGGTAAGCATAGCATCCAAGCGTGGATGCCAGTGAGGGTAAGCCCCATGGACGCTTGGTGCCTCATCTTCCGAACGATCCAAGCGTGGATGCCAGTGGGGGTAAGCCCCATGGACGCTTGGTCAAGGAATGGCTCCAAGAGTAATAGAGCTTTCCAAGCCCTACCAATTGGCGATAGTATGTCCGATTAACAAAGCTGGAATGACCGATGTGGGATTATTACTTGGTTAATTTCGTTAAGATAATTGCTGCACGGGCCGTAATTAGGACTAAACTATAATATTAGGGCCAGGCCCAATAAAGGCGAGCAAACAAATTTAAATCGATGAAACACAAAACAACAGAATCACTAAGGCAAACTGTGGCTAGTAGTGATCACTCAATTGGAAATGGTAGGTCAATAAAGTTTTGGTTGGATGTTTAGATGGGTGCAACTCCTCTATGTCTTACAAGCTTGCATTTAAGGCTGCAACACCAAAAAAAACGGCTAAAATCCAACCGCGAATCGGAAATAATTCAAATGCTCATACTGAGTCATCAATGATTTGCGAGTCCCCCAGAGGTTGGATCGGAAATAATTCAAATGATTCGTACTGAGTCATCAACGATTCTCTTGTCACCCACTGAATCATCTTCCAAAGTCTGGATCGAAATAATTCAATTGACTACCGAGTCACCAACGATTCGAGAGTCACCCACTGATTCATCTTTTCCTGAGACCCTGAACGCGTTTAGCCTTTAACCAAACCACTCTTCCATCCATTCTCACTTGACATAATTTACTTCATTTTCATCAAAAATATCTCCAAGGCTCAATTTATAAGCAATTTTTTAACTACAAAGAAGCAAAATGCACTGGTGGTTTTTTTTTTGACTTAAAAAGTTAAAATTTTATTAAGAAGAAAAAAGAGATACAACAAAGGAATGCACCAGACAGTGCAGCAACAAGAACAACAAGAGAGGTTACAAAAAAACCAAACTCAAACCTCAAAGCTAAAGAAAGAAAAACTAAGTAATCAAAGCCTACACGTTGTGACCGGCCATAAAAACATTCACAAACACACTTGAAGAACATCCTAGTACTTTTTCACAGGGGTTCTTTTTCCACGCCCCAATTTCCCATTGCTAGTAACTCCATTCCAAGCAAGCTTGGAAATTTCCTTTTCAGCTTTTGTAGATCTGTGCCTATCCACCATATCTTCAAGAATGTTCTCCACTGCATTTTCTTTTCCTCCTTGAGATACACCGAGAAGGTTACTAAAATTATTCAAGTTTTTTAAGTGTTGTTCTCTATTCATTGGCTTATAATGAGAAACATTCTCTAGAAGCTTCACTTTCTCACACCGTCTCCTCCACATCCATTTCATATTAGATGCCTCACTAGAATGATCACAGTCCTCCATATTCAATTGATTATCCTTGTTAAGTTCATCTTATTGTATTGGTTTTCCGAGTTATCATCCATGATAGATTTATCTTTCAAAGCACTTTCCTCCCCATGTACCTTCTCAGATACATTAGTATCTTGTATAGCAATTTCTTCCATCCCAATTTCATTCTCTCTTAAGATTGCAATAGGCAATTCAGAATTAAATTTGTTTCTTGGTATATCTTCTTCCCTTACACTTTCATATTCTTCAGACAAAGATTCAAAAGAATTTGGGCTGCAACTAGGAACTTGCATTGTATCTTCCTTTGTACCTGCAATCTTCTTCCTACTGGTGTAGGTTGTCCACTGCTTGGTAGAATCAACTACATCCAACCGACTCGACTCGCCACTACTGCATTTGTTTGTTACCTTAGGAGCCGTAATTGCCATAGACATTTTCCCTTCATCTACGTTACCATCTTCTACTCTAATTTCAGAATCTTGAGATGTTTCAATCATAATATGACTTGGTTCACCTGCAGTTGAAGGTGCAATAGGCATATGAACCCAGTTTTTTGTATGCTTAGGCTTTGAGTTAGAGCCGCAATTATGAATCAAATGACCAAAGCTTTTACAATGACAACATGAGGATGGTTTCCAGGAGTATTCTACATACTTCTTATCATCTATTCGGAAAGGCAACTTTGTTGGATATTTGCAGTCAACATTGTTAAAAATGTAAACTTGATTTTTAATTTAGAAGTGTCTAGAATTATCTAGGCCCAACTAGTTGGTGTAGATAAGTTCTAGAGTACTCTAGCCCATCTAGAGTCTTCATGGTTAAAGAAAAGACTAGAGCCCAAGTTCTCTAGAAAATTCTAGTTAGTTGTAAAGTAGTGAATGAGTCATGAACATTCTAGACCAAACTAGAGTAGTTTGGAGTTGGTGGAGAACTCCTATAAATAGGGAAGAAGAGGTCATTGGAAGGTGTAAGTAAGTGATAACACCAAGTGAGTAGTAAGGTGAGAAAGTGAGTGAAGTGAGTGCTTGTAAAGAAGTAAGGTCCTGTACGACCAAGTTATTGTAATTAATAGAAATTTTGTTTCCCATAAACCACAATTGAGTGTTTGTGAGCCTATTTTCAATCTCTCTTAAACCCATTCAGTCCTTTAGCTCCTAAATTATTTCCAACAAAGTGGTATCAGAGCCTTAGATCCTATGGCTACTGAAATGTTTCCCTTCCAAATTCCTAAGCTCACCAAAGATAATTATGAAAATTGGAGCATTCAAATGAAGGCGTTACTAGGCTCGAAAGATGCATGGAAGATAGTATAAAAAGGTTATGTCGAACCGGAGGATGAAGCGGCGCTACCGCAAAATGAAAAAGATATGCTACGTATATCAAGAAAGAGAGATAAACAGCTCTTTTCCTTATTTATCAAGGCATGGATGAGTCGTCCTTCGAGAAGATATCAAGAGCCGCTAATGCAAAGCAAACATGGGATATTTTGCGAAATTCCTACAAAGGCGTGGATAAAGTGAAGAAGGTGCGGTTGTAAACTCTAAGAGGTGAGTTTGAATCTCTCTCCATGAAAGATTCTGAATTAATATCAGATTATTTTTCAAGAGTTTTAGTTGTCGTCAATCAACTAAGAAGAAATGGTGAAGTCATGAGTGATAGTCGTGTGATCGAGAAAATATTACGGTCACTCGTTCCAAAATTTGATTATATTGTCGTCGCAATTGAGGAGTCCAAAGACGTCGAAACCATGACCGTGGATGAGCTCATGGGATCGTTACAAGCCCATGAAGAAAGGATGGGAAGAGAAGCAAAGAGGAGCAAAGTAGAACAAGTTCTACAAGCGAAGCTCACTTTGAAAGACAAAGGAGAGAGCTCTAGTAGTAATGCTAGAGGAAGCGGACGCGGCTACTACGGCGGAAGAGGAAGAGGCAAGCAGAATAACGATGATCAAAGGGGCCAGAGGTCAAGCTTCACAAGAGTTCGTGGTAGAGGAAACAATTCATGGCACAACAATAATAGGCCAAGGTATGACAAATCTCAAGTTGAGTGCTATAATTGTCATAAGCGTGGTCATTATGCTTTGGACTGTCGATCTTCTTCAAATAATGTCGAGGAGAGAGCAAACTACGCTAATAAAGAAAATCAAGAAGACCAGACCTTGTTGGTGGCATGCAAAGGAGGTGACTATGATGAAAATTGTACGTGGGTTCTTGATACGGGAGCAAGCAACCATATGTGCGGCACGAAAGAGAAGTTCGTGGAGCTCGAATCAGTTTCCGGTAACGTGACGTTCGGAAATGGAGCGAAAACTCCGGTGAGTGGTCTTGGCAAAATCTTGATTCGGTTAAAAAATGGAAATCATGAGTTTATTTCTGATGTTTATTATGTCCCTAACGTAAAAATGAATATATTAAGTTTGGGACAACTCCTAGAAAAAGGCTATAGGATGAATATGGAAAACCTTAGTCTTTTCATAATAGATAAGAGAGGGAAACTAATTGCCAAAGTGCCAATGACGGGAAACAGGATGTTCTATCTGAATATTCAAAATGACGTCGCAAGATGGCTGACTGCTTGTGTGAAAGACCCGTCATGGCTCTGGCATCTTAGGTATGGGCATCTCAATTTTGGAGGGTTAAAGTTATTGTCCAAACAAAAGATTGTTAGAGGTTTGCCAATAATAGACCACAGGATCGGTTACGTGAAGGATGTTTACTTGGGAAACATTTCGTAAAAAAGTTTTCCTAAGGAAACATTCTCAAGAGCCACAAGACCGCCTGAGTTGGTTCACACAGATGTTTGTGGACCAATAAAACCAACCTCGTATGGTGGAAATAACTATTTCCTCATATTTGTCGATGATTTTAGTCGGAAAACATGGGTTTAATTCTTGAAACAAAAATCGGAGGTTTTCTCCAATTTCAAGAAATTTAAATCCCTTGTGGAGAAAGATAGTGGCTTTGAAATTATGGCTATGAGATCAGACAGAGGAGGAGAATTTACTTCGAGGGAGTTCGAGTCTTCTTGTGAAGACAATGGAATCCAATCGGCCTCTTACGGTTCCATATACACCTCAACAAAATGGAGTTGCCGAAAGGAGAAACAGGACAATTCTCAACATGGCCCGGAGTATGTTAAAGACAAAGAGAGTGCCCAGGGAGTTTTGGGCAGAAGCAGTTGATTGTGTGGTTTACCTGATAAACTGTTGTCCGACATAAAGCGTGTGGAACATGACTCCTTTAGAAGCATGGAGCGGAGTGAAACCGGGCGTCTCACATTTACGAGTATTCGGGAGTATCGCATATGCTCATGTGCCGAGTCAGCTGAGAACGAAGTTGGATGACAGGAGCGCCAAGTACATATTTATCGGTTATGACCCTCGATCCAAGGGATACAAGTTGTACGATCCAATCAATAAAAAGGTTGTTACAAGCAGAGATGTGGAGTTCGATGAAGAAGGCTTCGGGATTTCGGCGTTCAAGAAAAGGATTACAATTTTCTCCCTATTGTAGAAGAAGAAGAAGAACAACAACAACCACAGAACCAGTTGCTCCGGCTACTTCACCACCACCATCACCTTGAGTGCATCATGATGATCCATCATCCATGAGATGAAAGTTCTAGCGAAAGGCCCTTACGGACGAGGAGTTTAAATGATATCTACGGAGACAATATATCTCTCTTTTGTCTTTGCAGAAAGTGAACCAATAAATTTCGAAGAAGCCGTCGAAAGCGAGAAATGGAGAAAGGCGATGGATGAAGAAATCAAGGCTATTGAGAAAAATAACACCTGGGAGCTTGTAACACTTCCAAAAGGACAAAGAGCGATTGGAGTGAAATGGGTGTACAAAGCCAAGAAAAACGCTAAAGGGGAAGTTGAAAGATACAAGGCAAGATTGGTTGTAAAAGGTTACAACCAAAGAGCGGGCATCGATTATGATGAGGTATTTGCTCCTGTCGCCCGTCTTGAAACTATAAGACTAATTATTTCTCTAGCTGCTCAAAATAAATGGAAAGTCCATCAAATTGACGTCAAGTCTGCCTTTCTAAATGGGCATCTTGAAGAGGTGGTATACGTCGAGCAGCCACCGGGTACGAAGCCGGAGAGGACATGAAGACAAAGTCCTTAAGTTGAAAAAGGCTTTATACGGCCTAAAACGGGCACCAAGGGCGTGGTACGCGAGAATCGACAAGTACTTCCAAGAAAATAATTTGGTAAGTACCTGCATGAATATGCTCTCTATGTGAAGGTGAATGAAAAGGGAGAAATGTTGCTCGTCTACCTGTACGTAGATGATTTGATCTTCACGGGAAATAATCCGATAATGTTCGAAGAGTTCAAGAAAGCGATGACGATAGAATTTGAGATGACGAACATCGGTCTTATGTCATACTATCTCGGGCTTGAAGTAAAACAACAAGAAAATGGAATATTTATATCTCAAGAAGGATATGCGAAGGAAATCCTTAAGAAATTTAAAATGGAGAAGTGCAATCCAAAGAATCACTCCCGTGGAATGCGGAATCAAGCTATCAAAAGTCGATGGAGGCAAGAAGGTCAATCCGACTCTTTACAAGAGTCTTGTTGGAAGCTTGAGATACTTAACTTGTGCAAGGTCGGATATTCTCTATGCAGTGGGGCTAATTAGTTGCTACATGGTAGCACCTACGACTACCCATATGAAGGCTGCCAAGAGAATTTTGCGCTACTTAAAAGGTACGTTTGATTTCGGTTTATTTTACTTGTCGTCAGACAAGTACAAACTCGTTGGATATAGTGATAGTGATTGGGGTGGAGATTTAGATGAACGGAAAAGTACTCTTTGGATTTGTATTTTTCCTCGGAGATACGGGCTTCACTTGGAATTCGAAGAAGCAACCGATCGTCACACTCTCCACTTGCGAGTCGAGTATGTCGCAAAGTGACATCATGTGTCTGTCACGCGATATGGTTAAGGAGTTTAATGAAGGATCTTAAAATGGAGCAGGAAGAACCGACTACAATATTTGTGGACAACAAGTCAGCAATGGCTTTAGCAAAGAATCCAGTGTTCCACGACCGCATCAAGCACATCGACACACGGTACCATTTTATCCGTGAGTGCATATCGGAGAATAAAGTACAACTAAAATACACGAAGTCTCAAGACCAAGTTGCAGACATATTCACGAAGCCACTAAAGCATGAGGTCTTCGCTAAATTACGAGAAATTCTTGGAGTTACTTCAAATCAAGTTTAAGGGGGGCTGTTGTAAATGTAAACTTGATTTTTAATTTAGAAGTGTCTAGAATTATCTAGGCCCAACTAGTTGGTGTAGACAAGTTCTAGAGTACTCTAGCCCATCTAGAGTCTTCATGGTTAAAGAAAAGACTAGAGCCCAAGTTCTCTAGAAAATTCTAGTTAGTTGTAAAGTAGTGAATGAGTCATGAACATTCTAGACCAAACTAATCTAGGCCCAACTAGTTGGTGTAGACAAGTTCTAGAGTACTCTAGCCCATCTAGAGTCTTCATGGTTAAAGAAAGAACCATTTTTTGGGCACCATGGTTTTTTTTGGGGGACCATGGTCTTATTAGGTCACCTTCCCTATAGTTATAAGGGGTGTCCTAAAGTGTGGAAATGACTAACCTACCCTTAACCTAATTTAATTTAAAACTAACCTAATAACCACCTCTCTCTCTATATATATAACCACCACCTCCTCCCGTCGCCGCCCACCACCACCACCTCCTCCCACCGCCCACCACCACCACCACCTCCGACTACCACCGAGAGAAAAGTTTCAATTTTTGGTAACTAATCATACGAATCACTAATAAATTTGGGAAAGTTCTTACAGGTAACTAATCATTACTAATCATACTAATCATTACTAATCATTAAGTTCTGTTCTTGGTAAAAATTTGGGAATGAACTTTAGTTCGGTTTGATCGTAACAACTTTTATTTTTTTTGTAACCGAACTATATAGTTCGGTTTTTGATCGAAGGAAAATTTTCAATTTTTTTTTAACCGAACTTCTTCTTGGTAACTAATCATTACTAATCATACTAATCATTACTAATCATTAAGTTCGGTTCTTGGTAATAAATTTGGGAAACGAATTTAAGTTCGGTTTGGTCCTAAAAGTCTTAAATTTTTTTTTGTAACCGAACTATATGGTTCGGTTTGATCGCAAGGAAAATTTTCAATTTTTTTTAACCGAACTTCTTACTGGTAACTAATCATTACTAATCATACTAATCATTACTAATCATTAAGTTCGGTTCTTGGTAATAAATTTGGGAAACCAACTTTAAGTTCGGTTTGGTCCTAAAAAGTCTTAATTTTTTTTTTGTAACCGAACTATATGGTTCGGTTTGATCGCAAGGAAAATTTTCAATTTTTTTAACCGAACTTCTTACCGGTAACTAATCATTACTAATCATTAAGTTCGGTTCTTGGTAATAAATTTGGGAAACCGAACTTTAAGTTCGGTTTGGTCCTAAAAACTCTTAAATTTTTTTTTGTAACCGAACTATATGGTTCGGTTTGATCGCAAGGAAAATTTTCAATTTTTTTTAACCGAACTTCTTACTGGTAACTAATCATTACTAATCATACTAATTATTACTAATCATTAAGTTCGGTTCTTGGTAATAAATTTGGGAAACCGAACTTTAAGTTCGGTTTGGTCCTAAAAAAAGTCTTAAATTTTTTTTGTAACCGAACTATATAGTTCGGTTTGATCGCAAGGAAAATTTTCAATTTTTATAACCGAACTTCTTACTGGTAACTAATCATTACTAATCATACTAATCATTACTAATCATTAAGTTCGGTCCTTGGTAATAAATTTGGAAAGTCTTAAAGAAACTATATAGTTCGGTTTGATCGTAACGAAAATTTTCAATTTTTGTAACCGAACTTCTTATCGGCAACTAATCATACTAATCATTAACTAACTTTTTGTAATAGAGTAACTAATTATTACTAATCATACTAATTACTAATCATTAACTAATAGCTAATTAATCATTAAACAAAACATTTAATTAAGGAGGGTAAGTTTGGTATTAAGAAAAATATTTAGATAAGGGGTGACTTAGGATTACTTGTAATGTCTTTTCTAAAATAGAATCATAGTCCCCACAAAAAAAGCCTGGTCCCCAAAAAATGGTTCTAAAGAAAAGACTAGAGCCCAAGTTCTCTAGAAAATTCTAGTTAGTTGTAAAGTAGTGAATGAGTCATGAAAATTCTAGACCAAACTAGAGTAGTTTGGAGTTGGTGGAGAACTCCTATAAACAGGGAAGAAGAGGTCATGAGAAGGTGTAAGTAAGTGATAACACCAAGTGAGTAGTAAGGTGAGAAAGTGAGTGAAGTGAGTGCTTGTAAAAAAGTAAGGTCCTGTACGACCAAGTTATTGTAATTCATAGAAATTTTGTTTCCCATAAACCACAGTTGAGTGTTTGTGAGCCTATTTTCGATCTCTCTTAAACCCATTCAGTCCTTTAGCTCCTAAATTATTTCCAACAAGCATCAATCTCTACACAAATTCTCGCAAAAGCCATTCTTGTCTTCATTGCAGTTGGGGCATCTGTCATGATAGGTTTCCCCACAAGGGTGCGCCGCTGATCATAGTCTAGAACTAATATGGTGGATGCATTAATCTCGGTGTTTCTTTTGTGATGCTAGATGGTAAGTTGGATTCATATAACTTGCTAAGAAACAACTTATAAATTCCGTATATTCTAGAAGGTAAGTTGGATTCATATAACTTGCTAAGAAACAACTTCTTTTATGGGCTAGGATGTTGCATATCGGCAAGAACTCCATTCGAGCAGCTTGAAGTTGAACTATTTGCAATGTTAAACATGTGGGCTATAAGTACTCATGACGAGAATATATGGTCAGACCCAAATGAATTCGAACCAGGAATATTTGTGATGAATTCATTTGGCTCTGACCATATTTTCTGGTCATGAGTATATTTTTTAATAATGAGCAAAAAAAAAAAAATTGTGAATAAACATGCGAGAATAATAGGTTATGATTATAGGCTTCTTCATTTGTTGGCTACGATGTTCAGCGGATTTAACGGACATAAATCATTTTTCTTAGCAGGAGTTGCCTTTTCTAGATCAACGATTTTACATTGGAGATCCTAGTTTATACATATATGATTTTGAGAAACATAAGAATGCAAGCAGCTCCATTACACTAACGCCAGCTAGAGACCAGTAAAAGTAATCTAAATGAGCCTGATTTATGTTGGTTGCAATCCATCCGTGTTGACCAGCTGCACTAGTTATCTTCTGAATGACCGATATAAGGAAGATACTCAGGAAATTTCCTAAACCAAACATGGTTGAGTACAGGGACAGACCAACGCTCCTTATCCCATTGGGAACTTGATCATAAAAAAATTCTTGTAAGCCGATATAGGTGAATACAAGAGCAGCACCTGACAAGACATATTGTGGAATCAACCACCAGATAACCATAGGAACTGTTGCTTTTGGATCATCAGTCAATCCAAACTCTTGAGCAATTTTAAGCCTTCTGTTCTCCACTATAGCTGCTACAACCATTGTTATGGTAGAAATAAATATGCCAACACCAATTCTCTGAAGTGTAGTTATGCCGCTAGATTTTCTAGTAAAAGTTTGAGTAATTGGAACCAAGATACGGTCGTACGTTGCCGCGAACAGCATGATTGATGCGCTAAAAAATATCTGAGTTGAAGCTGATGGTATCTGAAAGTCTGGTCCTATCGATCTGTCCATAGTACTCCCTTGCTTAATAAATAAGGTAAACACTTGAGACTGCACTATTGGGTACGGCAAACATATAATCCATACAGGAACCAACCGCAGTACAGCCGTTACATCTCCAGCCTTACTAATAGTAGACGCTTCCCCAGATTTCCCTGATCCCTGTCTGTTATTAGTAGCTGGATTCACTTGGATGGTGATTGCCGATAATGCTGATGATGATGAGGTGGTTCTCCGATTCTTGACCTCGTTAACTAAACCATTTTCTGCATCGTTTTTCAGTGTGTAGCGGTAGGATTTTATTCCAGACATGATAACCAGTAGCGCTATAACCATTAAAATGCATGAAATTCCAGATGCTAGACCCCAACCTAAATTATCTTGGATATAGTGTAATATCAAGTGAGAACTGCATGATCCAACAGACAGTCCGAAAACCCACCAATTAAAGAATGCACTATTGGACCTGGATTCATTAGGATTTAGTTTGTCAAATTGGTCTGCTCCGAAAGCTGGTACGCAGGTCTTGTATCCAGCACTCCCAACTCCAATTAGATACAATGAAGAGAAGAAGAAGATTACTGTGAAAGTAGATGGAGAAGAACACAAAAGGTTGTCTTCGGCGGTACTATTAGAACAGGCTGCCAATTGTGAAGTGCATAGAGTTAACAACCCAAGCCCCTGCAACAAATGTAATTTCGAACAATGCATTACCACATCAGACAATGCACCTAACCTGTAGAGCAGAAATGAGTTCTATACTGAAGCCTGTAGATGAACCAACTGAAAAAGTAGCCAAGTTTGCCAAGAGGCAGTCTCTGAACAAGCCTTTTTGTTCAATTTTGTTCAAGAGGAAAATAGGGAAAAAAGTCTTATAATTGGGTTCAGTGTTCATTGCTAAGAGGCTCTTTCTTATTCGTCCCTGGTCCATTTCATTAGAGCAACAACATTGATGCCCTTACCTCAATCCCAGTGTGGATGAATCTCTGGCAGGTTCCTCTTCATCTCTGGCATCAATTAGGACTATCTAGGATTGCAAGCATTGTTGGCACACCAATCATGATCGAGACTCCAACAGTGTTGAAGACTAGGATGTCATATGCGAGGGTTTTGGTTGAAGTTGCAGTTAACTGTTCTTTCCCTGCTGAATTGCCTACTTTAATCGATAATGTAAAATTTGTGGTAAAGGCCGAGTACCCATTTGGAGACCTAATTCTTACTCTAAGTTCTTTTCTTTTCTGTTCTTTTTTTTCTCTTTTCAGTAGCATTATAACCGTTTTAGTTAAATTTAAAAAAAAAAAAAAAAAAAAAAAAAAAATATCATTCTGAAAAATCAAATTAAGAGCAATGAAGAGAGGAGTGTGAAATGTACCAAAACATAGATGAGCGTAGAGAACAAGATGGCACGGAATCTGCCAAGATATGCATCGCCAACATATGCAGTTAGTACTGGAAGCATATATATGAAACCACTCCAGGCATTGATACTCTGCGCAGCTGTTGCTGTAGACTGTCCTAATTGCATGCATGGTTAAGATGCTAATCAAGTTTGAAGACATTCCATGTAAAATGAATGATTCTATGCCACCAATTACGATAACCCGAGAAGCCGAATTCCATCCACCAGACTCATTATTGTTGTTCTTGATCTTGTCTCCTTTGTAATTCACCATACCTTCAATATAAGTATCAGTGAGTAGCAATGGCTCATCATAATCAGCAGATGCAATCGCCATGAAAGTTGCTAATTTACCTCCAGTCTCTCAGAAATTCTTCTGAGATTTCCAAACTTGATGATGATAATAATGTTGTATGAGTGCAGAAGGTGCTCCCTCTGCACAACAAGAAATTATTATAAAAAAAGTCAAATCGAATACTGTTTAAATTATTATCTAAAGACAGATCATTATGTATTGTCTCTAAAGACAGCAGGAAATGACCCCCTAAGATCTAACTTATACTGGATGGCATGTGAGGGATATATTATACTCCTATATTTAACTCTAATGATGGATATATTACACAATGAAAAAAACCACGATAGTGCGAAATCTAGTACTCTCTCCGTCCCTAATTAGATTAGGTACTTGTACTTTGCACAAATTTTAAGGCAAGGAGGAAAGTGGAGTATATTTAAGTATTTTTTACAATTATACCTTTATGGGCAATAATTAGTAAAATTTAGAAACGATTTATCTCTTAAACCATACCACGGTTTTTTATAAATTTTATATCGTTGAAAAGCATTTTAAAACACCTACGCAACGAATATAAACATGACTATCAAATTATACATATTTATTATAGAAAAAATAATCAATTAAAAGGGTAGTTTTAGAAATATTCCCTTGGTTAGTGAAATAGCTCATCTATTTGTGGACAAAACTAAAACCAAATAGCTCATCTAATTAGGGACGGAGGGAGTATAAGTTAAGAATCATCGACTCTAAACTTACCGTTAATAATCACATTCCTCTCTTTCCATATGTGACATGTACACCCCAAATTACCCTGAGTTGAATTCCACTTTCATTCAACTTGCAGAATCCAAAAATCATCAAAAGGGTGTAAAATGTGTTTCATATTTTTGGAAATTCAAATTTCAATAGATATTACAGTGATTACAAGGCTAGGTAGTTTCCACATTAGTTCTAACAAAGAAGCAGAGCCGATTGCAACTAAGGAGCCTACAGTTACATACAGAAACAAGAAAACTAGCAACCTTACGGCCTTCGGACATGCTAGCAATGTGCCACAGAGGGTACCTAAGTAGATGTGTTTAAGAAATGGGCAAAATGTTAGCTATTCAGGCCATAAAAATGGTGATCCTGTATACCAGTTTTCACTATTTGTAGATTCAAATTCAGAATACAATAAGAGTTGATCAAATCAATAACAAGATCAAAAATCATAACCAGTGAGTAGCAATGGCTCATCATAATCAGCAGATGCAATCGCCATGAAACTGGCTAATTTACTTCCAGTTTCTCAGAAAGTCTTCTGAGATTTCCAAACTTGATGATAATATAAATGTTGTATGAGTGCAGAAGGTGCTTCCATGCTTAGGGAGAAACTTTTTACCTCATTTACCCTTTCTTACTTCGTCACTTCTGCACACCACATAGGCCATAACAAAACTACCAATAGCATGCATTTTCTCCATATATGCCTCTCCTCCGTGTTCATATCACTTTAGTTCTCCCCAAATAAATACTCCCTCCGTTCCACTTTAGATGATGTTCTCGGAGTTTTTACGCAGATTAAGAAATGGAAAGAGATATGAAAATTTTACATATATACCCTTGGAGTTATCATCCGTAGTGATCCCCATGAAACTTGCTAGTATTCCCGCCAAGAAAGTTGACTTTTTATCATAATAGCATCATGTATACAGTGAAGAAACTACGAATTCCGGCCAAGATAGGAATAAGCGAAAAATCAAAAGTCCGATTCTTTACCGAAACCAATCCTATTATTCTCTCTCCGTTTGCTATTCTAAGTCGGATCCCGTTACAAAGTCCTTATATACATATAGATACCTCAATCCGTCCAACTTTCTTCATCCATATTATATTTTCTTCTCTGCCTCCTCTTCCCAGTCTCTCATTCCAGTCTCTCATTCCGTTTCCAATTCTTCATCCAACATGATCAGCCAACTACTGAAACACGAACGAGAACAAGAAGAAGAAGATCTGAAGATGGACGAGAACGACACCATGAACAAAGAAAAGCAATTAGTTCCTCACCTGCCAGAAGAAATTATCATGGAAATTCATTCAAGGTTACCTATTAAGTCTCTCTTAAAATTCAAGTGTGTATCAAAACCTTGGAGCGTCCTATATAACAACCCTAAACTTATTGAGATGATGCTCTTTAATTTCAACATCATACTTGTACACGACAGGGATGTGTACTCTATAGATAGTGAATCATCATCATCATCATCTTCATTACTTGATAGTATGGAGAAGATTCATTGCCCACACGTTTACTATAGGACTAGTTTTGTGGGTAGTTGCAATGGCTTGGTTTGCTTACACATTGATGATCGCTGTCCGACTGATTTTAGCTTATGGAACCCATCTACTGGGGACAGCAAACTACTACCAAATCCACCTGATGACATTAAACCTAGTTATTGTTTGACAGGATATGGGTTTGGTTATGACTATAAAAGTGATGATTACAAGTTTGTACGTTTTACAACTGATCTACACTTGAATCAATCTGAAGCTAAGATCTATTCACTTAGATTGGATTCATGGAAACGAATTCCGAATATCCCTTGGCTACTAGATGATCCGTTAAGCCTGTACGGGGTGTTCTGTAATGGAGCACTTCACTGGAAGTCATCCTCTTCGTCCAAAGACTTAATTGCTCTAAGCATGAGAGATGAGCTCATCAGAGGAATCTCACCACCAGAAAAATCAAAATTTGAGAAGTTCGACGAGGAATCATGTATTGACGTGTTGGATGGGTGTCTTTCCATGCTTTACAGTGCAAACCGAGGTGTTGAAGTATTCTTGATGAAGGATTATGGAAACGAAGAGTCATGGACAAAAATTTACAGCATTCCAAAACTGACATCGATAGATAATCGAATGTCGGGGAATTTCCGGTTGATGAGGATCAAGTGTTTAAAAAGTGGAGAGATGCTATTGGAGGTTTGTTATAACAACTATGGGCCTCATGCAAAGGCTTTGGTTTTATATGATCCAAAGAAGGAAATGTCTACGACTTTGATTGAAGATGAGGATGAGTACTATTCAAATGCACTATCATTCCATAGTTATGTGAAGAGCTCCGTTTCAGTTTCCTCGGGTACTAACGTTGGCTAATAATGATGAATCTTTAGTATTTTCAAAAACTAATCACCAGCAACATCGACATTTATCATTCTGTGGTGATTAACTTTCTCTGCGAAATTTATTATCATTGTCCATAACGTCTTTCTTATATTAAAAAAATTAAATTTTGATCAGAGTAACAGAGCATTGGTTGTTAAATGGTTCTCTATGGACCGCCCAAAAGAAACAACTTAAAAAATCCCATACCTTTGGGGATTAGCAGGGGTCATTTTTGGACCCCATCATGAAAAAACTGCGAGATAATGGTTTTGAAGTGGTTTTATTGCCTGGCGTCTTTAGGGGCGACCCAAAAGAATTAGGGGCGACACAAAATGACAAAAAATGTCATAATCGGGAAGTTAATCCATAATCGGTAGATAATTTTCGGGGCATTTTTTTTAATGGCCAAACTACCCTTTACAATCGGTAGATAACTATACAATCGGTAGTTAATCAACAATCGGGAGTAAATTTAGTTTGTATAACTTCCGAAAATAAAGTATCCTCAAAATAAAATTCTTTATCTTTTGAATTTTGACTATCCTATAATTGGTAGTACATAAAGTTATCTTGACTCCCTATTAAAGTAGACCTATGGCAAAAATTCCCTACCATAATCGGTAAGGAATTTAGGTTATTTAACTCCCGAATATAGAGTAGCCCCAAAATGAGATTTTGCGAAAATCCTTTTTTTGGGAATTTTGGTTGAGCACATAATCAGTAAGAAAGGAAGAGTTATCATGACTTCCGATTATACAGTGGCTCTCTTTGAAAATATCCTACCATAATCGGTAGTCAAGATAGTTCATATAACTACCGAATATAGAGTAGCCCCAAAATCAGATTTTGCAAAAATCCTCTTTTTTTTTTGAATTTTGGTTGAGCCTATAATCGGTAAGAAAGGAAGAGTTATCATGACTTCCGATTATACAATGGCTCTCTTTGCAAGTATCCTACTGTTGATGGTGGTTTTTAGACAAAGGGTAAAATCGTAAACGCCGAATAACCTAATGCCATCGGTGACCTATGAAGCACAGATACTTCAAAATTGGTGACGTATCCGTATCGGCGCCGTATCAGTATCGGATACTTGGGGATACCTGGGGATACGTATCAAATACTCTATTTAAAGTGTCACCTTTTTTTAATTACAAAAATGGTAGGGGATACTTTGGGATACCATCGTTTGTGATTCCACAATATCTTGTTTCATTAATCGATTAAGATTATTGTGAGGTGATTGATAATACTAATGTTCTTGGGAATATAAGAATAGGTTTATCAATTGGTTCCTGTTCACCTTGATTTATCACAAGACGAAACAAAAACTCATAGGTATTTCTGTGGGAGAAAGATTTATCTATTTAAATAGACTTTTCTGTGTCAGACATATTTGTTTATCAAGTCTTCGACTTTGGGCCGTAACAACTCTTGGTTGTGGGTGAGATTAGCTAAGGGAATCAAGTGCGTAGTATCTCTTTGGGATCAAAGACGTAAGGAACACAAGCCCCCGTACCTTGAATCGGTGTGAGATTGATTAGGGTTCAACTTCTGATCCCGATCAAGTTCATTGGTAGTAGGCTAGTGTCCGTAGCGGCTTAATACAATATGGTGTTCAAAGTGGAATGGGTCCCGGGGTTTTTACGCATTTACGGTTTCCTCGTTAACAAAACTTACGGTGTTTGTGTTATTTATTTTCCGCATTATATTTTGTTATATAATTGAAATATCACAGGTTGTGCATTGTATCTATTAATTAGGAAATCCAACCTTTGGTTGTTGATTAAAAATTGATTGATCCTTGAACATTGTCTTTGGTAGCGTTCAAGTTACTTCTCTTAAAATCAATCGGGCTCGCAAATTTCTTTTGCTGATTGCAGATTGAATTTAGAGTTAGGGATACCAACTCTTGTATATACTTTTCTCTAGATTGAGTCTGACTCTCTAGTTGATTCTCTCGAAAGTATATTGGAGTAAGTCCTCTCAGATTGCCAAACAAATTTTTGGGTGTGGTTATTGTACCCCGCATTTTCACTGTTTATCTATTTCTTGTTTTACAAATCCTATAACTGATTAAGGTAACTGACACATTTTAAGATATAAATCAAATTAAAAAATAATAATAAAAGAAAGAAACAGATTTTGTTAATTAATTAGATAACGGTTTGTTTGAAACAACCAATAAGAATGATTTGTTACATGCACACTCTTTAATGGAGTATGCAAAAAATTGGACTCCATTTGTATACGTCAAAACATTAAACGCAAATTAACGAATTTCGTGATTTTTGTGATTTGCATATGTTTAATCTCGTAGTTAGCATGCCCACCACATTCATCGATGTATAGTGAATTTTGAGCTAGGAATGATACCAACAATTTTGCTTTCTACCGCCTACTAGAACATCCGACCAAAAGAGATCAACCATATTTTTTTTTCTTGTTTGAACTTTATGTATTAATGGTGCACCAATTTTAGATTTTCCGACGAGGGCAGGTAAGAGCAATTCTAATGTTTGTTTGATGTGCGGGTCAGGCATTGAAACAAATTAAATAGTCACTTATTTTTACACTGTAGAGAATCTTAGCAGTTGTGGTATTATTTTCTTGAAATCTTTGGGTTATTTTGGGTTTTCTCCGAATTTATGAAATCCAATTTGTGGGAATGGTCTAAGAACAAAAGTAAAAAAATGATTAGAAGAATATGGGATCCGTTACCTTTTGGAATTTGGTGGACTAAACTGAGAGGAATGCTAGACTTTATGAACATAGAAGAATAACATTAGCTCATAATCTCAATTGGTTTAGAAACACTAATCTTTTTGAGAAACACTAATCTTTTTGAGGGGCACTCTTGAGTACCTTAATTTGTATTTGGAATGATGTCATTAATAAAAGCTAACCGTATTCTCTCTTTGATGACATCGGAATTTTTCAATGGATTTGCCCATTTTTTTGTCCAAAAAATCTTACTTTTTGTTGAAGTTTAGAATCTTGTTTCAAGGCCCCTAATAAAGGGCACCAAATTGCTTGGGGTGTACCAATATGCTTATAGGGCAAAATATAAGGGATTGGTACACCCCAAGCAATTTGGTACCCCTATTAGCAGTCTTATTCGACAGCGACACAATATTCGGGTATACGGGTTTTATCCGAACCGTATCCATTTATTGGTGTGCCGATTCTTTACCGAAATCAATCCTTGTCTTAAAACCCCCAGTAATTCTCTTCTCCACCAAAAACCTTGAGTGAAAATGGCACAATCAATTCCAAGCTTAAACCCTGCAACGACAAAACCCATAAGCAAAACTTCACTGCTTCCATCCTTCATCACCAGAAAAATCTCAGTAAACAAGAAGATGAATTGTCTGTCAACGAAGACCAGAACAACAGCTTCTTCTCTAAATGTTTCAAACCAAAACCCATGTCTGAATCTTCTCAATAATCGTAGACAAGATGTTGTTGAAGCTATTGAACATTCATTATCTAACTGTCTTTCTGAAACCAATCTACATCAAACTGTTCCTTCTCTTAAATCAAAGATAAGAGGAAAGGTAAGTTCAAAAACCCCTATTGTTTTTGATTTGCTTGTAATTATTTGCTAAACTGATTGGATTTTGATACTGGGTTTTGTTGGGAATCAATTGATTTTTGACCTTAATTTGTTGATTGGAATGATTATTTGTTAAAAAGATTGGATGTTGATACTTGGGTTTTTCTTTTGTTAGGTCAGAGATATTTATGATAGTGGGGATTATTTGGTTATGGTTACTACTGATAGGCAGAGTGCTTTCGATAGAGTTCTTGCTTCAATTCCATTCAAAGGCCAGGTAATTTCACGTTTTCCATGTGTTTAGATTGTGCAATGTAATGATGAGTTGCAAAGTATGATGAGGGGGGAATATACTTTCTGATGTTGTTGGATTGGTTTACATGAATGATTCAGGTTCTAAATGAGACAAGTTTATGGTGGTTTGATAAAACTCGCCACATCACACCAAATGCAGTTGTTTCATCTCCTGACAAAAATGTTACCATCGCAAAGAAATGCACTGTTTTTCCAGTTGAGTTTGTTGGTGAGTAGCTCAGTTTCATGGTGATGATTTTTATCTTGTTTATCTAGTTAGATGTCTACTTTATTGTGCAACATGAGATTGTGGTTTGTTAATATCTATGGGTTTGTTGAACATTCGTAGTTAGAGGGTTTGTGACTGGGAGTACTGATACATCACTATGGACTGTCTACAAGAACGGTGTCAGAAACTATTGTGGCAATGCTCTTCCAGAAGGTCAGTCCTGTACCAAAGTGATTGTTTTCCATTTATTGAATTGAACTGTCGATCTGAATTTCTGTTAATGTATGAAAGGAATGGTGAAAAATGAAAAGCTTTCTGCCAATATTTTGACACCAACGACTAAAGCCGTAGATCATGATGTTCCAGTAACTCCTGACGAGGTACGTCTGTCATTATACCCTTCTTATCCCATTTAAGTTATCCGGAGTTATCATTTTGTTCCCAATGACGTATTAGATCCAGCTGCAATATGTGTATATCTTATATTCATACAGGATCAAGGTAGCTAAATCTTCTCTTTTTGTGAATATGTTGTGTCCAGATTATTGAACGTGGTCTAATGACTTCGGATGATTATGAGGAAGTGAGGACTAAAGCACTGAGCTTATTTGAATTTGGGCAGGTAATTATGTGAATCCTGCCTGTTACAGATGCCTTTTGTTGACATAACTGCCAGTGCCAAAGTATTTGAATTTCTATTTCAGTCACAACCATCAACTTCTATATTCAGAGTGCGTTGAAATGTTGCCAGGCTGAAACATAACTGTTATCAAGTGTTGCCAGGCGGAAACGTATTTGTTATCCCTGACATTGCAACCTTTCGCTTCTTTTTGGATTTACAGCGTGTGGCTTTGGAACATGGTCTGTTATTAGTTGATACCAAGTATGAGTTTGGGAAGGGAGCTGATGGCACAATTTATCTGATCGATGAGGTAGGTGATAACTGTTTCTCAGCTTTGTCGCTACTATCTGATACACTGCATTTGGTTAAACATTATGCAAAATCTGAAAATTAGTCATTTGGTGACTCAAGATAGCAGCAGTTTTTAATGTTCACTTAAAACCAACTACAATTCTGTGTGCATTTAGGTACACACCCCTGATTCGAGCAGATATTGGATTGCCAATTCATATGAAGAACGGTTCCGTAGTGGTCTTGAACCTGAAAATGTTGATAAGGTCGGTTTGTGGTTCTGACTCTTTGCCTTAAGATAATTTTTTATACATGTAGTTGTGTACAAGTAGTATGACGCGTTCTGCAGTTCTATGTCCACACTGTCTTAGACTAGGAGACTGTAGAGATGTTGCTGAATTGCGGTATTGAATTTTTTTTGTAGGAGTTTTTGAGGTTGTGGTTCAAAGATCACTGCAATCCATATGAAGACAAGGTATATTCTTTCTCTTTATCAAGTTTAGCAATTATTGACGAAAATAAAAGACTCCTGTATTTTGTATCTCTTCATGTACATCGGTGGCATTGACTCACTCTTGCTGATATCCGAACTATGTAGGTCCTCCCTGATGCTCCTAAAGAACTTGTATCCGAACTTGCGTGGAGGTATGTTATTCATTTAGTACATCGTGTTCTTGTCAATGTCCGATAAATCCACAAATTCTGATTCCTGGAGAAAAGATCCTCCACTGATTTTTATACTTATTCCTGCATTTTAGCTTTAGACACTCCTGTTAACTATGTCTGCTCGTATTTTCAAACTGCAGATATATTTTCCTTTACGAAACAATCACAAAGTCGAAATTCGAGATTCCCACATTGGAGGTAACTACAGTTGCAGGCATGTATATTCTTTTTTTCTTTTTTTTACTGGCTACAGATAATAACTGGTGGTTTCTTCTTGCAGGTACCCATTCATGACAGGATAACGCAGAATGTCTCAATGGCACTATCATCCCTATTGTAACACTAGTTTTGTGTTCTATACTAGTCAACCTGAGTCTTGTTGGGTCAATTGTACTCTTTTTAACACTAATTGTTTTCTTCTTTTAAACCTATATTTATGAACTAGAAAATTGAGAAACAATGAGGGTGACATTACCTCTTAAAAAGCCACAACCAACTTCCAATACCTGGAACTTAAGCACTTGTATGCTCAGACTTCAGAATGAATAATTTTTTACTCAATTGAATGAATACAAATTGTGACCACTAGTTTTGGTGTTTTGCTGCTCCCTGGTTTATGCAGTAAGGTGGTCACCATCCTGGATTGTGCAGTTATAGGGCTAATTTTGTCGGCCCTCTTTAACACTTTAGGGTTTCATTTAGGGTACCCTTTGATAAGGATAAGGGCACCCCTAACACTTTAGGGTTTCATTTATAAACTAGTGGCTAGGCTCTCAATCTCATTCTCACTAAAACCAAACTACAACTTCGCCGTTTTCGTCTCCTCTCTGAATCTCTTTCATTTCAATTTGCCTCAGATGGATTATTGGGAGGAAGATCCTCACATCCGTACACAGTCAAGAACAATCTGCACTATGATTTTTCCTCTCAGAAATAAGTCGGCTCCGATAACAAGTTTGACCGGCTGCATCAACCCAGAGCAAATAAAATGATCAACTGGCCGGTGTGTTTGTGTGTGAAGAAGATATACTGGTTCTCATTGTCTCCATTTCTGCTGTTTTTCTTAGGCTGTGGATTATGAATTCGAAGTCAAGATTCAGACCCCAAGACACGGTGGAATTCTCTATGTAACAAAAGTCTGGATTTGTAGCCAAACAATTTGCAGCTTGAAAATTTCCGGAAATAAATATATTTTACAGTAATTATCTATTTTAAAACGTTTGAGTTTTCAGATTCTATCGTTGTTTTCAATTTTTTTTCAATCAATTATGTAATATTAATCTGTGTGTAAATAATATGATCTTCCTGAAACCCCCCTATTTTTGGGTATCTGATTTTACTGTTAGAAATTAGAAATTTTCTTATGTGGTAGTCTTATAAGAATGGGGGTTACATTCTGATATTTGATCTTAGGTTTGTTTGTTCTGAATTGTAATACCTCTTAGGTGTTTGATATAATTCCTACAAGACAAGAATGAGTTCATTTAGGAGTAACATTGTGATATAGCCTGAGTAGAAATTGATGCTGTGCTATTAGTACTTTGATCTTGGATGGCTATTGGGAGATAGTTTTCAACCTGATTTCACACTGTGTACTTTTGGGTAAAAATGATGATGGATGTTTGTTTGTGATTCTTCTATATATGCCTGATGCCTACTGATAAGCTGCTTTTACAGCTTCTTAGTTAGGCATGTTACAAGACTTATCTCTGTCTGATAGACTTGGATGTATTTTTTTGGCTTACAGAGGTTCTACCATTGTTCTGTAGGAGTGTGTTAGTGATTATTTGTTGGTTGAATTACTAAGAAAAGGAGGGAAAGTTGATAATGTGTTACTTTCTTTGTATTGGAATCTGGTTTGGGCGTTGGTGACAAGTCTGTAAACTGAAGCGGCATCTGTTGCAAGTTCTCGTACCTGTTTTTGTGAATCAGTCTCGACGTGTAAGGAATGGATGAACATGGGGTTTTGCTCTAATCTGATGAATAGTTCTGGTGGAAACTTGAACTGCAATCTAGGTTCTTTCTTGGTCTGTGCTTTTGTGAATCAGTTTTGACCTTTAAGGATTGGATGTACATGGCCTCTTTTTTTTTTTGTAAATTTGTTATGTCCAGATTATTGAACGTGGTCTAATGACTCTGGGTGATTATGGTGAAGGGAGGACTAAAGCACTGAGCTTATTCGAATTTGGGAAGGTAATCATGTGAACTCTTGCCTATTGTGGATGCCTCTGATTTACATATCTGCCAAAGTATTTAGATTTCTATTTCAGTTATAAGTTATAACCATGAACATCTATATTGATGGTGCGATCAAATGTTGCCAGGCTGAAACTTCTTCCTGTTATTGCAACCTTTCCCTTCTCATTGGAATTACTACGTGTAGCTTTGGAACATGGTCTATTAGTTGATATGAAGTATGAGTTTGGGAAGGTAGCTGTTGGATTGATGAGGTATGTGATAACTGTTTACCAGCTTTGTCTCTATAAACATTTTGTGAAATCTGATAATCATTTATAGACTCAAGATCGCAGCAGTTTAATATGTTTCACTAAAAAAGAAACTAAGTTATGTGTGCTTTAGGTACACACTCCTGGTTCGAGTTTATATTGGATTACCAATTAGGTTTATTAGTGGTCTTGAACCTGAAAATGCTGATTAGGCCTGTTTGTAATGCGACTCTTTGCCTTGTGATAGTTTTTAGACATTTATGTGTACAACTATTTTGACTCGTTCTGTAGTTCTATGTTCTCACTGTCTTAGAACTAGGAGATTGTTTTTTAGTGTTTCTTCATGTTCATTCATACCATTATCTCACTTTCCTTAGCAGTTATGTAGGTCCTCCTGAATCTCCCAAGGAATTTGTTTCTGAGCTTGCTTGGAGGTGTGATTTTCTGTTACCAATATTGATGTGCTTCTTATCATCTCAGAAACACTAAACCTGTTATTGCTACATTCGGTGAATCATGCTCTTCTAAACAATCGCTAAACTCCACAAATTCTGGTTTAGTTTATTCTTGCATTTTAGCTTTAGACGCTCCTGTAACTTTGTCTTTTTGCATCTTTTACTGCGGATACATTTTCCTTTATGAAACAAATCACAGTCAGAAGTTTGAGATTCCAAAGATTGTGGCAATTACACTCGTATAGATGAATATTCTTTCTTCCGTTATTGGCTACATATTATAGCTACTTAGGCTAACCCCTATGGGCTAGATTGAACTACTAGATTGGCCTAAAAGTGTTGCAAATCAAGAAAAAAGTGTGGGAAAAAAAGTTAACATTACTTCTGGATACTTCTCTCTCCAAGCAGTTGCTCGCAGTCCAACTATCAGCGAGATTGAAACGCTAAATCATTCAACGCTGAAAAAGTGACATAAACGCTGAACCATTGAGGGCTCTATACTTTTTTACTAATTTTTTTAGAGAGAATGGGATGGAGAGAGAGGAAAAAGAGGGAGAGAGAAAGGGGAAAAAGTTGGAGAGAGGAAGGAAAAAGAAGGAGAGAGAAATGGTAATGATTAGTTGTTTGGAAAATATATTTATGTGACGCTGTTCGGTTCAGCGTTTAACTTTAATTTTGATTCAGCGTTTTGCTGCTAGATTCGCCATCTCATAAGAATTAGGAGGTTGCCCATGCTGACGTGGATGGCCAATCTAGCAGCTAGATATCTAGCCCATAAGACTTAACCTTAATATTTGTTTCTTTGTGCAGATACCCATTCGTGACAGGATAACACAAAATGTTTCAACAGCACCATCATCCCTAATTTAAACACCAGTTTTTTTTTCTTTCTGTACTGGTAAACCTGAGTATTGTTGGGAATGGGACAATCCCCATCCCCCATTTTCAATTGCACTTTTGAATTCTTATTTTATCTTCATATAAAGCTATTTATGATCTAGAAGGTTCATAGTGATCTGTCAGAAAAGCTAAGAAAGAAACAAAAGTTAGATTTGTACAAGAAATTTTCTTTTCTACTGGAGACTTTCATCTTGGTCAATTTAGACGGCCAATTGAAGTGCTTTGGAATGTCTTTGTTTTCTAGATTGTACAATAATGTTCTTAATGAGGTCATCCCTTACGTACACTATTTAGTTTCAAACCAAGCATTAAATTTCAGGATCTGGGGGATTGAATTTTCTGTACAAAACAAGTGACTCATTATGGGAGACCAAACGAAGCTTCTTGAATCCTGATCTCCATTCAATTAAGAAAAGAATAAATAGGTCCTTCAGCTCTTAAAGGGTAAACAAACATCCGAAGGAACAGAATGGCGAAAGATGAAGTGAAGCTATTTGGATATTGGGCGAGTCCTTTTGCTATTAGAGTTGAATGGGCACTCAAAATCAAAGGAATCGAATATGAATACATAGATGAAGATCTGATGAACAAAAGCCCCATGTTGTTGCAATACAATCCAGTTCATAAGAAGATCCCAGTACTTGTCCACAATGGAAAACCCGTTGCGGAATCTCTAGTTATCATTGAGTATATTGACGAAACTTGGAAACAAAATCCCATTTTTCCTGAAGATCCTTACGAGAAGGCACAAGCACGTTTCTGGGCCAAGTTCGCTGATGACAAGGTAAGTGTTTTGGCACTCTTTTCTTATTCCCTTCGCCAGGAAATTTGAGTTTGATTTATGGTCATTTTTCTCTTTTACAGTGTCAACCTTCAATCTTTAATGCATTTCTCAAACAAGGTGAGGAGCTAGAAAAGGCTGTGAAGGAAGCTCGTGAGAATCTGAAAACTCTTGAAATGGGTCTAAAGGGTAAGTTCTTTGGAGGTGAAAAGATAGGATTTGCTGACGTTGCTATTGGATGGATTCCGTTTTGGACTAGAATTACTGAAGAAATTGTGGGTGTTAAGCTTGTGGATGAAGAGAACATGCCTTTGCTCAACGCATGGTTTGACGATGTTCTTGATGTTGAGATTCTGAAAGAGAGGTTACCACCTCGCGATAAAACGCTAGCACACTGCAAAACGTTTCGCGAGTCGCTTCTATCTGGAGCTGCAGCTGCATCCACCTGAAATTTTCCAGTTTTCATCGCTTAACTACTAGCTTACTGCTTGATGTTTTTCATATATAAAGCTGTTTAGAGAGTGTTATATGTTAATGTTTTGTTTACTGTCTTTGTTCTTGTTTGAATGGTCACGGTTGCTACAGAAATAATGAAATGAGAAAGGTTAGTTATCAGGTGATTAATTTAAGAATCAAGTTGAAGTCGAAACCATATTTTATATATGACAGATTTTGAATTACATGGACAAATTTTGGATCAGCAGTCTAATTTTAGAGGTGGGAATAACGTGACAAGGTAAGTCTTGACAATCCGGTAAATTTTGGGCCATGAGATAAACTTTGGCTAATCACCGATTCTGTCATTCTAGATCACAGATCAATTGAGAGATTCTGATTCACAATGACAGACTCTAAGATTAGAATGCAAATATTAGAGCATATTTTAAGGCCACAGCCGGTTACTTCAAATAAGGTACGAGAAAATTGTGTCAGCTTTTGGACAACGATGATAAAATATTACTACCTCCGTTTTTGGAAAAGTGAGAGTAACACTTATCCTGAACAAAGGGAGTATGTAGTTTGGAGCTCTTGATGAGAGACTCTAAGATTAGAATGTAAATATTAGAGCATATTTTAAGGCCACAGCCGGTTACTTCAAATAAGGTACGATAAAATTGTGTCTTTGGACAATGATGATAAAATATTACTACCTCTGTTTTTCGAGAAGTGAGAGTAACACTTATTCTGAAACAAAGGGAGTATGTAGTTACGAGCTTCCCTCCAGAGATATAAGTAAACACATATAAGTATACTTTTCGTTGCCAAAAGTTTGTCTTGAAGATCAAAGGGAGTTGGATACCACAATCCGAGAAATCAGAAAACCAAAATAATTTGCTCCATAAAAAGTTGAGAAACTCTTTCTGCCTAATATAATCCAAATGGTCTATGTACCGTTTATCGGAAATGCTATTCCAAGCACTCTTCACCACTCAAATGCTAGGTGCTACACAAGTAGTGGTCTAATTTATTCAGCCATGACCCACCGTTGAAAAAAATGGTACACCATTTTAGAAAATGTATGGTTTAGATGTTATGAGCTGTGAGTAGAGCGGTGTTTTGGGTTGTGAATAGCACTACCGAATTAAAATTAACATTTCCTTGAATTAGAAGGGAGAAGTCACTGTTGGATTATGTCCAGCGGGCTAGTTCAGTGGGCCTCTTATTGCGATACATTGAAGTTTTTACTCATGATAAGGATTAGGGCACACCACACTCTTTAGGGTTTCATTTATATACCACTTAACCTACACTTTCTTACATCTCTCTGAAACCAAAACACACTTCGCCGTTTTCGTCTCTATGGTCTGAATCTCAGTTCTTATCCAGAAGAAGCTCCCTCATTTCCATTTGCTCAAATGAATTATTGGGAACATCCAACTAGAATCTACCTGCACAATGATTTCTCATCTCACAATGATAGATGGGTTGGCCTCTACAGTTGAAGAAGAAGCATATAGATCTCATCTTTTGATGTTTATCTGCATTCACCTGCCCAACCGTCCATCTATTGCATAAATCCGGTGGTCTCGTCTAGGTTTTCACCATCTTTGTTGTACTGGTTCGCTGTGAATCTCCAAGTGAAGATTCAAACTGCACTGTGGAATCGTCTATTTATGTAACTAAATTTGTTTTTTTTTTTAATAAATTCTGAATAAAAGTCTGGATTGTAACCAAACAATTGAGAAACAAAATATCTGTTTTTTCTATTTTGTTAACAGTTTGAGTTTTCAATTGCATAACAAATTTTTGTTTGAGATTTCAGATCTGTCGTTGTTTTCAAAAAATTTTTCCGATCAAATATGTATTGACGGTTTGGTACCTGTTTATTGATAGTACAAAAAGAGACTACTTGACACAAGAAATTTTGTATCACTCGGATAAATTTTGTTAATATAGGTCACAAGAAGAGATAATTAAGACGTTAACTAGATGACCGCATGCGGTGGGGAGGCCGACGGAGAAATCCTTTTTTGTGGGTATGGGTTTACCCGACCCAGAAATTTGTTTGTCTTCTTAACCCGACAGTTCATGAACTCTGTTTTTTCAGAGTTGATCAGAATCCGAATCATCTGATCGATTTATTCAGTTTTTTAAAAAATGTTTAACAGGAAATCTATCTGTTTTATTGTATATGACTGAAATTTGCTATCAATTTGTTTGATTATGTCTATTGGAGTCTCTAATTCATGAAATTGAAATCTGATTTTATTTTCGCTGCACAAACTTTGTGATTGACAAAGTGCAGATTTGTCATCACATAGAAGGCCTCCCTTTGGGTCGGCCAATTAATGTTAAAGATTCTGAAAGAGATTATCACCTTTGAGAAAAAAACTCTGGCAAACTGCAAAATTGTTCCGCGAGTGCTTCTATCTGCTGCATCCAACTAAAATCTCCAGGTTTTCGTTGCTGCATTACTTGACGTTTCACATATACAATTGTTCAGAGAGTTAAATGTTAATGTAATGTTTATTATGTTTGTTCTTGTTTGAATGTTAATGTAATGGTCATGGTTTGGTTGCTACGAAAGTGGTGAAATGGAAAGATAAGTTCTCGGGAGAATATCCATCACTCAAGCTAGCACTAATTATTTTGTAGTTGGATGCTACAAGTGTCTGCTTGATAGTTGATTAATTTCTTCTTCTTCTTGGCGTTGGTGGCACAGCCCGCCTATTTTGAGTCATTAAGCAACTTCGAAACCACAGGTGTCAAATTTTGAGTTATGAGATGTTGGATTGCGGGATAGATTTTGACTTGAGTCATCAAAATGTATATGTTGGGTCATATGACAGATATTGGACCACAGACACAAGTTTTGGATCAACAATGTGATTTTAGAGGTGAAAATTACGTGAAAATGTAAATCTTGGTCATGAGGTAAATTTTCAACAATGCTTTATATCCCAGGAGAAAATCCCGGGATTTCTACAGTGACTCACAGATCACGACCCACTGCTGCCCGCTTATGATCCCAATGCCTTATGATCCCAATGCTAGAGGGCATTGCTTTTGTTTTTCGGATCCTCTCACGGGATTATCCCCGGGTTTTTTTTTGCCGTCAACGTAGCATCACTCGTAAATTTTGGCTAACAGACCATTCTAAATCGCCGTACTGAACTAAAAGACTTGACTCGAAATAACAGATTTTGGATTACCAGCCAAATTTTAGAATACGATGCAGATTTTAAGGCTACAAGTTAACTTTGAGCCACGAGATAATGTTAGAGTCGTGTCATAGCTGGAGCTGATACGGTATTGAAATATAAGCTTTCATCAAATGATATATACTTTGATACCTATTATAAGCGTAATTTGGTAGACGCTTCCTTAACCCGCTTAAAAAGAAAAGAAAAGAATTTAGTATTTGAGACACTAATTTTTGGTTGGATTGGACTGTTAGATTGGCCAAAAAGTGTTGTAAATCATGAAAAAAGTGTGGGAAAAAAATTAACACTCAATCTGGCTACTTCTCTCTCCTAGCATTTGATCGCAGTCCAACTATCAGCGAAATTGAAAAGCTGAATAGTGTGACGCTCAAAAAGTGACCAAAACGCTGAATGGTTCGGCGTTATATATTTCTTTCTGGAGAGAGAAGGAAAAGAGGGAGAGAGAAAAAGTAAAAGAAGGAGAGAAAGAAGAAAAAGAGGGAGAGAGAAGCGTAGAGAGGGAGGAAAAGAATGAGAGAGAGAAGAAAAAGAGAGAGAAGAAAAAGAGGAAAAGAAGGAGAGAGAATTGGTAACGTCGAATCGTTGTTGTTTATTGCTAGATTGGCCATCCCATAGGGGTTAGGAGGTTACCCTATCTGACGTGGATGGCCAATCTAGCAGCTAAATATCTAGCCCATAAGACTAAGCCTTACACTGGAAGATTGGTAGGCCAAATAATTAAGCACGAATGACTATGTACTTAGTACATTTTACGCAAGGAAGATTTTAACTCCAAGGAAGTGTAAGAGGGTTTATGGATACCAATTCGGTCTAAAGTAGAAGTCAATCACAAAAATAAGAAGTAAAAAACAATTTGTTTCGTATAAAATTCAACATTTTTTGGCTAGTAAAATTGTAGCATTAGATGACTTATCACATATCTACACAAAAAAATATAAATATTGTTAAAGTGGAGTTTTTTTTTTATTTTTTTTTATTTTTTTTATTTTATTATGTGCACACTCTTTAGAATATTATGTATGAGATATTCAGTAATTAGAGACTTACAATTTTTTTTTTCCGGACCCAATATAGTTGAATCTAACCTATTATACCTGACTCAAAAATTATTAAATAATAAAATCTTAAGAGACTTTTAAATCCATGTAATCCACAAGTCAGGTACGGAATATTACCTATCAAACAATTTCGAGTCAGATGTATAACCCGAACCAGACATCGAGTCAGACATCACAAAAAAGAAAAGAAAAGAAAAAAACGATTTAACATCCGAGACAGATTGAGATCCAAACAAATACGGTGTTAGAATTGAATTTCGAGTTATGCATTTTTTGGATTTATCTTTTTTTTTGTTAACCTCGCACCACAACATTGATGAGTTTCGGGCAGCTGGTATCATCATCTACCACAACATACAAGGTGCTAGAATTTTTTTTTTTTTTTTTTTTGTAAGTTAAAATGTATTCAAAAGACTAACTTAGGGAGTTAGTAACCCTTACATGAATATGAGTAGAGCCATCGGATGTTGGGCTATTAGATACAACCCTAACATTTGATTTATCTACTTATAAAGAAAATTTAATAAAAGATGGAGGTTCATTTCTCCAATGGATAATTTTTCTAAAAGATTTGGCTTCCTTGGCCAATATATCAGCTACATTGTTTGATGTTCTTGGTACATAAACAGAACCCAAAAAATTGTGACAGAGATTAAGCTCTCTTTTACTTCATCCATTATAGTCTTGTTCTGCCATGCAATTTGAGAAGTTTTCCCATTCAGATAATCAAAAAGGTTATTGCAATCACCTTCCACTGTAAAGTTGGATAGTCCTCTTTCAGCTGCCCATTTAGCTCCCTGCAACAGTCCTTAGGCTTCCGCTTCTTGAGGTAGAAGCTATGAATGATCTTGCTCTGCCTTGTTCAAAGTCTCCTGCATCATTCATAAGAATTAAAGAGAAACCTGCAGGCATATCAATAGAAATCCAAGCTGCATCTATGTTTAGTTTTAGCTGTGTTCTCCTGGGAGGAATCCATTTAGGAACCTCATATCTATCTGTTGTTATTTGTCTAAGTGAGATGTTATCCTTATACCAGAAATCTAAAAATATTTGTATTTCTAAGCCTAATTGAGCACTATTTTGTTGTTTTTTTTCAAGGACTCTGTTACATCTTTCCTTCCATATGAACCATGCTTTTGTCAAGATTATTTCTATGGGTATGGTTGGGTCTTTTTTCCCTATCCATTCCTTACAAATATCCAAGAAAGTTATGGATCTGTCAAAGTGAAGCTCTACAAGAAATGGCTCTGCAGCCCAGACTGACTTGGCAAATGGACAAAAAAGAAAAAGATGTTATATGGATTCAACTTCAGTGCAACCAAGAGAGCAGTTAGGATGAACATCCTCCATAAACTTCGAAAGTTTCTGATTTGTAGAAATAGCATTATGTAAACACTTCCTTGCAAATTTTTTAATTCTTTGAGACACATTTAGATTCCATAAGTTGTTCCAAAAGGAATCTGGCTGTCCTAAATTGTAGTGATTCACAGTAATTTCAGTAAGTTTGTTATACATGGACTTCACAGTAAAATACCAGAATTTGTAAGGAGCCATCTGAGAGTATCTGGTTTGTCTCTGGCTATTCTAGTATTGTTGATTTTCCTAGAAATATGTTCAGGAAACATTTCATAAATTAAGGGGGAGTATTACTTCTTAGTGAATGGATCAATCAGATCCTTCGCAAGTGTTAAGTGAGTATTAGTAAGTATCCTAAAACTGCTAAGGTTATTTTCCATATTGGGTATCCATCTATCATCCCAAATATTGGTACTGTTACCATTACCTATTTCCCATATACTGTTTTGTTCAACTAGTTGGATGCCCCTACTTAAGCATTTCCAAATCCAAGAGCTGGTTGTTGGAGTTTTATCCTTAAAAACAGAAGAGTTTCTGAAGTATCTAGGTTTTAATTGGGACACCCATAGGGCTTCCGGATCAGTTAACAATCTCCAGGCTAATTTAGTTATCATCATTTTTGAATCCTAGCCCACCTTTATTTCTAGGTTTACAAAGACAAGAGGAAGATTTAGGATAATATCCCTTGTAATCAGTTTCCTTACCCCACCAGAAATCTCTTTGCAAAGCATCTATTTTGTTTTTAATTTTCTTTGGTAATATAAAACAGCTCATTTGAAAGCTAGCCATGCTTGCCTTATTAAGCACCATTTTACTAACCTGAGCTAGGATTTTGCCCATCCATCCACTACACCATTTTAAGGGATTTGCAACCCAGATTTGCAATGGATCTAGCTCCGTTGCGAATTGGCTGTTGCTAATCCCCGTTGCCAATATTTAGCAATGGCAAGAATACATTGCAAATATTGCAACCTCGCTGAGTAGGTTGCGAATTGCAACCGAGATTTGCTCAAGCGTGTGAAGCGCGTATGTGGTCGGAACACTAGAGATGATAAATTAACACACCCCAGTCAAACTTTGGTCAAGACTTCTTCTTTTTGTTTCCACCCTTTCTCCCCGCCCCGCCTCGTGGAGATGCACTTTTGATTTGGTGTCAGCAAGGCTTCCCCCACCCCGTGGGGATGCAATTTTGATTTGGTGTGTGGGGGGCTTCGCCCCGTCCCGTGGGGATGCATTTTTGATTTGGTGTGTGGGGGACTTCGTCCCGCCCCGTGGAGATGCATTTTTGATTTGGTGTGTGCGGGGCTTCGCCCCGCCCTGTGGAGATGCATTTTTTATTTGGTGTGTACGGGGCTTTGCCCCGCCCCGTGGGGATGCATATTTAATTTGGTGCGCGCGGGGCTTCGCCTCGTCCTGTGGCGATGCATTTTTGATTTGGTGTGCGCGGGGCGATGTAGTTTTGATTTGGTGTGGCGGGAAAACACATTAAATAGGTGGAGAATATATGTATATTTTATTTTCGCAGAAAATATGTGGATTTTTTTCCTCTTTATATATTAATTTGGAAAAAAGAGTCCTTATACGGTGGATACTCGATTTCCAAATTGAATTTGGACTTCCATAAAATTCCAAATACTGTAGGTTAAGTTTTCCTTTTGAGTTTGTAATTTTTAAACCAATCATATGTTGCCAAGTGTCCTCGCGAATTCCAAATTGAATTTGGTTTCCTTTTTTTTTTAGTCTTTTCCTATTCTTTTTAAACCAATCACACGTTGCCAAGTGTCCTCGCGAATTCCAAATTGAATTTGGTTTCCTTTTTTTTTAGTCTTTTCCTATTCTTTTTAAACCAATCTAACGTTGCCAAGTGTCCTCGCGAATTCCAAATTGAATTTGGTTTCCTTTCCTTTTTTTTGTCTTTTCCAATTCTTTTTGAACCAATCATACGTTGCCAAGTGTCCTCACCAAAACGCTCGTTTCACAAAACTCAAAAAAGGCCTATTTAAGCCAATAAAAAGCGAGGATTTCCTCACCTTTCAACATGGGAGCTTTATTTGTCTAGGCCTTTGAGTCTTTAGATAAGGTCGGCTGTCCACAATTAGGATTTAGGACATTTGCATTGAGCCCTTAGATAAAATCCTGCAGCCCTAGTAAGTCTCATGTCCAGCGGGCTAGTTACTTTTTGTGTTATATCGAAGCTCTTACCCTTGATAAGGATTAGGGCAAGCCACCACACAGTTTAGGGTTTCATTTATAAACTAGCTACCTTCTCACACTCCATCAACTACAACTTCGCCGTCTCTCTGGTTCTGAATCTCTACATAAGCTCTTTCATTTTGATTTCGCTCTGATTATTAAGAAATGGATTATTAGGAACGTCCTCACATCCACCTAGAAGGTACCATCACTATGATTTTTCCTCTCACTTAAAAACAGTTGGAAGGCGTGAAGCTACGTGAAAGAAAATGATAAAAATGTTAAGGGAAAATTGGGAAAAAGCCCCGATATGGATTGCAATCTTGGTGATCTGCCCCAACGTTAAAAAAAGTTGGAAAATGCCCGGCTTTCGGTTAAGTCCACAAGTGCGACTTCCCACGTGCGAAAAAAAAGTTGGAAAAATGTCCAACATGCGATTGTGACACTCCCAAGTAAGAAAATGCATAGATCAGAAGTCTGTTATGCGTTGGTATGAATGTCAACATGCAATTGTGACACTCCGATGATGCGGGAGCTAGTGTAGACAACTGACATAAGAAATTTTGAATCACTCTATTGGGTTGCGGGAAAAAAAAAAAAGATCAATTTGGCAAAATTCCAGATCACGAGCCTCATGGAAAAAATTTGGGGTCAATCTTGCGTCATTGAGCAAATTCTAGACAGCGATCATGAGTGCAAATGCTGGCGCACAATGAATATATAATTTAGGCCCCAAACCAATTTTTGGACACGAGACGAACTTTGTCTTCGTGCATGGATCACAATGGCATGTTAGATCAAAATATAGAAAATTATTGATTTTGAGTCACGGATAAACTTTTATCTAACTAAATCAAAGTCGTAGATGGTTAATCAAAGACCTCATTTTTCGAAGGTTAGATATGTGCAATATTTAATTTCTTTCTCACCCTTGATAAGGATAAGGGCACACTTTAGGGTTTCATTTATAGCTGCACTCTCTATCCTATATATTCTCACTGAAACCGAACTACAATTTCGCCGTCTCTTCTTTGTTTTGAATCTCCGCAATCTAGAAGCTCTTTCATATTGATCTGCTCCGTTTGAGAAATGGATTATTGGGAACATCCACCTAAAATCTACCTGCACTATGATTTCTCCTCTCAAAAGTAAATTGGATTACGGTGGTGATCAACCGGGGAATCAGTGGCTGATGCAAGGAAATGACAGATGGGTTGTTGTTTCCCGGCAGGAGGGACAAACATTGAAATCTCATCTTTCGATGTTTGTGTGCTTCGAATGGCCAACCATCCAATACAATGGTCTCATCGATCATTTAGCTGCCTCTTTATTTGCTTGGTTAATTATGAATCTGAACGATACATATCTATGTAACTAAACTTGCTTTTTTTTTTCTTAGTAAATTATGAATAAAAGTCTGGATTGTAATCAAACAATTTGCAGGTAGAAACTAGTAGGAATCATGTTTCAATTTTCAATGTTAAAATGTTTTGAGTATCCAGATCCAATTGCACATCAATGATTCTATTGTTGTTTCTAAAATTTTTTCGTTCAAATATGTAATTCTCTGTTTTGTCTAAATAAAGAACTTTTGGCTACTGTTACGTTACGTTTTGATGATTTGTGTCTTAAATGTATTCTTAGATTTTAGAAATGTTTTCTCGGGTTTTATTGGTTATGAATTGGAGATTTAAGTGTAATACCTCTTAAGCTGTTTGAAGGTCTAGGTTTTTGTACAAAATGGTAGACAAATTTTGGATCATATAGATAAATTTTGGATGAACAATAGATCAGCTTTCGCTAATATGCCATTGTAAGGTCACATGGTTTTGGCGTCATGTTATAGATCAAGACGTTAAATACCCCTCCTTAAGTGATTGACTTTCGTGCCAAAAAATTAAGCAGGGATGATTATCCATTGAATACATTTTCCGCAGCGAAGATTCGGGCTTGAAGAAAATCCAAGAGGGTATGTGAATATCACTTCTATTTCAGAAACAATAATGAAACTCGAAAATTTAGAAACTAAAACAATTTGCTTCTAAAACTTTTTGAAAACTCAATATTTTATATTACCTACAGATCAAAATGGTCGACGGTTTATAAAAGACCTACAAAATTTAGTAGAAGGGTGATTTCCTTACGTGTTGTGTACCATATTAACTCTTTAAATAGCATTTTCCGTTACTTATAAATCAATGACATGAACATGCTAAATTTAATAGGTTGCTAACAAGAATAAAAATTTATTCGGGGTGTTTAAATTTTCGTCCAAGACGAAACATTTTTCACCTATGGAAAGGTATACCGCCAAACAAATTAGTACCTTGTCATTATTCTTGTTGAGGATTTTTTTCTTGCCAAAATGTATGTGTGTAACTTTAAACAGTCAAACTTTACTTTTTTGTTTTTGATACCAATAAGGAAATATCATTAAGAATGTGAAAGTACTACAGAGTTTCTATCCTCCAGAATTGCCGTAGCGATAAAATCCGGGGGATGTGTTAGCCAGATTTTTGAAGTTTTGAAGACTCTTCCATGCCTGGCTAGTTTATCTGCCGGCTTATTACAGACTCTATTAATAAACTTGCAACACCACAGTGGGTTGATACTTAGCATAAACCTAATATCTAATACTAAAGACTGGTTTTCCCGAGCAATATTTTGGTGATCTCCATTGACAGCATCAACTACTAGCTTAGCATCTAGTTCAAAGCACGCAGACTGCACTCCTTTTTCTCTTGCCCATTCCATCGCTGATAGAAGACCACCACACTCGCATTGTTCCGCACTTACGTAGTCATTGGCATAGATACACCTTCCACATTCATAGGAAACCTGCAAAATTTCGCAGAATTAGACCGATACCGGTATGATGAACATTCGATATTTTTATAAGAAGCATCACAACAGATAGAGTAGTATGGGTTTAGAGGAGGAGTCCGGTGAGATATGATTGTTATAGTTTGTTGATCGGGGAGCATTTGTACTATGCTTGATTCTCATATGTTTTCCCGTTCCTTGATTCAATAGCTGTATACTTCTTAGGACTCCATCAGAATTGGGTCTAATATCTTGAAAAGTGCAGGTACAGCGAGCCTTCCATATTTCCCACGCAGTATTTGCCATCTTGACTGTCCAATCATTAACTAAATCATTCATGCTATCTGTGAACCAACTTCTTATCCATTCTGTTGTAGTATTTCCATTCCTTTGTATGCTTTGGCAGGCCCCAGGAACCATCGTCCAAATGGCTCTTGAGAAACTACATTCCATAAGGATATGTTTTGTAGTTTCGATTCCTTGGTTACATGTCTTACAGGTATCTCCTCCATAACCCATATTTCTTGCTAACCGCTCGTTTGATGGGAGTATATCAGTCACAACCTTCCAGAGAAAGTGTTTTACCTTTGGTAGGGTATCTAAGCTCCATAATTTCTTCGAACTTTCTTTGTATCAATATCATACCCACCGACATTATTATTCTTTATCTCGAAGTTTTCTGTTTTTTTGATTAAACTGGCCATTCCTTGTTAAAGTCCATACTAAGCGATCTTGACGGTAAATGGAATACGGATGCGAAGGATTCTTTGAGCTTCTTCTTGACTGAACAACTCATTAATTAAGTTAACTTTCCAAGATTTAGTTTCTTGGTCGATTAATTCGAGAGACATGGTTGTAGTTGCTTCTTTGTTGGCACCATTGGAGTAGGTGGAGAATTGCTTTGCCGGGTAACCAATTATGTCCAAATACAAACTTTTTGCCATCTCCTATAAGCCGGACATTGAATTCTCGAATGAAATTCATCATATTGTATATACTCTGCCGGGCCCAAGAGGAGTTCTTTTTTTTTTTCTTTGCAAGTAAGGCATTCTTTCATCTGGAAAGTAACACTCATTTTTAATGCATTGAACCAAAGTTGGTCTTTACGGTTACAAAGTCGCCATCTTTGTCTTTGCAAGAAGTGCTTGATTGAAACAGGATAGATCACGAAAGCCCATACCACCACGTGATTTGTCTTTACCAACTGAAGGCCAGGAAACTAAGAACAAACCTCTGCTATCTTCTTTTCCCCACCAAAACAGACGCTGAACCTTGTCCATTTCTTTAATGGTAGCTTCAGGGATTTTGAAGACTGTCATGTGGTGCGAAGACATTGTACTTAGTGTGCTTTTGATCATAACAACTTTGCCGACTTGATTGATGAACTTTCCATTCCATTTAGACAGTCTCCCCTTCATTTTTTCTACCAAACATGAGAAAGAGGTTGTCTTCTTTCTATTTAAGAATAATGGAATTCCTAGATATTTCTCTTCTAAAGACATTTTCTTCATCTTGAGCCTTCTCAATAAGATTCTGCAATGCCGGGGATGTAGATGCTTTGAAAAGAAAACCGCTGATTTTTGAAAATTGATTTGCTGCCCTGACACTTTACTGAAATTGTTAATAACATCTAGTAGAGCATTTACATTCTGAATATTAGCTTTGGCGAAGAGTAGACAATCGTCTGCGAATAGAAGATGCGTCACCTGTGGTGCTTTCTTGGATATCTTAATGCCTTGTAGCTTTTTGTTGTGTTCTGCTTGAGCTAATGATCTTGTGAGTACTTCCATAGTGAGAAGAAACAAATATGGTGATAAAGGGTCGCCTTGACGGATACCTCTTGATGGCTTGAAGGATCTACATGGTGAACCATTCGAAGAGAGATGTATCTCTGTAGTGCTTATACATTCCTGGACCAGCTGGCACCACTTGCTGCTGAAGCCCAGTTTTGTCATAACATTTTGCAGAAAGCTCCACTCTACACGGTCAAAGGCTTTGCTCATATCAAGTTTAAGAGCCATATAGCCTTTTTTTGTTTTCTTCCTCTTCATACAATGGATTATCTCCGAGCTAAGATGATATTATCACCTATTTGTGACCGGAACATACGCGGCTGCATTGGAGATATAATCTTCTCGAGATCTTTGTTTAAGCGCTGTTAGCCATGATTTTTGTAATCAGCTTGTAAGTTGAATTACAAAGGGCAATTGGACGATAATCACCTGGAGTATGTGGGAGCTTTACTTTTGGTATGAGACATATATTTGTTTTGTTCATTTTGCGGAGCAGTCTACCTGACACGAAGAAGCTTTGTATCATTCTAATAACATCTTCTTTCACAATTGCCCATTGTGTTTGAAAGAATCCCGGTGGAAATCCGTCTGGCCCCGGAGCTTTCCATGGCTGCATGCTTTTGAGGGCATCTTCTATTTCTGCTACTTTTGGAATCTTGACTAAAGACATATTATCTTCTTCACTGATGCATTTTGGGAGGGTGTTTAAGAGCTCGTCATCATTCACAGGATTGGAGGTGCTCATTATGCCCTGAAAATGGTTTATAAGAAGATTTTCGATGTTGTTTCTGCCACTACACCAACTTCCATTCGGTTTTTGTAGAGATTCAATTCGATTACGAGTACGCCTCTTGTTAGCTTGTAAATGGAAATGTTTGGTGTTCTGATCAGCTTCATGAAACATGGTATCTCTGGCTTTTTGCCTGTAGAATTCTTCTTCCCTGAGGTGCCATTCTTCAATTTCTTTTTCCAGCTTTATTACTTTTTCAGTGTTATCAGATGGTTGATGAGGTTGTTGTAGAATCGTAAGTTTGTTGTTGTAAATCCTTAATTTCTTTGTTGGATATTACCGAAGATTTCTTTGTTCCATTTTGACAGCGTTCTTCTTGTTTCAGATAGTTTTTGGTCCAAAGAGTATGAAGCAGAACCATTAAAATGCTTGGCCCAAGCATTACTGATTTGTGTTTTACAAGAAGCATCACGAAGCCAACATTCAAAAAAATTTCCAGTTCCTTGTACTAATAACATCATTTGGTGACATGTCAAGAAAAATAGGACAATGATCTGATCCTAAAAAAGGTAGGTGTTTAAGACAAGAGTTGGGAAAATTGATTAACCAATCCGAACTTATAAGAGCTCTATCTAGCCTAGTTTTAATCTTTCCTGTTCCATGTTTATTACTTGTCCAAGTATAAGGATTTCCATGAAAGCCAAGGTCAGACAAACCTATATTTTCCACAATCTGAGCAATGGGGGATACCTGAGACGAATAGCTGACACTATTGAGTCTTTCTTCACTGTTTAGGATAATATTTAGATCACCTATTAAAACCCAAGGAGCGGTGATGTTAAAGTTGTCACAAACATTTTGAATAAAGTTCCACTGATGGGTTTTTTCTTGGGGGTATGATGAGCCATAGACACATGATAGCAACCATTTTGGTTTGGCCGGGTCACTACACACTAGACAATGAAACATGTTTTTATACTTGTATATGATATCTAAATCAAACCCATCTTTCCACAACAGGCAAATTCCTCTAGCTCTACCAATGGAAGGAACAAAGCATTTATTGGGAAAGTTTAGAGGCCTAACATAATTCAAAATTTTCTCAGAGCTGATTTTGGTTTCCTGAAGAAATATGATATACGGGTTAAGCATTCATGTTTATATCGAAAGATAGTTCTGGTATTTTTAGCTCCATAGCCATTGCAATTCCAAGATATGATTTTCATGATGTGAGGAAAAGTAGTTGAAAAACGACAATTACGATATTTGGCAAGCAGAAGATAGTTACTAAAGACAGAAAACCAGTTAATGAACCAAAATTCTAAGGAAGAGTTTTTAGTAATTACCTGGGCAGATGTTCCATGGCTTTCAGTTATGGGGTTCGAGTTATTTGCACTTGGAATATCAGCTTCCATCATTTCAGCAGTTTGGTTGTCCATAGTGTTGGTTGTATTTCCTTCCCTAGAATTAGGTGGTATAACATGCAAGTTATGAGGGTTCATTGACGGAGGGTTCAAAATTTACAGTCAAACTTCTTATAACATTGTAAAACATAAATTAGCGAAAATCTTCTTATAACAGTCAAACTTTACTTACATTACCTTAATTCCTGATCTACAAAATCATTCTCACCCTGGTGGCTTTTTGCCCATTAGTTTAAGTAACACAATTTATAAACTTGGGAAAAATTATTTCTCGAAACCAATCCGCTTTCATTCCGGACCGTCAAATAAATGATAATATTATAATTGTGCATGAAGTTCTCCACAAAATGAAAACTTCAAAAAATAAAAAAGGTCATTTTGCTTTAAAACTTGATCTATCAATAGCATTTGATAGAGTTGAGTGGGTTTTTCTTGAAAAGATTTTGTCTGCTTGGGTTTAGTAATGACTGGTGTCAGCTTATTATGCAATGTATTTCTACCAAAAGAGTTTACGAGCATTCCCAAATGTCTGCTGAAGTAAAAGAGTTTACGAGCATTCCCAAATGTAAACCAGTTCAAGTTACTAGAGCCTTATGTAAACCCAGGGATATGGAAAAATCATATGATGCGAGTTGGTCTGTCAGTTTTGATGCTTCTTATAAAGAAACTAATCATTTAATTGGATTTGTCATTGCTATTAAAAACTTTTCAGGCAGCTATATGAGTTCAGAGCAGGGTCAGGATGGGAAGTCGGCCCTTAAGGCACTTCTGCAAGCTCTTAATTGGATAGATGAAATGAAGCTGGAGTCGTGTTGCATTTTCAATGACTGCAGAATTCTTATTTCTGCTATTTATGAAGACAACAACTACCAACCTCACTGGAGAGAGCAAATTAATGTCAAGAAGTGCATTTCTATGTTTAGATATGTTAGTAGTATTAGTAATGTCTTCCTTAAGTTTAAAAGAAGAACTTTACTGTTTTCCCCAGATAAATTAGCTAAAGAAGCAAGATCTTCATGTATCTCATGGTTTGCAGCTGAAACTTTAGTTTGTGAGGCGAGGGATCTGTTTTTTTGATATCATTTCCTATCTTAAGCTCTAATTTTGGCTTCTTCTTAAAATATCGGCTTTATTTATCAAGAGAAAAAAAAAAGTAGTAATGAAATTCAAAATGTGGTATTTTCAGATTATATCCGGTGGGCTAATTTTACGGGCCTCTGACTGTGCTACATAGAAGTTGTTACCCATGATAAGGATTAGGGCACATCACCTCACACTTTAGGGTTTCATTTATAAACTAGCTACCTCTCTTTAAATCTCACTAGCTACAACTTCGCCGTTTTGCTCTCCTCTCTTTCTGAATCTTAAACTGTAAAATTCAGGGGAAGTTCTTTCATTTTGATTTTCTCTTCGTTTATGAAATGGATTATTGGGAAGAACATCCTCAAATCTAACTATATAGAAAATCCACCCGCAATGTGATTTCTCCTCTCAAAAATAAGTCGTTTTCTTCAAATTTAACCACAGACATCAGAGGCAGATGCAAGGAAATGATACATGGGTTGGTGTGCTGCTGATGAACAAGAAACATTTAAATCTCATCTTTTGATGTTTCTGTTCATCAAATTGTGAATCTCAGTGGAATTGTCTATCCATGTAACTGAATTTTCCTTTTTTATTTTTCATAAAGTCTGTATGAAAGTCTGGATTGTAACCATACCATTTGCAAGCTAGAAAATAGTCAGAAATGAAATTTGCAATTGTGTCTATTTTTAGAACGTTTGAGTTTCTTGATTGCATATCAATGATCATGTGGTTGTTTCTAATTTTTCTTGATCAAATATGTAATGCCATGAGTCTAAGTATTATGATATGATCTTCCTGGATCTCCAATTTTCAAGCATCTGCTGTTATTCTTAAATTTCATTATGTTTTAGTCTTATTAAGATTTGATATTACATGTGTAGATATTTGATCTTGGGTTTATTCCTTCAAGACAGGGATGAGTTTATTTAGCACTGAAAGATTACGATAGGAATCGATGCTGTTCTTCAATCCAGAGTGGGAGTCTGTTAGTGACAATTTGTTGTTCTAGTTTGCAAGTCCTAGTGTCCTAGCTGTTGTTAATTCGCTGCCAAGAAGCCGTTGTACTTTGGTAAAACAAACACTCACTCCACCAATAGTTTAAACCAATTGCAGTACATAAAATCCTAGATGTCTAGATTGGAAGATTGTAACCAGAGTACACAAATAGACACTGCCTTTCAAGAAAATTGAATGCATTTGGTGAGTGTATCTATCTGCTTCATTCTCACCAATCCTTCCATGAGAATGTCCCATGTTAGATAACTTGGACACTGCCTTTCTCTTTTGTCCGGAGATTGGAGAAGGAAGCCTCATCTTTATCCATCCCTTTGTTGCAAATGTGCTCCAAAAAAAGGACATGTGAAACTCTTTCTATTCTCAGAGTTAGATTTGCATGATGTAAATGTCTTATGTGTTCTTGTAGTATTAACGATCTTAAAAAACACGGTAATATGCAAATATATTTGTCACAAGTAATTTTTATAGCTACTGCTTTGAAGACTACCCAAAGCCGGCCGGTGAACTCCATTAATTATTGTCCAGAGAAATTTGGTATCGAGGATGATGAGGTACACATAGCAAAGGTGCAAATGCCTTCTCAGCAAGAACTGACCTTGTCTCGATGTTGGCCAAGGTAGAATGACAACTCCAACCAATTAACATTCCGGTATTTCACCAGTTCCTCATAAACCCTCTCTGTGGATGTAGCCCCTGACTGATTGGATATACTATATCAGATTGGATATACTCACTTAGACTTTCCGCTGTTGATGAGAAGAAAATAGAAACCTATAATAGTGTTGGGTTTACTCCTTATGGACCCAACCGTCCAGGTGTCCCTTTAACCAATGGGAGGAGCTAACGAGCAGCAACCTAGTTAGGCTTATCTTTTGATTACAAAACATCCGGGAGATGTTTTTCTTCTTAACTTCTTATGTCGTGAAAAAGAAAGAGAGAGAGGCAGTGAGAGTGAGAAAAAGGAGCAGGCACCATTAGAGAATTTTGGTGAGATTTGAAGTTAATCTTGAAGAGGGAGAAGAAGGGTTCTTTGCTAAGGGTCCATTTGGTTGTTGTGGTGAAGATTGAGCTATCAATTTCCACATCTCCTCAAAGGGGGGAAATCTAGAATTTGTTCAAATCCTAGTAGTAAGTATCTCAATCACTTGCTATTGTTTGTGAATCTTATCAATTGATAAATGAATTGTTGATCCATCCTTAGGGGTGAGTGTAATTAGGCAAATAGGTTGAAGTTGTTGTTATCCCCAAATTGGGAGGATTGTGTGTAACCCATTATTGTCATAGTGGAAGATTTGCCGGTGGTTTTTTACCCTTCACCTTGGAGGGGTTTTTTTCACTTAATTGCCGGTGTTGTGTGATTGCTTCTATATTGCGTAGTTGTGTTATTTCCGCATTTATGTTTCATTGCTTGTGTAGGTTTCGTGTTGCGCATAACGGCTCGGATTTGGTAAATCTCCCCAACAAGTGGTATCAAAGCTTTTGCGTTGAGCTAATCATGTGCAATGACGGAAGCTAGTACTAGTAATAGAATTGTCAATTTGACCAGTGAAAACTTTGTGATATGGAAGGCGAAGATGGAAGACTGGTTATATTGTAAAGATCTCTGAATCAACAACTTGATTTTGGAGGGGAAATCTGGTGATATGATAAATCTTGGAACATCATATAAGCTTTGGCTAATATGCCATTTTAGTTGTAAAATAGGGTGAGAAATGAAACATTTTGGATTATGACGCAAATTATATAGCACAATGTATATTGTAAGGCCACATGGCAACTTTAGAAGCATGCGACAATTTTTTCACATCTGTTATGGATTAAGACGTTAAGATTTGATGTCTTTATAAGCTCCCCTCAAGTGATATACTTTCTCAATTTGGTTGGGATTTCGGTAACCCCGCTTGTGTTACCAAGGGAAAAAAAAAAACAAGGGAACATTATCTATATACCCCTCGTACTACACTCCTTGGAAAATACCCTTTCCAACTTAATATATACCCCCAAGCTTCTAAAAGCCCAAATCCGGATTAGTAGTTTACCAAAATATCCTTACTTAAGTAGAGATAATCGTTACCAAACCATTAATTCCCGACATTTTTCATTTCTCTTTCTCTCTCTCCCTCTCTCCCCAGACGAACTGCAAAAACTAGATCATCAAAAACAGAAGAAACAGATCAAAATCTTCAAAACTCAAACCTAAAACCAACTTATTGTCTATTATTGTAACTTCTATTTACTACAACAAGATTCAGAAGATCAAAGTTTGTCAAAAGAAAGTCAGAAATTCGGGTTTGTGATTGAAATCAGTTTGATGTTTAACTGTAATCTTCGTATTAAAAGGTAAACATCGATTAACTTGTTTCAATTTGTTTGTATTTCAATTCATTTTGATTTGTGCTAAAATTTGGTTGATTTTGTTTTTGTTTCAAATTTTCCGTAACTGCTAGTGCTTAATTCATTCATCGATTTAGCTTTTTGTTTAAGATCTTCTTCAACTGCTATTGATTTATTCACCGGTCTTGTCTTTTTGCTCCAGATCTTGTTTTATTCAGTTATACTTGAATTTGAAACTGAGAAATTCAGTTGTTTGAATCTGAAATTAAAGAGGAAACTGGAGTCAAGATCTTGTTTCAAATTGAATAAAATCTGATTTTAATAAGAATCCTATTGATTTGGTGCAGGTATGTAATACTATAGTACTTTGTTGCTCAAAAATTATGTCCATGACTCCATGGTGAATCTAGGATTCATTAGTATGTTACCTCACCTATTAGGAAAACATTAGGATGTCTATATTACAAATAAATACAATACAACAATCAGGGGAGTTAACGTGCTGTTGATGACCCCACCTTGCATGGTACAGTAGTTTCTATGATGTTCCTACTACTGTACCTTTCAGTATTCGTGTTATGTATATCAGTTTGAACTGAAATGTACATGTTTAACTCATTAAGTGTCTGTTTGTTGTATCAAAATGTTAATGTCACAACAGTTGGTAGAGTGGTGAAGATCCTTCAGTTGAATATCAATTATCATCGTTTAGAGAAGATAAACAAGCAGGAAAAACCATGAATATAAGTTTTGTGTTTTAAACTAGAGAATCCAAGCGAGCAGAAGAAACACAGTGGTCATATTTCGCCGCTAAAATACAGGTATTGCAGCAGTATAAGCAAACAGAAAATCAGGCATGCATTGTTTTTTTGTGCGAAAATTTGAAAACATTTAGGTTTAGGTAAAATGAACATCCCATCTTTTGCGATCTTTTGATATTTGCAGGGCGCAAATTAATGCACAAAAATAGGTGTCATGCTATCACAATTGCTAGGATTAAGGTGAAACAAAAGATAACACAAATGCCTATATATCGACCATTCATTTTTTATAATGTAAAGTTATCTTGATTTCTTGGGTGCAGCTTGCTCTAAACGTATGTTATTTTTACCATTGGCCCTCATTTCAGTCGATATTATCTGTTTTGATAATTGCTTTATCCATTCATATAGGCACCTTAGATGGGTTCCCATATTCGCCTCGGCTCTTCACAATGCATGGTTGACTCTTATAGGACTTTGATCATATAAACCCAGTTGAGGAAGATGAGATCTGGATGACCAAATTGGATATGATATGCTTGCTCGATGAGAATTCAAGGTATGCCTCCCGACTATTAAAATTTCCACTGTAATGTTTGGCTTTGTTGGGAGTATCCATTAAGTGGGTAACATAATACTACAGTTTATGGTTTTGTTGCAAAGTGCAATATAGTCAATGGGTAGATTTGGTTTTGTTGCAAACTGTTGTGTGCACAAATGAATATTAAGTAGAAAACGATTACTATTTGCCAATATAGTTGGAAGCAACTTCTTCAAGTTGTCTCCAGATATAGTTCCAACTGGTATAAGTTGTCTCCAGTAGTGGAAGCAACTTGGACAAGTTATTCCCAAATATGGAACCCCGGAAACTGTGATATTCTCATTTTGGAAAAAACTTGTACAAGTTGGCTCCAAATCTAGGATCAACCAGCATAAGTTGTTTTCATTACTTGCTTGAAAAATATTTGCTAGGTTTTTAATGAATTTTTTCTATCGTAATTTGTTAAAAAATACGGTGGTCGGCGTATTCGGGTGATTAATCTATTCCACATTTGTGAAAGGTCATCTCGATGCAACTGATGAATGCAAAAAGCTTCAGAAAGAAACAGATATAAATCTGATTGGGTGAAAGCTTGATTCTGGCACTAGTAACAAAGTAAAAACTGATGTAAATTTGTGGAAAAGATCTATTTAAATGCCAACACTCTTGTTAGTTATATTACCATTGAAATAATATTAAAATGTAGACTTTAATTCTAAACATGAAAGAGTGAATGGTTTAATTATATTTAATATTGTTGAAATATAACTATAGATGTAGTCAATATTGTTGTATGATTGCAGGTATTCATGGCCAAAAGGAGATGTATAAAAATATGAATAGACCCTTAAGTTTTTTTTTTACAGAGGAAACTTGATTCAAGATGTCTCCAGATATGGAAGCAACTAGAAAAAGTTGTCTCCAGTATTGGAAGCAACTTGGTGACGTTGTTCCCAAAATCTGGAATACATGAACCTGTGATATCTGATTCTCGAAGCAACTAGCAGAAGTTGTATCCTGTAGTGGAAACAACTAGGCAAAAGTTGTTCCCAAATTTGGATACCAGGAACCTGTAACATCTCATTTTAGAAGCAAATTTTACAAGTTGTCCCCAAATATTGGATCAACTAGCAGAACTTGTTTCAGGAAATCTCTTTCCTTTGGAAAAGCACTCAACAGTATAGCGTTTCCGATCACTCTTCAAAGGTGATTGTGCTAATGTAATCTCTGCAACAACCATTTTAACCTGAAAAAAACCCTCAATAATTACGAACGAAAACAAAAACTCACGATCAACGAAAAAAGTAGGAAAAACAAAAGCTACAAAACTAGAGGCGCCTAGTGCCTAAACAACTTGGGATCAAAAAACAGAATGAATCTGAATCAAAAACACTATTAAGCAAGTTGACTCTAGTTAAATTTTGGCAGTGACACAATTGATTTGAAGCATAATCGAAGCATAACCGAAGCAACTAGCCAAAGTTGTCTCCAAATCTGGAGGCAACTAGCATAAGTTGTCTCCAAATATGAAGGCAACTAGCACGAGTTGTCTCTAAAAAGAATAAAAACATAGGCAACTAGCACGAGTTGTCTCTAAAAAGGATAAAAACATACACAAATAGTGAATCTGGCGTGAGTCGAACACACATCTTCTGACACCATGTCAGTCGTGCTACCATTGCACCACAGATTCGTCGCAAGTCGTAACTACTCTTAAGATAATTTGACATGCATGAATAACCAAAAAATAATGTACCTAATCAATTGCCATTGAGGAAGTTGAATGCATGACTATGGCACGAGTAAGTTTGCTTGTTACTGTTTGCAGGAAGCTTCTGTAAGCATTGAAATGCAATGGTACTAAATTTACCAGAAAATAATGTATGCTCTGCTAGAACAACAGTACCCTTAGCAACAAAACTATATAACAACCCTCTTTGACTCATGACTTAGGTGTGACTTTGATCGATCAAGATGTACAAATTCTTATCTCGCCTTAGAGAAACCGCAAATCTGCGAAATCAAAAAACCAGGTTAATGAGCATAACAACCAAATCCCAGTGTAAGGTAGAAAAGGATGAATAGAACCCTCTTGTTCCTTTTCAGTTACCAAAACTTATTACCATTATACACCTAGGTCCCTTTTCAACAGCTTCACCGAGTCTTAAGTGATGTCCAACATTGCAGGGGATGTCTAATTTACGATGACACAAAGTAGAAACATGTCACTTAAGTGAATCTATTGTGGATTCCATGGACTAAGAAATTATGACACAATATGCAACACGACGGATAGCTACAACTACTTAGAGAAAGAGTAAAGAACCCAAGTGCAGCTACATTTGTTGAGTAAAAACCACCATCTCCACCAGCCAGCACTACTATTACCACCACCGGCACTACCAGCTACAGAACCACCACCTCTTCACCAGCAGCTAACACCACCACTACAAACATTGCCTCCAACGCCACTACCAGCAGCCAGCACCACCGTCGCCGCCGTCACTGCTGTCACCACCTCCGCCACCATCGCTTCCATCGCCACTGTTGCCGCTGCTGCCACCATCGCGCCGCCACCACCATTAGGTGGAGTAAACTTGATGATGGTGTTGAAGTTGCCTCCACATTAATTGGAACCAACTAACTCAAGTTGCCTCCAAATCTAAGGCAACTACCTAAGGTTGTCTCCAAATATGGAGGCAACTAGCACAAGTTGTCTCCAACAAAAAGTGTAAAAGAACAAGTTGTTATAATAGAATGAAGTCAACTAGTTTAAGTTTGTTTCCAGATTTGGAGGCAAATAGAGGCAACTAGCATAACTTGTTTTTAATATAACTAAATATGAACAACAAACAGTGTACAGGAATAAGTAGCTAATACAAATGGAACCAACTAGCTCTAGTTGTCTCCAAAACTGAAGCAACTAACTCAAGTTGTCTCCAAAAGTATAGGCAACTAGCTCAAGTTTTCTATAGCAAAAAATATATATGAACAAGTTGCAAAAAAAAAAAAAAAAAAATGAATTGCCTCCAAGCAACTACCTAAGGTTGTCTCCAAATATGGAGGCAACTAGCACAAGTTGTCTCCAACAAAAAGTGTAAAAGAACAAGTTGTTATAACAGAATGAAGTCAACTAGTTTAAGTTTGTTTCCAGATTTGGAGGCAACTAGCATAACTTGTTTTTAATAAAACTAAATATGAACAACAAACAGTGTACATGAATAAGTAGCTAATACAAATGGAACCAACTAGCTCTAGTTGTCTCCAAAACTGAAGCAACTAACTCAAGTTGTCTCCAAAAGTAGAGGCAACTAGCTCAAGTTTTCTATAGCAAAAAATATATATGAACAAGTTGCAAAAAAAAAAAAAAAAAAAAAAAAAAAAAAAAAAAAAAAAAATGAAGCCAACTAGTTCAAGTTGTTCCAAATGTAGAGGCAACTCGTTCAAGTTATCTCCAAAATATGGAGGCAACTAACACAAGTTGTCTACCATTGCATCACAAATGAGTGAACCTGGCATGGATCAAACACGCATCTTCTGACGAGGAGTCAGTCGTGCTGCCATTGCACCACAAATTCAGCATACCACAATTCATTTACATGTCTTCCTAGTAAGATTTTGTCGAAAAATCAAAAGGAAATGTATATATGTAATGATTTGAGAATGGAGCCAAGTGACAACTTTATTTTATATAAATCCAAATCTTAAATGTAACAAGTGAAAATTTCATTTTTATAATAGATCTGATTATCGAAAACTAACATTAGTAAGAAACAACTTCATTGACATACAATGTACCACTCTGTTTCACTGCAGTGGAAGTCAAAGCTCCACATCATATTAGCTTGCTAAATGTCAACCACGAGGCAAGCATTCCCTATGTACACAGACTTCCACGGTTGCCGCCACATCAAGTCTTTTACAGTTAAAACTTGCTAGTGCTACTCTATTAATCACCAGGACATTATTTATTTTTTGGCATTTAATCACCAAGACATTTTTTTTTTTTTGGCATTCCGAAAATGAGCAAAGAGAACCTAATGTGGAAATTAAGTTAGAGAGGTACGTACCTTTGTCGACAATCAAGTTAGAGACGTATGTACCATCACCTATATTGCTGCAGACAAATAACAAGAACAATCACTACACAGTAAACTCTCTTTATTACTCATAAATAACCTGGGAGTGCATATGGGATTATATAAACATAACAAAATGATCCATGAAATGTTCAAATATCCATTCAAACGGAGACATTAAATTTGATCAAAAGGAGAAAACACATAGATAATTTAAAAATACAACAAAATGGCAATGCCCATAAAAGTTAACCTACACCTAATCCTATACAGTCAAACAGTTTAAAGGAACCAAAGCAAGCACATAAAATAATCAATCATCTTATAGAATTAAGGGAACGAAAACTAACTTCAAAAATCATTAATCCAGACAAAAACTAGTAAGATGGAAAAATACCAATGTATAGCAACAACTACTACAGCAGTAACAACACAAAATATCTTCAAACATCACCACCAGCATCTCCACGAAAACCTCCACCCTCACCTCCAGTACAACATCATCCACCACCACTTTAACAACGCAACCACAACAGCCACCAACACCTGCACCATCCATAAAAAAATAGTTCACTTTATATTAGTAAAGTACACAAGTTTAAGGAGATTTTGATAAAATTTACCATGAAACACTAATTTCGATGAAACCAAAACCTTAAAACTACCTAATTTTTCATGAAATTCCTTGTTGTGCCGTAACTGTAATTCTACTCACCAATCAACAGTATTAGTATCTCTAACACCTGCAACTGCATTTACAACAAAAACAATGGAAATCAAAAATCTCTATATAATTTGAAATCTGGTCTTGAATTTATGAATTTAGACCTAAATTTGTAGATCGAATCTAAAAATAAATAAATTGAATTACCAGAAATCAAATCCTAAGATGAGAATAAATTGAATCTTGATGATGAACTATTGATGATAATGATTTTCTCTCGATCTCAGTTGATTCTTCGACTAAAGTGAAAGTTTATTCCTCTCTCGATTATTCCAACGAAAACACTTTCTCAAATGAAAATAAGTTACTACTAAAATGTTCGGATTGAAGCTAGTGGTGGAGGTGGTGGTACTGCTTGTGGTGGAGGAGATCGGGACGGTGGTGATTGAAGCGACGAAGATGATTGTTGTTTGAGCGATGAAACTTTTTTTTTTCTGCGAAGAAGGAAAGTTAGATTGAAAGGTTAAATGAGGAATTATGGGAATTAATAGAAATTATAAATTTCGATTATACCCTTATGGGTATTTGTAAATTTGGTAAAGGGTAATTGTGCAGGATCCATGGATAGTAGGGGTGTTTATAACATTCCCACAAAAAACAATATCCTCATAGTTAAGACACTAAGTTTTTTTTTTTTTTTTTTCTTTTGCTCACAAAACTTTTTATCACACTGGTAGGTTTTGGTGCCAAACAATTAACCAAGGATGGTTATCTATCTATCTATTGAATATATTTTCGGGAGCCATTTCGGCTCAAAGAAGTTCTAGAAGGGTGTGTGGATATCACTTTTGTTCCTGAAGCGAAAATCAATTCCAGAATTCAGAAACTAAAACAATTTGCTTCTAAGAAAATCAAAAGACCTTCAAAAATTTGTTACCTTCGAGGGGTGATTCTGTTGCGTATTGTGCACCATGCTAATTCTTTGAAAAGATATGCATTTCAATCGATCAAAAAATAAAAAAATTTGCATTTCCAATAAATGGTAATAGTCATTATTTAGGGTGGGCTACTTTTGCGGGCCTCCTGAAGTTGTTACCCTTGATAAGGATTAGGGCACCTCACCACACACTTTAGGGTTTCACTTTCATTTATAAACTAGCTACCTTTCAGTCAATCTCACTGAACTAAACTAGTTACAACCTTGCCGTTTTCTTCTCCTCTCTGTTTTGAATATCTAACACTAAAATCTACAACAACTTACAAGTTCTTTGATTTTTTGTCTCTTTAAACCAAACTACAACTTCGCCGTTTTCGTCTTCTTCTCTGAGCTGAATCTCTAAAATCCAAAACAAGCTCTTTCATCTTGATCTTCTCCGATTAAGAAATGGATTATTTGGAAGAACATCCACTTATAATCTACCAGCACTATGATTTCTCCTCTCAAAAAGTAAGCCGGATCTGTTGAAGATTTGATGGGAACCGACGGAATCCATGAATGGGCGCCACTATTCACGCACTGCATAGATCTTGTTGTCAACTCTATGAAGCTTCCGATTTCATTTTGTTGATTATAAAAAGTAAAGATTCATACTGCACTGTGGAATTCTCCATCTATGATTCTAAATTTTGAACAAAAGTCTGGATTGTAACCAAACAATTTGCGAGCTATCAAATTTTAATTTTTTTCAATTTTTAAGACGTTTGAGTTTCCAGATTCAAAATTGCACGTCAATTATTCTGCTCTTTTTAATTTTCCCATCAAATATGTAATACTTAGCAAAAAAAAAAAAAAAAATGTCTTCCTGACCCCCAATTTTTGTGTATCTATTGTTTTGTTAATGTTGTTTTGTATTGGTCTTATGAATATTTGAGATTGAGATTATGATAGACTTATTAGGAATTGATGCTGCACTATTAGTATTTTGATCATGAATACGAAGGAAGGAATTCACACCATTGTTGTGTGGGAGTGTGTTAGTGATTGTTGTTGATGCTAGTGAAATTTGGTAATTTTGCTCCTTGAGTCTAGTATTTGCAAGTCCTCGTGCCAGTTGGTAATATTTCATTCTCAGAAGCCATTTTTACTTTAATAGAATGTTACACGAGAGCCTGAGATTTTATTTCCGACATAAGCATGAAGAAGATGGACAAGATGCTTGCTATTGCATCATGTCCATTGCTTGTTTTAACATTCACTCCACCAAGATGCCTAGATTAGAAGGCTGTAATCCTTTGATATAAATGTCAGCAACTGTGACATTTTGGTGCTTGCAAAGACTATAGTACAAAAGCAGACACCGCCTTTCAGCAAAAATGAATTCTTTTGACGTATTTTTCTTCGCCCTCACCCATCGTTCCATGAGAATTTCCCATGTTTAAAAATCGGCCTTCTCTAAGATATGGAGAAGTAAGGACTCAGCTTTATCCATCCCTCAGTGTTGCAAATGTGCTCTTAAAAGGACATGTATAACTCTATCTATTCTTTGAGTCAGACTTGCATGATGTAATTGTCTTCCCTGTTCCTGTAGTATCACCGATCTTAACCAAACACGATAATTAACATGCAAATATAATTTGCACAAGTAATTTTTCTAGCTACTGTTTTGTTGACTACCCAAAGCCAGTGGATCCTCCATTACTGTCCTTCAAGTTGGCATAAAGGATGGTGAATTGACAAACAAAGAGCAAAGGTGCTAATGCCTTCTCAGCAAGAACTGACCTTGTGTCTGTTGGAAAATTAAGGCAATGGATGCTATAAATGCGAGTAGAACTTGATCGAGGCATGAACATGTCACTGTCCATAATAATAGATTTCGCCCCTCAAGGTGCAACACGGTATAACGGCGTCGATTCCCTAGGATTCAACGATCACGATCCGATAAGAGTGCACTCTCTTACTGAATTCCTTTAAACAATGAGACACTACAATAATACTTGTAAGGATGTTCTTTGTCATGAGATTAAGAGATATGTCATATATATAGAGTTTAACAGTACTGCGAATAGATGTGTCTCTTAGGATTAAACACCAACGTACATATCTGATCACTAAGACACTACTCTTCCCTAATAAACACTACTCTTCACCAAGTGATGCGATTCAAATCCCCTTCTATAATCCACCGATTATATCTCTTTGACACACCTGTTTGGTTGTAACTACTTGAAGTAAGTAATTGTAACTATTATAATGGGTACAGTACATTTCTATTTACTGTATTTTGAAACCCATTCATATAAAATCCAACAGTGTCGATGTTGGATATGGTAGAATGAGAACTCCAATAAATGGCGCCAAGAAGCAAATATTGATGCACCATTTGTAGGAAGCCCTTCACCCTCGTTTAAGGGAGGTTGATGAACCTACTAAAAAAAAGGGGGCGGGTAGGCCTAGCACCGAAGTGTCAAGGTCCATCCAAAGAAAAGTTTGAAGGAGTATTTATCTGATAAAAGAATATCGTGTAGGCACGAGCGTTCTGAAGCCAAATTTGAAGATGATCCGGAACCTAATAAAAGAGGTCATCCAAGAAAGCATCAAAGTGGACCAACCGCAGGACAAGTGAGACCAAAGGTCTCTACGGATCCTTCTCAAGATAGTCAAGCCGAGGTGGTTGAAGAAGTTTTGTTGGTGGAGACCCAAACCAGCTCAGTAGTTGTTGAGAAAATGAGCGCCTCTCAACAAACCCAATCAATGGAAATGGTGACTATCAAGGAGAAGTATGGTACACTTAATTGTCCTAGGGATCTTCTAGGAAGACCAAATCGATCCACATATACAATATACAAAGAGTATTTGGAAAAACTCCCTCCTCTCATTGTTCCTTTTGTTTTGTCCACTGATGAGGTTGATGGGGATGGCAATTGTGGGTTTCAAGGCGCTACGGAACAAATAGGTCACTTTAGAGAGGCGGTTAACGAAGATGTCACCCAATGCCAATATTTAAGAAATAAGATGGCGGTACAACTAATGAAGGACAAAGATTTATATATGGCGATAATGGGGCGAGGATATAGATACGACAAAAAAAAAAAGAGTTCAAAGATTTAGTTGCGCGTGTAAAGTGCCGAAAGGGATTCAAAACAATCGGAGCCAAGTATTGGATGTCTATGCCTAGATGTGGATATCTCCTAGCGGATATTTTGAATTGCGTGGTACATTTTTTTTGTTTCTCCTAAGTATGGACATAGTATGACGTTTTCACCCACAAGGTCGGTTTGCGACGAGTCGGTTAAAGATAGAAGAACCGTTATGGCATTGTGAATGAAATGCACTTTATCGGTTTAAGGGTAAAGAAAGATTGTCTGTTACCTTTGTTGACTAAGTGTCACGACTACTTCCCAACAAACCATTGCAATGATTGGGTGAAATAATATGAGTCCAACATGGTTGATTAGGATCGCGTCATGAACGACAACTATCCAGATGGGTTACTCTAATTGATCCCTCGGATGATGATGATGTTTGATCATTATGTTTGGAAGATGTATTTTGGTTGCCCTTTTAGTACATGTTTTTTGAAAAATCCTGTTGTTTATGGGTAAAAATCGTTTCTGCCGATTTCGGTAAATTCGGTAGGTGAGTGAGAAACTGGTTCAAACCCTAAACAAATGTGCTGCACGTGAGCACTTTATAGGTTCGAGAGATCAATGCACAAGTCCGGCCTAAACCAAGAAATGGCCGTTCCAGGACTTGCTTCGGTCACAAAGTGGAGGAGAAGGGTTGATTTGGGGAGGAAGCAAAGAAAGGTGTTGAGGAGAGTAGTATCTCGACTTGTATCGTAAAGTGAAAGCTTAGGAAGCTTGCAAGAGATGAAAGCTTTTTGGGAGAGCTTGCAAAGTTGCCTTTCCGAGAGTGTAGTATTTTTATCCCCGACCGAGACTTGTTGTCTCGGTGGAAATAGGTAAGACCTATTTATACAAGTCGAGATTGAAATGTACCCCCGGCCTCATGAAGGAAGAGAGTAAAGGGTGAAATAATGGGAGGAGGTGGTAACCGCATGGTTTAATGGGTGAAAACGTTTTCACCATTATTTCCTCTTTTATTTGATCGCTTTATTCCTTTTCACGCTTTCTTAATATGAGCGTAGTGTACGCAGCGCATGTCTGTGACCGCCAAACCAAAACCCTAAAGAAGCATCCCCGGTTTGTGTTGATGTCTCGAGTGTTGGTTGCATCTTGAGTGCAAGTGGCGCCGCTAGTGGCGCGTGTGGCATGTGCCAATGGCATGTGCGAGTAATGCCTTGGTGGTAGGTTGCACGGTTTGCAAGTTACGCTACCAGCGTGTGTGTTTGGCATGTGCCAATGGCACGTACAGCCATGTTGACCTAGTTGCAAGTCTTGCGAGCCTAGGGCGCTATATTTGGCATGGGCCAAAGGCATAGCGGCTTGGAAATATGGCTTGCGACACGTGTTGGCATGTGCCAATGGCATGTGCGGCCATGTTGACCTAGTTGCAAGTATTGCAAGCCTAGTGCGCTATATTTGGCGTGGGCCAAAGGCGGCTTGGAAATATGGCTTGCGACACGTGTTGGCATGTGCCAATGGCACGTGCAGCCATGTTGACCTAGTTACAAGTCTTGCAAGCCTAGGGCGCTATATTTGGCGTGGGCCAAAGGCATAGCGGCTTGGAAATATGGCTTGCGACACGTGTTGGCATGTGCCAATGGCACGTGTGGCCATGTTGACCTAGTTGCAAGTCTTGCAAGCCTAGGGCGCTATATTTGGCGTGGGCCAAAGGCATAACGGCTTGGAAATATGGCTTGCGACATGTGTTGGCATGTGCCAATGGCATGTACGGCCATGTTGACCTAGTTGCAAGTCTTGCAAGCCTAGGGCGCTATATTTGGCATGGGCCAAAGGCATAGCGGCTTGGAAATATGGCTTGCGACATGTGTTGGCATGTGCCAATGACACGTGCGGCCATGTTGACCTAGTTGCAAGTCTTGCGAGCCTAGGGCGCTATATTTGGCGTGGGCCAAAGGCATAGCGGCTTGGAAATATGGCTTACGACACGTGTTGACATGTGCCAATGGCACGTGCGGCCATGTTGACCTAGTTGCAAGTCTTGCAAGCCTAGGGCGCTATATTTGGCGTGGGCCAAAGGCATAGCGGCTTGGAAATATGGCTTGCGACACGTGTTGGCATGTGCCAATGGCACGTGCGGCCATGTTAACCTAGTTGCAAGTCTTGCAAGCCTAGGGCGCTATATTTGGCGTGGGCCAAAGGCATAGCGGCTTGGAAATATGGCTTGCGGCACGTGTTGGCATGTGCCAATGGCACGTGCGGCCATGTTGACCTAGTTGCAAGTCTTGCGAGCCTAGGGCGCTATATTTGGCGTGGGCCAAAGGCATAGCGGCTTGGAAATATGGCTTGCGACACGTGTTGGCATGTGCCAATGGCACGTGCGGCCATGTTGACCTAGTTGCAAGTCTTGCTAGCCTAGGGCGCTATATTTGGCGTGGGCCAAAGGCATAGCGGCTTGGAAATATGGCTTGCGACATGTGTTGGCATGTGCCAATGGCACGTGCGGCCATGTTGACCTAGTTGCAAGTCTTGCAATCCTAGGCCGCTATATTTGGCGTGGGCCAAAGGCATAGCGGCTTGGAAATATGGCTTGCGACACGTGTTGGCATGTGCCAATGGCACGTGCGGCCATTTTGACCTAGTTGCAAGTCTTGCAAGCCTAGGGAGCTATATTTGGCGTGGGCCAAAGGCATAGCGGCTTGGAAATATGGCTTGCGACATGTGTTGGCATGTGCCAATGGCACGTGCGGCCATGTTGACCTAGTTGCAAGTCTTGCAAGCCTAGGGCGCTATATTTGGCGTGGGCCAAAGGCATAGCGGCTTGGAAATATGGCTTGCGACACGTGTTGGCATGTGCCAATGGCACGTGCGGCCATGTTGACCTAGTTGCAAGTCTTGCAAGCCTAGGGCGCTATATTTGGCGTGGGCCAAAGGCATAGCGGCTTGGAAATATAGCTTGCGACACGTGTTGGCATGTGCAAATGGCACGTGCGGCCATGTTGACCTAGTTGCAAGTTTTGCAAGCTTAGGGCGCTATATTTGGCGTGGGCCAAAGGCATAGCGGCTTGGTATTGCTGCCATGGTGCGAAGGTGCGGCTTGGTTTGGCATTGTTGCCATGGCGCGCAGTATGCGGCTTGGTTTGGCATTGTTGCCATGGTGCGCAGTATGCGGCTTGGTTTGGCATTGTTTCCATGATGCGCAGTATGCGGCTTGGTTTGGCATTGTTTCCATGGTGCGCAGGGTGCGGCTTGGTTTGGCATTGTTGCCATGGTGCGCAGTATGCGGCTTGGTTTGGCATTGTTGCCATGGTGCGCAGTATGCGGCTTGGTTTGGCATTGTTTCCGTGGTGCGCAGGGTGCGGCTTGGTTTGGCATTGTTGCCATGGTGCGCAATATGCGGCTTGGTTTGGCATTGTTGCCATGGTCATGATATGCGGCTTGGTTTTGGAATTAGGGTTCTGTATTTGAAAACCCTAATCTGGTATTTTGAAAAAATACCCTATTAATTATTTACACCTGAGTTAAATGCTTTTAGTTAATGTGTTCTTTGGTAACACTAGGTCATGGGGTTTTACGATTTTACCCCTTGTTTAAAAACCACCATCAACATTAAGTCCCCGCTTAGCTCGGAACGAGGGGGCTTTGTTGCGAGGTAAGCATAAGATGGTGACAAACTATTAACAAAGAAACCGTAAAGAAAATTGAAGGAGGCTTGTCCGACCTTTTATAAATAGGATTTGGAATTCTTGCCTCGGTAGTTTTGCACAAATCGGGAGGTCGGCACAATTGGTGGGCCCGGTGCAGCTTGGGCGACGTTGGGAAGTTGGCGTGAGTTGGGAAACTGAGTGTGCTAGCTGGTGGGACCGGTGCAAAGTGTAAAAGCCGTGTGTGCTTGCAGGTCGGTGCAATTGGTGGGGCCGGTGCAGCTTGGGCGACGTTGGCACTAGTACAAACCTTCACATAGGCCACGTTTTTTGGTTTATAGCCTAGCCACGTTTCGGATTATTTGCGAGGCTATTCGTCATAGGTATAACTATAGCCACGTTTTATGTTACCCTGTAGCCATAGTGCACCATTTTGGTCATGGGTTTAAACTTAAACCCTTCAACTGTAGCCATAAACACCTTTTGGTCATGGTTTAAGTCTAAACCCATCACCTGTAGCCATAGGTGAGAATATGGCCACATTAAGCAATTATGTATGTGGCGAGTTTAAAGGTTGCCTTTGGACACGCCTATTAACTCGTGACGGAAAGGAATTTGATTAAGCCACTTTGATTTGTTTATGTGTCCAAAGGGTTGGGTTCATTAGACACACCTTGTGACCGAGACAACCATCCGCCGTGTTTGGGTTTTGTTGAATCTCGACTAGGGTCAGGTGTATATGTTCAGCTAAAAATTGTCAAGGACTTCAATGATCTGAAAACCGTGACACCAGCTTTTCATGTAACAACTGTATTCGAATGGTACTCTCAGAGTATGTACTTTTGTAACATGCCCAAGTTATATTGGAGGTATGTTTGATACAAATGAAGGAGTTGATGCGACTTTTTCAGACAATGCTTCTGAGTTTGATATAACTGTCAGTGTAAGTGGTTTGGTTCAAATATACTGACTGGAAACTTATTTTTTTCAACTTGTCACAATACAGAAGCTTATTTATAAACATGAGCAAGTAAAATTACACCAACCAAACCATAATTTACGCAAAAGTTGAGCTGTATTTATACCTGATAACAAGCACACTTAAAATAAGCATTAATTAAGTGGCTCACAGCTGTAGCAAATTGTATAACAAAAGACATTATTGCGTATTCTATGGATCTACACACACAATCATAAACCAGCCCTTAACATAGTATTCAATGCGAAAGATACCAAGATAGGAAAAGAACGTAGAACTATAAACATGTATCCAGTTGCAAGAAGAGTACATCAGTTAGGTGTGAGCTAAAATGTACTCGAAGTGGTCTTCCATTACAGGTCTTCCAGCACAGAACGAGCCTCCATCTAGTCTCCTTGTGGTTGTGTAAAATGTTCCAGCCGCCACTTCTATAATTTGAGAAAGTAGACCATTCTAACATTCTTCAGATGAGAAATTTGTAACAACAACAACTGTGGAGGTAATCAGAAACATGAAGCGAGATCCTCTTTGAGATGATTATGAAATAAATGTCATTGAAAATAAAGCACAAGTGAAACTCGCCGAACAATTGCTTGACTTGTTTTTGCATCATTTTCAGAGTGATTTTTGATAGAGAACCCCTTTGAGCTACATATTCTCATGTATGAATGGTACGAACTACTCCCACACCTACAACAATTAAAAACATCGTAAGAGTGTTGAACATCCACAAAGAAACATGGACTTAGTTCAACCAAAAGAAGGCAAAGTCAAACTCATTCAACCATACTAGTTCGAATCTAAGGCAGGTCGAACCATATGCTCTTTTACAGTACTTATGACGGACTAAGTTAATGGACTAGTGGACTAAATCGTTCATTGAGTATACCGGACGTAGGTCAGCAACAAACAAATGTTATTAACCTGTACAGGTTTGCCTCTACTCACCTAACAGAAAACTGCGTTCATGATTCAGAAATATCGCTACAATATTATCGAAATGTAGGAAAAAAATTAATCCAAATGTAATCCCTAACAAAGCTGGTATTCTTGCAATCAATCTATTGAAAATTGGTAATTAATGTTTTAAGTAATCAAAAATTCCCATTCTATCTAAATGCTGTAAAAATTGTAAACGATAGAGAAGATTTCAAATTGAATGGTAAAAGTTCGATCCTAAGTTTCTAAGCTGTGGTTTAACCAATGCCGGATGAACATTAGATACAATGCCGGCCGAACTGTTACATTAGTAAGCAAAATCCCCTGCCAATGTACTCACACCAAATCCAAGTGAAGTAGGAATATTCAGAATGAAGCATAAACTTAAAACACTATGTTCAAAACAAAATCACTCGCAAAATCATGAAATGACAAAGAGAAATAAACTAACTTTTCATAAAGTTTCAACTAACACCAGAGAAGAACAGAACAGAAGCTCCTGTTCATGGTTCACATTCACATGTACACTCGGCTAATGCTATCACACTTAAAACTGTATATTTGGTCTGCAGATGACTCAATGAATAATGGTTTTTGCTAATGTCTATCACTTCTAATACAACGATACAACATAATCAAATTTTTAACAGGATTTTGCATAAAAATTGATTGAAATCGAAAACAAAGTTATAAATCAAAAATTAAGCAGAAATTTACCTTTTTCCCCAATTTTGGTTGAATCTAATTGATTTTCAACAATTTCTTCAACTTTTCTTTCTTTAATTAGTCCCTGCAGATAGAATATACATTAATCAACAAATATTGAAGATTCAAATGCTGTTGAATTCAAAAATTAAGAATGACTCTTACATAGTCGATAATGAAGATTCGCAATGGTGATTCGAGAAAGAAGAGTGTGATTCGAGAAAGGAGAGAGAAATCTAGAGCGAGAGAGGTAAATTTTATGCGTGTAATCAATCGAAGGGGTTTTAGGTTTGGGGTGTTAGGTTTGGTGTCTCAATTTTTTTCTGTAATTTTTTTCTTTTAGGAAAGAATGTTTATGGAAAGGAACTGTGTCACTGGTGTTATAATGCACGTGTAGCTGGGTTTTTTTTTTGTTTTTTCCTTTTTTTCCTCTTAAGCGGCTAGGCTAGGTGAGGGATAATCTCATCATAAAAAAAATAAAATAAAAATAGCGAAAAATAAAAATATAAAAAAATTATATATATTTGAAAAATTATACAAGAACGGGCCCCTAGCTCAGCTGGTCATCCCCGTTCCCCAAAGTTTAATGCGCTCCAGGAGGTCCCAGGTTCGAGTCCCCAATGGCGTAATATTGCAGGAATTAACATGGAAGGTAGTGTTAGTTTGCCCCCCTTGTGACACAATCTCAGCCCCCATCCGCTTCGGCTCCTTTGGCTAGGTTACCCGTAAGGCTGTTTGGTAGGTTAGCACAAAGAACTTTGTTCAATTAATGTATTAGTATGTCGTTGGAGCTTAGCTTGTTAGGCTTCCAACTAGTTTCATGTAATAATATTCAAAAAAAAAAAAAAAAAAAATTTAAAAAAAAAAATGGATTAAAAATAATAATTTTTTTTTTGAGTAGCTAAGGAGGTATAAAAATAAAAATAATCATTTATTATTATCAATAAAGTCAATATAATTGTACTCGATTTTGAATAAACTGAGAATGGCTGGTTTATCCATGTATGTCCATCTACTTTAATCAATTTGCCCACAAATTTCCCATAAGATTTCTCGACCATACTTGCTTATGACCCATTATCAACAAATTCGATCCAACTATTCACAAACTTGCATCGAAAATCACTAGATCATAGTCGTTATCACTAGAATATACTCACTATGGTTGGTCTATTCATGTATTTCCATCTACTTCAATCAAATTTTCCAAATTTTGGCCAGCATTACTAGACAATACTGGTAATTTATAATTATCAACAAATTCATTCCAATTATCCTCAAACTTTCATTAGTCCATTGAACCACTAGATCATTTTCAATATTATTGGATGGGGCTCATTATAACTTATTATACGCCTGATTGTATGTATTCCAATTTTCTTTAATTTTCCCATAACATTACTAGGCTAGTGAGCATAATTACCCAACTATGATCAAGTGATTTTTGAGTATACTTTTTTTATTATAATAAAACTTGATTGAACTTTAATCAAAAAATATTTATGCTATTGTTGATTTATTACAATTGAATGGTCAAGTTTTACTTATGTAACTATAAATTTTGACGCAAATCGCCTCAATTCAAAAAAGATGAAGTTACAAGTTCTTCAATTTTACTCAAACTCGTTCCAAATCGATCGCTTGAATACGAAAGGATGAAGTTCAGTTTCTTCAGTTTTCCTCGAACTCGTTCTAACTCGATCAAACTTTTGAAGTCTCGAGTCTTGATTATTTAACTAAATTTTGATACAAATCGTCTCAATTCGAAAGGATGAAGTTCTATTTTCTTCAGTTTTTCTCGAATTCGTTCCAACTCGATCGAAAATTTCAACTGAAGTGTCGAGTCTTTATTATGTAACTAAATTTTGACGCAAATCATCTCAATTCAAAATGATATAGTTTCTTCAGTTTCCCTCGAATTGGTTCTAAATCAATCAAAATTTCAATTGAAGTGTCGAGTCTTGATTATGTAACTAAATTTTGACGCAAATCTTCTCAATTTTTGAAAGGATGAAGTTCTAGTTTCTTCAGTTTTCCTAGAATTCGTTCCAACTCGATCAATATTTCAATTGAAGTGTCGAGTCTTCATTATGTAACTATTTTTTTTACGCAAATCGTCTCAATTTTTGAAAGGATGAAGGATCAAGTTCTAGTTTCTCCAGTTTTCCTCGAATTGGTTCTAAATCAATCAAAATTTCAATTGAAGTGTTGAGTCTTGATTATGTAACTAAATTTTGACGCAAATCGTCTCAATTTTTGAAAGGATGAAGTTCTAGTTTCTTTAGTTTTCCTCGAATTAGTTCCAACTCGATCAATATTTTAATTGAAGTGTCGAATCTTCATTATCTAGCTATTTTTTTACGCAAATCGTCTCAATTCAGAAGGATCAAGTTCTAGTTTCTTCAGTTTTCCTCAAATCCAACTCGATCAAAATTTCAATTGAACTATCGAGTCTTCATTATGTAACTAAATTTTTACGCAAATCGTCTCAATTTGAAAGGATGAAGTTCTAGTTTCTTTAGTTTTATTCGAATTCGATCAAAATTTCAATTGAAGTGTCGAGTCTTGATTATGTAACTAAATTTTCACGCAAATCGTCTCAATTTGAAAGGATGAAGTTTTAGTTTCTTTAGTTTTACTCGAATTCGTTCCAACTCGATCAAAATTTCAATTGAAATGTATCGAGTCTTCATTACGTAACTAATTTTTTTACGCAAATCGTCTAAATCCGAAAGGATGAAGTTCTAGTTTCTTCGGTTTTATTCGAACTCGATCCAACTCGACCAAAATTTCAATTGAAGTGTCGAGTATTGATTATGTAACTAAATTTTTACCCAAACCGCGTGAATTCAAAGGGATTGAAGTGTCGAGTCTTGATTACCGACAACATCTCGCTGCAATTCCACTATAACATTTATTGTCAAATAACATAATTTTGATCGAAACTCGACAATTACCCCAATGGCTGCAGCATGCCATGTAACTAAAGACCGACTTGATTATGAGCGAGACCAGAAGCAATCCCGATGACTACAAAATATTATATAGATAACTCTAATTTCTAATTTTAATTAAATTTATGTGGAAGTATTATTTTATTATACTTAAAGTAGTCGAAATTGTTTCTCGGTCCTACTCGGTTGGGGAACTTGGAGCGAGGAGCAATAAGTTCGGACTTAGAAATCGCCGAAACTCGATCTAATACTCAGAATCTATTTTTAGATACTTATATTTTGCTTCTCATAAGTCATGATTTGCACCTAATTAAAATTAAAATCTTAACACTATCATGTAATTAAGTATGTAATATTGTTATATTGAACACAATAATTATGTATTTAGAGGTTTTTATATTTGATAACTCCCATTTGAGGGATTACAGAAATTTTCTTTTCCGATTTAGTGCATGCAAGGCAAACTCGGAAAAATCGTCAACTCGTTTTGCTCAAAAATCGTTCCAAATCGGCAAAATTGTCCATCTTAATCGCTAAAAATCGGAAATGGCTTGGAATCGAAAATCGCCTCGGTCATATAGCCTGTAGCGATTACACGACGACTAATTGGCCTTAGAGGGCGATTTTGACTACACTAATTATACTCACAAAAAAATCTACCAAGAAAATATTTACATTTTTTATTGGTGTCGGTCAATCCGTCAAATCTGATTAAACTAGTCAAATCTGATTAAAAATAGTAAAAGAAACAATTGATGTTTTGTCAAACTTGGAGTGTCAAACGGGAGTGCTCATGAGTCATGCCAACCGAAAGAGCTATAGTGTACTATATGCCAGGTCCCACTCGAGATTGCGAGAGTCTCAGTTAGTAACAAGCATCTAGTTAGCCTACACACCAGCAGCAGTATGTGCTTGGTGGGCTTATGGCGTGTACGCCTTACTAAAAAAATAAAAAATAAAAAAATAAAGAAAGACGCGTGTCTTTGATGTCACCGATGTCAAAGAGTTTTCTCCCAAATCTGTTCTAGATCTAGCGTATCTTCCTCACTTCATCCCTATCTCTATCTCTATCTTCGGTAAAAAAAAAAATCGGAATCTGCAATTTTGGCAGAAAATTAGGGGTTATTCAAAGAAGATATGGTCTGCAATTTTGGAAATATTTCAGCATCGCCGTAGGATGAAAATATGATATAAACAAGAATATCTTGACAAGAATGGAAGAAGAACATCTAGCGGGAATAATCTCGGTAATTTTTTTTCGATTTGATCCCTAACAATTTCATTTGGCGGGATGAAATCAAAAGAAAATCCTTTTGCGCGGGATTATTCCCGCTTGGTGTGAATTTGTCCGCCTATATGAAGAGCCTAAAATGATAAAGAAATTGCATTCAGTTTCACCTCCATCTTACTTAGGTATGTTTTCTTCTCGATTTCTCTTCAACTAGAAAGGGAACCCTAAGTTTGATTTTTGATTCAACACTAATTGGTTTTCATTTCTGTTGGCAGGGAACTTATCTTAGTTGGATTGTGGTGTTCTTAAAGGTATAATTCTCAAACTTGTTCAATTTGATTCTAATGCTACAGAGCCTAAATACTAGACTCATGGTTTGGTTGGGCTCTCTATGAGGATGGTCTGTTTTCCTGAGACAGTGTTAGATTAACGTATTCTCAATGACGGAACCCATGCTGTAGCCTACCCCAAAATTAGTAAAACCTTAATTAGGCCATTATAATTCTTAAAAAGAAAAAAAATTAGCCCAGGTAAGAAGTTGAACTAGCCTGAGTATAAGTATTTGTGTTCCACAATCCATGCGATGCTCAATCTCAGCCACACCAAGTATATGTTTAGGGATTTCTGTAGGATTAGCATTTGATAAATTGTTTTACTGAACCAAAAGTTGTTCCACACAACTTTCATTAATCTTAATAGATTAAGTGTTTGATGAATTGCGTTAATGAACCCAAAATTGTTTTCTTTCAACTTTCGATAATTTTATAAAATTGTATCCTTGAATCCCAAGCTGCATTTCTGTACTTTGTTTAATTTAGTAGTTTTGATTGGTTAACTGAATTGATCAAGCTTTCCACCAGCCCCTTGAAGGATGGTAAAATCTTTCTAAGCAATATGTCTGTATTTATATCGCTTTACTACTTGTCTCGTCATACTAAACATGAAAAACATCTGTTGTGGGGGAGTTGGGCCTTTTAGCCATAGCAAAGAGAGTTATGTTTCTTTATGGGGGAAAAGTGGCTCCATTGAACTCTTTTTCCTTTTTGATAATGAAAATTTGAGCTAAATATTTCCCTCTGTAGCAACAATCCTAACGGATAGTGATCTTTATTTTTGAGTATTATAATGCTGCGATGATAATCTTTCTATAGAAATCAAATTGTAACAGGGACCTTGTAACCTTCACTTCTTTCATCCATCGTAAGTTGTTTTGCGAATGGTGTTTTGTGAATGACACTTGACGGTCTAGGTGAACGCTTCTTTGGATTAGGAACTTTCAAGCAATTTTGAGTTCCTCTATTTTGCTGATCAGGTATTTTTGTTCGGGTGGATTTGCAGGGTTATGGCTGAGGTCATCTATTATTCCTTTAATTTTCATTTATGTTATAGTTTCCCTACTTTTTATCATGCCGCTTGCATATTCTTTTAATTTTATTGTGCGTCTGCTGGAAAAAAAAAATAGCCCACCCAAACATAGATTTATGGTTCTGTCGCTGCGTATTCTTTAATCTTTCTTTAGATATGCTGTGTATTTCTTCTTGTATTACTTGGCATTTTTAATTATCAGCCTTAATGTGTGAATTTCCACTGAGATGTGCTCATTATTTTCTCTCTTAGTATCAGGTTCAATTGTCGCAGTTGAAGCCGAAGAAAGCGAAGGCGAATACTATGTTTGGATTGAGTGAGTAATTCCATGTGGATCAGCTGAGGATAAAATGCTTGTCTTAGTTTATGTTTCTCGTATTGTTGTTATGTACGTTGAGACGTTGGTCTATTTATATCTTATTAAGAAAAAGATCGGTGTTCTCTTGGGAACTTCTGGACGAATCTATTACCTATTGTTCTAGTGTTTAGTCTAGATACATGTATGAATGTTTAAGCTTTTCCTCTGTTATGCTTAGGATCTTTATGTATTAAGAATTCTATTTTCTTTACTAGTGTTCCCATTTTGCTGAATTGTTTCTCTTTTAAGATGCCTTGGATGTTTCGCATAATTTATCTATTGGAACATAATTTGTTATTGTGTGTGATGTATAATTCTTAAAAATTAAGCATCCCAATAGGCTGTTCTCTTGCTTCTTTGTTAAAAAGAGATTTTGATAGTTGAGACATGGAGCATTCATTAGCTGATTCATAGGAGAAATATAATATGGCGTTGAGTGACCAGATTACATTATGATGATAAGTGGCAGGATAGAGTTTGAACTTCGCTCCTTGGATGGACTGACTTTTCAGCATGTAACATGTTATGTTGGATTTGGTATAGTTGAGTATCAATCATTATGCTCGATTTTTGGATCGAGTATCTGTTTGATGTTACAGAGCCTAAGTTTGGGTCATTCATAAATCATCTTATTATGTTCATGTATATGCAGTATTTGATATGTCTACACACGAGATTTCGAGTTGGGAGCCAGAGTATGATGATGATGGGTATGCTGACAATGAGACTGCAGCCCTGGAGGCTCAAGCCTTGCAGAATGTAGGAGAGTCGGAGGATGAAGATGAAGATAGCGATGACAGTTCTGAACTCCAAATGGTATGTTCTTTTACAGGTATTTAAATATATTGTGTTTTGAGAGTTCCATTTGTTGATGTTAATATAGCATATCTGTTTGCAGTCTGGAAAATACAAACAAAAGTCTCTTGCATCCGAGGATCTGCCCCTTAATTCTCCGGACGAATCTCAATGGAAAGACCAAACTGAACTTTCAACAGTATGTCCTTTTCGCAGGTATTTAAATCCTTGGCATTTTGAGAGTTAAATCTGTTGATGTCAATATAGCATATATGTTTTGCAGATTGGTAAATGCGTACTGGCTCATGCTACACTGAGAAATATCATTGCATTGGGTAGGGTTCTTCCATCAGTGCCAGTTAGTACATGGAGCTCCACTCGAGGATGACTGTTTCAGAGTGACGGTTGAAAAATCGATATTAAAGAATCATCAAAGAATCATTGTTTTCCAATCCCATCTACTCAACTCAAAACAGTAGAGGATCTTTGAAAGATCTCTTGTAGATAGGCCTACAGAGTCTGTGATCTCTTGCTCTACTGTAAGTTGCTTTATTCCTTAATTTAGTCTACCTGTTATAAAAATTTATTGAACCATGTACATGCTTGTGTAGCTTTGTCTTCAGCTCAGAACATGCTGGACTCAACTGAATGCTATGTCCTGTAATGTAGATTAATGCTATAATGTTGTGTGTCTTGTGATACCTGGGTATAATGACTTATTTCTCTGCATTCTAGCTTTGGCTTGAAACCAACACTAGCAAATATGCTATAACTGTATTTTTTTCCTCGCTGCACATGTTTTCCCTCAGTTCGCACATGGGCATATAACTGTTAGCATAGTACTATTTACATGTTTTGACGCAGTTAACGGAGAACATTTAAGTTATTACCTTACGCATCCTGAGCATATAACTGTTAACATGGTTTGTACCCTTAATTTTACATCCACTTGCTTGCTTCAGGGCCAGCCACTTTCAGACCCCGATGAACATGATGCTGACCCAAACACTAAGAAGAGAAAGAAGAAGAAACCTTGATATACAAAGAGTGGGGAACTGCATCAAGAGACACAAGACTGCAGCCTAATTAGTAAGAGAAATAGTCGAGGACAACAGAGTTTGGATGTTTAAAACTTGTATCCCTTTGGAATTTTGTTAGCTTAAGGTTATTGCACAATTGATCAAATATTGAGACGTTTATCATATGATTAATAAAAATTATTTTGGTTCAATTCTAAATGTAGTGAGATTAATTTTTATGGATGGTTATGAAGGTGAGTTTTGCTACACATGATAGAAAAAAAGTGGTCAATAGGTCCCTGCAGTCTCGGTATAGTGGCCAATACTGTGGTTGAATATAAAATACGGCCACTATTTAGATTTTAAACCATGGCCAAAGAATAAATTGAGCTATGAAAATTGCAATTTTCAAGTGGCTAAAAGCTAATATTTGCCACATTGAATACATTTTGTGTCATTTTATACATTTTATCGCCATGGTTTGTGGTATCCCTGTGTCCAAAAGGTGAATAATAGCTACATTGAAAACCCTTGATGTGTCTCTGGAAAGGTTTTAGCCACGGTGCTACAAATTGTTAGTAGCCATAACTTATTAATTGGCCATGTAAAATGTTTATCACGTGTCTAAGAATATGGATGGACATGGTACTATAGATTAAACGTGACTACAAGTCATGTATTGGCCATGCTAAATTATTTTCTGTGTGTCCAAATGATAGAGATGGTCATGGTTAAGAAAAATTAGTGTGGTTGTAAGGTAAGTGCAACTCATGAATTGGCCATGATAAAATGAATTTTGCGTGTCCAATTGATGGCAAAGGCCACGGCTAAAACATAATTCACGTGACTTTAAGGTAAACTTTAGCCACATATAATCAAATTGTGTGTCTATTAGGATCCTATGGCCATGGTGACAGTGAAAATGCTTAACTGCAAAAAAAAAATAATCAGTACCATATAGACACAGTTATAGAGTTATGGCCATGGTAAATCATATTTTATAGCCACTCAAAGTTTATGTAGCCATAAAGGTACCTCTTTGTCACGGCACCTGATGCCACATTTTTGGAGTGAAAAAAATCCATGACCAAAAGCCTATGGACACGGTGATTAAGTGTGGCCAATGTGAAGATTTGTACTAGTGTGGGAAGTTGGCGTGAGTTGGGAAACTGATTGTGCTAGCTGGTGGGACCTGCGCAAGGTGTGGAGGCTGTGCGTGCTTGCAGGCGTGACTTGGGAAACTGAGTGTGCTAGCTGGTGGGACCGGCGCAAGGTGTGGAGGCTGTGCGTGCTTGCAGGCGTGACTTGGGAAACTGAGTGTGCTAGCTGGTGGGACCGGCGCAAGGCGTGGAAGCTGTGCGTGCTTGCAGGCGTGACTTGGGCTACTGAGCGTGCTAGTTGGCGAGACCGGCGCAAGGTGGGGAAGCTGATTGTGCTAGCTGGCGAGACCGGTGTAAACAAGGAGGGAGTAGGTGCTTCTACAGATAACAAAGTTTCCTTGTTTTGCCTTCCTTCACGCGCTTCAATCAGGGCATTATCCATGCTAAAATCTGGAAGCGTTATGTCCCTCATTGCTTCCTTTCCTTTTTTAAGGTTCCGTATTCATACCCAACGTAATTTCATCATCTCCCTCGTTTGAGAAAGGGTTCTTCTTGTTAAGTTTCTCTCTTTGTCATGTCGTACGGAGACGAACCATCTTCTAACCACCGGAGTTCTCAGTGAAGGCGCGAGGTCTGACTCTGACAAGAGCATCCCAACAAAGGTTATTCGGGTTAAGAAAATCATACCGGTATGTTTTCTTCTTCTTTGGTGGTCCGACGTACGCTTTACCGCTTGTTTGATGAATGGAAAATTTTCCTTTCGTGCAGAGATATCCCGTTGGAGCATGCGTTACTGTTATCGACGAGGATGACCTAGTCGTTCCCCTCCCTTCAAATCCAACCTTGTTGACTGTTGCAGACTTGGAGAACGATGATTTAGGGATCTCTTGTCATGAATACCCTTATGCAGGTTCGTCGTTTGGGACTCGTATGAGGTGTCTCTCCTCCAATTATCGGAATGTTGGCGGTTTCCTGGTGCGGAAAGAATTCGTGGTCCTTTATACGAGGATATGGAAGACATGCGGCCATATCGCTACCGGAGCGCTTGATGAAGTGATGTTCGTTCGCCTTGGTTTCCGTAGTGAACTATCTTTTGCCAATGATTGCTTTGAGATGGAGAATATGTCCATGTGTCTTTGCAGAGTTAGCCATTCAAAGGTGGGAGAACATGGTGTCCACCGTGAACCCTTGGAGTTTAATATCGGATGGTTGCGGCATCGTCTCAATATTGTGAAGGTCGACAGAGCTGGTATTCTTTCTGGTGTGATTCCTGCCACAGAATCCATGCCGGAAGAGGAGAAAACTTTGGCCTTGGAGTCTCAGAGGATTGAAGTTTTGACTCGAGACTTGAAGAGTAGGAATTTTTGATGTAGCATGTTGCAAGGAAGTGATTAGGCATAGTATGCCTTAAGCCACTTTCCGTTGATGACTGCCTCTAGATTTCCCATCTTCTTTGATAATCTTGTAGTAACCACTGTCATACGCTTTAGTGATTATGTACGGACCTTCCCATTTGGGATAAAACTTCGAGTCTTTGATGCATCTTCTTTGGATGTGTTTGGCGGTTTTTAGCACCAGATCTCCTTCCTTAAAAACCCTGGATTTTACATGGTTGTTGTACGCCCTGGAAATCCTATTTATGTATGCTTGTGCATGTTCCTCCGCCCGGGATCTTCTGGAGTCTATAGTATCTAGTTCTGCGATTCGGTTGAGGGAGTGAAAGCATCTCACGCTGGTAGTCCCCTACTTTCATTACATCGCCTTGAATCCCCCCTCCACGGGATTTGATATAAGCCTATCGTACTCTTCTGTATGTGACACTGGGATGGTAAGAAATTACATGATGACATATTCCGGATAGTGCAGGCACGGGATCCTCCGCGGCCTCGTAAAGTGTTGAAGGCGTCTTCTAGACAGAGAGGTGATGATATTCTTGCGTTGCACCCTTGAAGAGTAGAGGACCTCGTTGTGGGTACGACTTTTTGGTGGATTTGTGTCTTCGGAGCTTTAGCGGTGAAGGGATCCGTGTATATCTTCCTGTCCTCAAGTATGGTTTACGTGTTTCCATCTTTGTAGTAATTCTTTGCTGCGGTGAGGCAGGATTGGCTGGATGCGTAAGCGAGCAAATTTTGCAGGAAGGAGTGGCGTTGAAGCGAACGTTGAAGCAAAGCCGCTGCTGGAGAACGCTGATGCGTAGCTACTTCTAGAGAGAACGTTGATGCGAAGCTACTTCTGGAGAGAATTTTGGAACGACGTCTTGCAACTTTCAGAACCTTGACGGTTACCATTTTGAAGTCGGAGGCCGCGTCACGTTCTGTCAAACTCGACATCCCTCAAGAGAACAGAGGTTAGGAGTCCCCAGTTTCATCTATCGATCGTACTTTCTAGGAGAGGTTGGGGTTTGGGAACGGCTTCCCTGGCTGGAAGCGCCTTCTTTCCTGATGCAGTGCGGTTGAGGGGTGCAAATATGTCTTGACGCTACGCCTTGGAGAAACATAGAATCTCACATAACTGTTTCATCATAGACTGTACGACTTTGTGGGCGAAGTTCCCATTGTGCGGGTCCTGACGGGAGAAGGGTCTCCGTGAACTCAGGAGAGTTGTTGATTTCCCTTGCTTTTGATTTTTTGAGAAGTCTTACCTGATCTTCATGTGTGACGAAATTGGATTGCTTATCCCCTTCTACTGGGCGTCCAATAGCAGCGCGAGCCTCTTCATCTATAAACGCACGTCCTGCTGAAGTATCTTTTGTCTTTTCATCAAATCAACAGTGCTAAAAGAAGGTCGGCTTCTTCCGGATCTTCCAGTATCTTGCCCTGATGGTGGAGTAGCGTCTCTGGTGACGGTTGAAGCTGCCGTGCTTGAAGAACCGTTAGGGTGGCAGAAGCGGCTCGGTTGCGGTGATCGTATGTGTATCGTGCAGAGATGACACGGTTTTGATCACGAAGTCTTTGGAGCCATGGCGTTGTTTGAAGGGTAAGGATGGTCTTTGGAAGGGTGCAAGATGTTAGCTATTGGAAGGATGCAAGCTGTTAGCACTGGGAGTGTGGTACTGCGGCTGGTATACGCGTGCGGCATGTGTGTACTGGCATGTGCGTCTGGTAGCGTGTTTGGTAAGCGCGTATGGCAAGCGCGTCGGCAAGCGCTTCGGCATGTGCATCGGCAAGCGCATCGGGTAAGTGCATCACGGGAAGCGCGCTGGTGGATCGTCTTGGAATGGGCGATGACTTGGTGTGGACGCTGTTTAGGCATGTAAGAAGACCCTCTGCGAGTCGTGAGGCCAGGTGCAGGCACCATTTTTGATCCTCCGTACTTGGTTCCTTATCCAGGTCATGTGCTGGTTTTCGGCTTCAGCGTGCGGTTAAGCATGAGGCGTTGTACACCAGAATCTGGGAGAAGTACGGGCATATGGCCACAACCAAGAAAGTCACTAGTCGATTTGCGCTGGTTAAGCGTGTGGAAGAGGCTTTATCTTCCATCGAGGATATGCGTGGGTGATTTGGTCAAACCGTTTTTCGAAGATGTTATTGCTGACCGGGAGCACCATCGTGACATGTGCGTAGAAAAGGAGTTCAACACTTCGTGGTTTGTCGAAGGCCTTGCTGAGATCCAAAAGTTGAAATATGCAGCAATCGAAAGCCTTTCCGCCGAGGAGATTGCACAACAGGAGGTCGAACTCGAAAAGCTTTCCAAGATGTTGACTATGAAGAGAGCGGCTCTTGAAGATGCAAAGTTGACTTTCTCCAAGAAGAGCAGACTTCTGTTGGATGATTTTCCTTGAATGTTTCTCTGTTAAACTTTCATTTAGGTTTTTTTTATTTTTTGAAAAGCGTACTGGATGTCTGGTTCAAAGTTCGACCGGTTTTGATAGACAGCTGGTAGCTTTTGAGGATATTGGATTATTTTTGGGGTGAATGGTTTTGATAATATAACTCTGATTATGTTTTGTGAAAGGAATATTGCTTTTATGAAAGTGTGTGTGCTAGCAACAGGCACAAGACTCGGTAGTATGGTAGTTTTACTAAAAACCTAAAAACAGATAGTATATCTTGCCCAGTCTGAATTTACTCACTTCATAGGTTTTGCGAACACGCCCCTCTCCATGTAAAAGGCAGTTTTTCTTTGGCGGCTTTCTTGGTAGCATCGCCCGACAAGTCCCCAATCGCTGGTAGCATCTTGGCGAGTCCCCAGGATTGAGTAATAGCATCTTCAGCAAGTCCCCAGTTTTCTTGTGTATTTTTTACAACTGGTAACCGGGTCGTCTGGTTAGTTGAGTCGGATTGAGTCGCCTTCCCCTACCATCTTGACATCCGGGTCGAAGAACGAGATCGACGAGTCGATATTGTAGCCGATAGATCGATCCTCCCTTTGTGGTCGCCAATTGTTTATAGGTAAAAATCGTTTCGCCGATTTCGGTAAATTCGGTAGGTGAGTGAGAAACTGGTTCAAACCCTAAACAAATGTGCTGCACGTGAGCACTTTATAGGTTCGAGAGATCAATCTGTACAAGTCCGGCCTAAACCAAGAAATGCATTTGTTCAGGACTTGCTTCGGTCACAAAGTGGAGGAGAAGGGTTGATTTGGGGAGGGAAGCAAAGAAAGGTGTTGAGGAGAGTAGTATCTCGACTTGTATCGGAAAGTGAAAGCTTAGGAAGCTTGCAAGAGATGAAAGCTTTTTGGGAGAGCTTGCAAAGTTGCCTTTCGAGAGTGTAGTATTTTTCTCCGACCGAGACTTGTTGTCCGGTAGAAATAGGTAAGACCTATTTATACAAGTCGAGATTGAAACGTACCACTGGCCTCATGAAGGAAGAGAGTAAAGGGTGAAATAATGGGAGGAGGTGGTAACCGCATGGTTTAATGGGTGAAAACGTTTTTCACCATTATTTCCTCTTTTATTTGACCGCTTTATTCCTTTTCACGCTTTCTTAATGTGAGCGTAGTGTACGCCTGCATCTTTGTGACCGCCAAACCAAAACCCTAAAGAAGCATCCCCAGTTTGTGTTGATGTCTCGAGTGTTGGTTGCATCTTGAGTGCAAGTGGCGCTGTTAGTGGCGCGTGTGGCATGTGCCAATGGCATGTGCGGAATGCCTTGGTGGTAGGTTGCACGGTTTGCAAGTTAGGCTACCAGCGTGTGTGTTTGGCATGTGCCAATGGCACGTACGGCCATGTTGACCTAGTTGCAAGTCTTGCGAGCCTAGGGCGCTATATTTGGCGTGGGCCAAAGGCATAGCGGTTTGGAAATATGGCTTGCGACACGTGTTGGCATGTGCCAATGGCACGTGCGGCCATGTTGACCTAGTTGCAAGTCTTGCAAGACTAGGGCGCTATATTTGGCGTGGGGCAAAGGCATAGCGGCTTGGAAATATGGCTTGCGACACGTGTTGGCATGTGCCAATGGCACGTGCGGCCATGTTGACCTAGTTGCAAGTCTTGCAAGCCTAGGGCGCTATATTTGGCGTGGGCCAAAGGCATAGCGGCTTGGAAATATGGCTTGCGACACGTGTTGGCATGTGCCAATGGCACGTGCGGCCATGTTGACCTAGTTGCAAGTCTTGCAAGCCTAGGGCGCTATATTTGGCGTGGGCCAAATGCATAGCGGCTTGGAAATATGGCTTGCGACACGTGTTGGCATGTGCCAATGGCACGTGCGGCCATATTGACCTAGTTGCAAGTCTTGCAAGCCTAGGGCGCTATATTTGGCGTGGGCCAAAGGCATAGCGGCTTGGAAATATGGCTTGCGACACGTGTTGGCATGTGCCAATGGCACGTGCGGCCATGTTGACCTAGTTGCAAGTCTTGCAAGCCTAGGGCGCTATATTTGGCGTGGGCCAAAGGCATAGCGGCTTGGAAATATGGCTTGCGACACGTGTTGGCATGTGCCAATGGCACGTGCGGCCATGTTAACCTAGTTGCAAGTCTTGCGAGCCTAGGGCGCTATATTTGGCGTGGGCCAAAGGCATAGCGGCTTGGAAATATGGCTTGCGACACGTGTTGGCATGTGCCAATGGCACGTGCGGCCATGTTGACCTAGTTGCAAGTCTTGCAAGCCTAGGGCGCTATATTTGGCGTGGGCCAAAGGCATAGCGGCTTGGAAATATGGCTTGCGACACGTGTTGGCATGTGCCAATGGCACGTGCGGCCATGTTGACCTAGTTGCAAGTCTTGCAAGCCTAGGGCGCTATATTTGGCGTGGGCCAAATGCATAGCGGCTTGGAAATATGGCTTGCGACACGTGTTGGCATGTGCCAATGGCACGTGCGGCCATATTGACCTAGTTGCAAGTCTTGCAAGCCTAGGGCGCTATTTTTGGCGTGGGCCAAAGGCATAGCGGCTTGGAAATATGGCTTGCGACACGTGTTGGCATGTGCCAATGGCACGTGCGGCCATGTTGACCCTAGTTGCAAGTCTTGCAAGCCTAGGGCGCTATATTTGGCGTGGGCCAAAGGCATAGCGGCTTGGAAATATGGCTTGCGACACGTGTTGGCATGTGCCAATGGCACGTGCGGCCATGTTAACCTAGTTGCAAGTCTTGCGAGCCTAGGGCGCTATATTTGGCGTGGGCCAAAGGCATAGCGGCTTGGAAATATGGCTTGCGACACGTGTTGGCATGTGCCAATGGCACGTGCGGCCATGTTGACCTAGTTGCAAGTCTTGCAAGCCTAGGGCGCTATATTTGGCGTGGGCCAAAGGGATAGCGGCTTGGAAATATGGCTTGCGACACGTGTTGGCATGTGCCAATGGCACGTGTGGCCATGTTGACCTAGTTGCAAGTCTTGCGAGCCTAGGGCGCTATATTTGGCGTGGGCCAAAGGCATAGCGGCATGGAAATATGGCTTGCGACACGTGTTGGCATGTGCCAATGGCACGTGCGGCCATGTTGACCTAGTTGCAAGTCTTGCGAGCCTAGGGCGCTATATTTGGCGTGGGCCAAAGGCATAGCGGCTTGGAAATATGGCTTGCGACACGTGTTGGCATGTGCCAATGGCACGTGCGGTCATGTTGACCTAGTTGCAAGTCTTGCAAGCCTAGGGCGCTATATTTGGCGTGGGCCAAAGGCATAGCGGCTTAGAAATATGGCTTGCGACACGTGTTGGCATGTGCCAATGTCACGTGCGGCCAAGTTGACCTAGTTGCAAGTCTTGCAAGCCTAGGGCGCTATATTTGGCGTGGGCCAAAGGCATAGCGGCTTAGAAATATGGCTTGCGACACGTGTTGGCATGTGCCAATGGCACATGCGGCCATGTGACCTAGTTGCAAGTCTTGCAAGCCTAGGGCGCTATATTTGGCGTGGGCCAAAGGCATAGCGGCATGGAAATATGGCTTGCGACACGTGTTGGCATGTGCCAATGGCACGTGCGGCCATGTTGACCTAGTTGCAAGTCTTGCAAGCCTAGGGCACTATATTTGGCGTGGGCCAAAGGCATAGCGGCTTGGAAATATGGCTTGCGACACGTGTTGGCATGTGCCAATGGCACGTGCGGCCATGTTGACCTAGTTGCAAGTCTTGCAATCCTAGGGCGCTATATTTGGCGTGGGCCAAAGGCATAGCGGCTTGGTATTGCTGCCATGGTGCGCAGGGTGCGGCTTGGTTTGGCATTGTTGTCATGGCGCGCAGTATGCGGCTTGGTTTGGCATTGTTTTCATGGTGCGCGAGGTGCGGCTTGGTTTGGCATTGTTGCCATGATCGCGATATGCGGCTTGGTTTGGCATTGTTGCCATGGTGCGTAGGGTGTGGCTTGGTTTGGCATTGTTGCCATGGTGCGCAGTATGCGGCTTTGTTTGGCATTGTTGCCATGGTGCGCAGTATGCGGCTTGGTTTGGCATTGTTGCCGTGGTGCGCAGGGTGCGGCTTGGTTTGGCATTGTTGCCATGGTGCGCAATATGCGGCTTGGTTTGGCATTGTTGCCATGGTGCGTGAGATGCGGCTTGGGTTTTGGAATTAGGGTTCTGTGTTGAAAACCCTAATCTGGTATTTTGAAAAAATACCCCTATTAATTATTTACACCTGAGTTAAATGATTTTAGTTAATGTGTTGCGGGTAACACTAGGTCATGGGGTTTTACGATTTTACCCCTTGTTTAAAAACCACCATCAACACCTGTGAAGATATATGTTGTAATCGGTAGGTATATCATATGATAATCATACCAATTATGGAAATCGGTAGTTGTTTTTGTACACTTAACTTTCGAATATAGAATCTTCTGATAATTCTTTTTTAATGCTTTAATAGTCGGTAGATTACATAACATACAAACTTCCGATTATAACCAGACTTTGACAAAAAAATTGAAAATTTTCCTAGAATCGGTAGATATAATAATATAGTAACTTCCGATTATAACCAGACTCTGACAAAAAAATTGAAAATTTCCCAAGAATCGGTAGATATAATAATAAAGTAACTTCCGATTATAACCAAACTCTGACAAAATTTTGAAAAATTTACCAGAATCGGTAGATTATATAACATAATACTTCCGATTATTACCGTTATTCTCTATACTGTGGCCACAGACTTCAGGAATTCATAACTTCCATCATATATGAATTCTTCTCCTTTTTCCTCTAAGTACTGCCTTTTTGCGAGTGTCTCCTACATAAACCAACAAATTTTTGTTATAACTTATGTGGATCGGAAAACTTAAGTGACTCATTTTTCCGCTATGTAAAAAAAATATGCAAATACTTACAAATTGTTGGATCAACAAGCTTAAGTGGCTAGGGTAAAAGATCCTCTTTTGTATAGTTATGTAATTATTAACTCCTTTTTGGACAAGTCGGAACCGATCATGAACTTGTTGAACGGAACTTCGCTTTAGATTTCCATACTCTCGCACAAGTTGGGTATACATCCTCCCCCAAAAGACTTCGGGTGTGATCCTTCCGGCAATGACATCTTCACATCTTGTTTCATGGTACCATGTTTTGACAATCGCCAAATCTTCAGCTGCGTCAAATGTTGTCATGATTGTAAGATGAGATATAAAATGACTTAGAAAGAGTATACGATGAAAAATCTTCTTGTAGCATACACAAGACTAGTTTGGTACAGAAATGATAAGAGGTTATCATCCTTATATAGATGAGAGTCCCAACGGCTTTAGTTTTTGAAAATATGGTCGTTGTGGTGAGGTGTAAGACGAGTGTACTGATACAACGTACACTGCGCGAACAATAATGAACTACAATCGAAGGTTTAATATTTATCTCGACCTCCGATTATGTGCATTTTGAACACAGATTCTTTATTTTCGTTCAAAACAAACAGTCGGTAAATAATCTAATTTACTATCCAATGATTTAGTGTGTATTTCGAGTCACGGCTAGTTTTCACTTTATGTAACGGTAATAAGAAATTATAATCGGATCACAAATACTCAAACATTCCTACGAATAAGCATAATCGGTTACTAAATATTAAATAAACCTCCGATTATAATTTAAAAATTTTGAAAATTACAAGGGAACATTCAAACTTTTCTAAACACATCACATTTTATTCTGTTTCCCAGTCCTTCATTCAACTATCAATGTGGCTTCGAAATGTAGAAACGACTCTCCTCTCCACTTGGTATAAGCATTTTGTACCGCATACCTGTCGCTCATGTGCCTAGCAAGAAATTCGTTGTACTTGGGGTACAATTTCAGAACATGATTCACCCTTGAAAAAACATGGGATGGTTCATAATAATAACGTGGTTTCTTACCGTCCATATTTCCAACGAAAGGACACAATGAAACATTAACCCAAAATACAGTCTCACCGGGATGTTCTTCGGGTAGATCTTTCACAATGTAATAATTTTTTACCCATTCGGTCTCTTCCTCAACTTGTTTTAATCTTTCTCTATGATGGGACTGTTCTTGACCTCGTTTCTTTGCCTCGATTTCCTCTTCTTACTCCTTTGTTGCAATTAACGATGGTCTAGTTTTTTCTAGCGAATTGGTTTATCCAATCTAAAATATCTATCATAATAGGAAGACATATTTCAACACTCTCTTCCGAATAAACATAATCGAAAGCCAAATAAAAGTCCATCTTACCGAATAAACAACAATCGGAAGCCATATAAAACAAATTTCTACCGAATATGCATCATTTTGTGTCCATAAAATACTTAACTTGTTGAGTCTAAGAAACAGAAGCAAATTACAAAACATATCATCCGATTACTGCGTCTCTATAACTTGTAGTTCCCTAATATATTCGGTAGGTAAAATCACATTTAACTTCCAATTATGGTCAGATTAGGGCTCAGTAATAAACAAGGTTACACAATCGGTATGAAACCTAAAAATTTATAACCCGAATATGACCACCGTTCTTGTGAAATGAAGAATTCGATCACAATCGGAAGTTAGAAACAATAACTAACCTACCTATTATGTGTAATAACCGAAAACCCTTAAAACAAATTCATGGATTCGTCGAATTGAAGCAATAGAAACCAAAAAAATGGTAGAATCTTACCTAATCGGGGCCATTTTAAGTTGCTTGAGAGTTTGGCTATCATAATCACCTACATCAGGGACATCATGTTCTTCATCTTCTTCATGTTCTTCGCGTTCTTCGTGTTCTTCAGTGAGAATCTCTTTATTACGGGCATGCAGTCCAATGTTTGGATCCTCACCACGATAAACGTTTTTGGTTTGAGCGCTTTCTTGGGTTCCTTATTTTTCATCTTTATAGAGAATAATCGACGATGATTCGATTCGACGATTAACGATAACGATGTATTGAAGCGGAATTTAGCGAGAAAAAATGTTTTTCCTCTCTGCAGTCGGAGGAGAAGAGGAGAGAAGAGGAGTTGAAGTTGAAAAACAAAACAAATGAAATGGAATGGAATGGAATTAGGTTTACATTGGCTGTGTCGGTCAAAGGATATAATCGGCAGTTAATATCCATCTCATTGCTACCGATTTTTATAGTAGCCCCAAATTTCAAATAACCAAAATTCTAAAGTTTTCGAATTTCTTGACTTTCCTAATCGGTAGTTTATACATTTTCTTTTCTTCCGATTTTATAGTAGCCCCAAATTTCATAATAGCGAAATTTCTTAAGATTTCGAATTTATATACTTTAACAATCGGTAGTTTATTGAGGTTCATGTTTCTACCGATGATGATAGAAACCATATACGCATTTGACACAAATATATATTAATCGGTAGTATGTTTGCGTTACTTAACTCCCGATTTAGTATTAACAATCGGACACAAAATAACTTCCGATTATGCAAGGGAATCATCGCATTCTAGTGAACTTTAGGACATCCCTTAACGTTGTATATGGGTTGGGAATAAAAAAGTCGCCCCTAATTCTTTTGGGGTCGCCCCTAAAAATGCCAGGATTTCTGGAATTCATAAATTAAAACAATTTGCTTCTAAAAAAAATCAAAAGACCTACAAGAATTTTGAACCTTTGAGGGATGATTTTGTTGCTTGTTGTGCACCATATTAATTCTTTAAAAAGATTTGCATTTCAACTTATCAATTTTTTTTAATTTTTTTTGCAGTACTGATAAATGGTAATAGTCGGGCTAATTCTGCGGGCCTCTTGTTACCCTTGATAAGGATTAGGGCACATCACCACACACTTTAGGGTTTCACTTTCATAGTTTTCATTTATAAACTAGCTACCTCTCTCTCAATCTCAACCTCGCCGTTTTCTTCTCCTCTCTGTTTTGAATCTCCAACTCTAAAATCCAAAAGAAGTTCTTTTATTTTGATTTGCTCTAGTTAAGATATGGATTACTGGGAAGAACATCCTCACATCCATCTAGCACTATGATTTTTCCTCTCAAAAGTAAATCAGTGGCTTTGAAAATTGCCTTTGCACACTGATTTTGACTGAGACCTATTAAAGGAATTCATAGATGATTTGTATCATCAGTTTGAAGGAGTAACATTGAGGTCTCATCTCTTTTTCATGTTTCGATGCTTCAGATTGAATAGCCCTTTTCAAAGCCCGGTTGATTATGAATCTAAGTGGAATTGTAATCTACGAGTATGTAACTAAATTTGCTTTTCTTTTTTCATTAATTGTATATGAAAGTCTGGATTGTAACCAAACCATTTTGCAAGCTAGAAAGTAGTCGGGAATGAAATTTGAAATTTTTGTCTATATTTTAAAACGTTTTGAATTTCCAGATTCAAAATTGCATATCTATGATCATGTGGGTTGTTTGTAATTTCTTACTATTGAATATGTAATACTCTATGTCTAAATAATATGATATGATCTTCCAGGATTCTCCAATTTTTCAGGCATCTGTTGTTATTGTTACCATTGTTGTGTGGGAGGGTGTTGGTGACTGTTTGTTATTCTAGCATTTGCAAGTCCTAATACAAAAATAGACACCGCCAGACTGCCTTTTCGTGAAAAATTGAATCCCTTTCATCCATCTTCTTCATCCTCACCCATCCTTCCATGAGAATCTCCGATGTCAGATAACTTGGACACTGCCTTTCTCTTAGGTACGGAGATTGGAGAAGCAACCCTATCCCTATCCATCCCTTTAAAAGGACATGTGATAATTTCCTGATATGAGATTGGAGAAGCAATACCATGCTTCAAGCTAGCGCACTAAATATTTGTAGATCAATGCTTCAATTTTCCGCTTGATAGTTGATTAATTCCTGTTCTTTTTCTCATGTGTAGCAATTCGAGTCCATTTCTGAGCCATTAAGCAACTTTGGAAACCGACTCAAACATTTAATTTTGAGTTGCAAGATAAATTTTCGGTCATTTAGGTGATGTTGGCTCTCCCGAAAGATTTTGAGTCCCAAAACAGATGTTGGGTCATATGACAGATTTTGGTTCACATGGACAAGTTCAAAAATCTGACTTTAGAGGTGGAAATTACCCACGAGGTAAATCTTGATCATCCGGTAAATTTTGAATCATGAGGTAAAATTTGGTTAATGGGCCATTCTGGATCATATATTCAATCGAAAAATTCAGGAGTTCATAAAGACGGATTTGGAATCATGGTGCAAATGATAAAACCACATTGCATACTCTAAGGTCACTTTTGAGGATTGAGATAATCTTTGCGTCAGGTTATATAGACCAGAATGATATGATATTATGTAGTTAGGAGCTCCCATCAAGTGATCTACTTGATCTATTACAAGCCTAATTTGGTTGGGTTTCCTGCGATTCCAAGGAAGAAAGTAAAAAAAGAGATGGTTAGAACCCAAAAAGTGAAATACTAATTTTTCTTTTGGGTAGAAGTACATAATACCACACTGGCAGATTTGCTGGCCAAACAATTGAGCGCGGATGATTCTACCGAGTGCATATTTGACAACAAAAAATTCAGCTCAGCAAACTTCTGATATGGCGTCGTTTTGATACCGAAGCAGAAATCAAGAATCGTTTTTTGGGGACCATGGTTTTTTTTGGGGGACCATGGTTTTTTTGGGGACTAATGTGTTCGGTTAGAAAATATTTTTTGCGACGTAACCGAACTTAGGTTCGGTTGAGAAATATTTTTTGCGACGTAACCGAACTATTGTTCGGTTGGAAAATGTTTTTTGCAACTAAACCGAACTATTGTTCGGTTGGGAAATGTTTTTTTGCAACTAACCGAACTTATGTTCGGTTGGGAAATGTTTTTGCAACTAACCGAACTTATGTTCGGTTGGGAAATGTTTTTGCAACTAATTTTTGCAACTAACCGAACTGACCAGTTCGGTTGGGAAATGTTTTTTGCAACTAACCGAACTTACCAGTTCAGTTGGTAATTCTTTTTTGCAACTAACCGAACTTATGTTCGGTTGGGAAATGTTTTTTGCAACTGACCGAACTTATGTTCGGTTGGGAAATTTTTTTTGCAACTAACCGAACTTATGTTCGGTTGGTAAAGGTTTTTTGCAACTAACCGAACTTTTCCCCAAAAAAACCATGGTCCCCAAAAAAAACCTCGGTCCCCAAAAAACAATTCGAAATCAATCACTAGTTGGATTATGTCTAGCGGGCTAATTTAGTGGGCTTCTTGCATTGAAGTTCTTCCTTATACCCTTGATAAGGGATAATAAGGGCACACCACACACTTTAGGGTTTTATTTATAAAAGATGCACCTAAGAGCAACTGCACTAGTGCGAGTATAATCAAGGACTAGAGAGGGAAAAAAAGACCAAAATTTGGGTTTAGTCTGTGCTGTGACACAACGGTAGAAGACTAAATTTGATGGGGCATAAATTATAAGTTCGCCTGGTGTGGGGCGTAAACTTTAAGTTCGCCCGACTAAAAAAAAAAATGGGGCGTTGATATAATGTCCACGCCCCCACACCAGGCGGACATTATATCAACGCCCCACCAAAGAAAAAAAAAATGGGGCGTAAACTTTATCCCCGCCTGGTGTGGGGCGTAAACTTTATCCCGCATGGTGTGGGGCGTAAACTTTAAGTTCGCCTGGTTTTGGGGTGAACATTATATCAACGCTCGACTATATTTGGGTTTAGTCTTTGGTCCCCGACCAAATATAGTCTGGGATTTGGGTTTAGTCTGGGATTTGGTCGATAGTACGTCCCACTACGTCTCGTTCTCGACCCAAATATTTGGGTTTAGTCGCCCACTTCGGTTGCTCTAAACTCACTTCAAATCTCAAACAACACCTCCGCCGTTCTCGTCTTCCTCTCTCATCTAAAATCCAGAAGAAAGCTCTTTCATTTTGATTTTCTTAAATGGATTATTGGGAACATCCATCAACCTACACCGTATAAAACGACTTGCACTATGATTTTTCCTCTCAACATTAAGTCGGAACCAGAAGCTAATGAACGGTAATGATAGATGGGATGGTGTGTTTGTGTATAAAGAAGATACAGTCCTGAATGATCTTCGGATGTTATTCTGCATCAAGATCACCAACTATCTATTGCGTATATTCTGGCGTCCTACTATCCTGTGGTCCGAGATATCTCTTCAACTAATAACTTCGTCTGGTTGATTGTAGTAGATCTTTAAGTGAGGATGTAAGCTCCTTGTAATTCCAAGTGGGAATTCTCTATCTATGTAACTAATTATTATTTTTTTCCTTCTTCCGGAAATTCCAAGTAAAAATCTGGATTGTAACCCAGCAATTTACAATAAACTTATTTCATTTTTTTAAAATGTTTGAGATTCTAGATTCATTTGCATATAAATAATGTGATTGTTGTTGTTTTTAATGTTTTCAAGTATGGTTTTTAAAAGCGTACGCTCCGAAGGGTACGCTTCGCTTCAAATTTCAGCATTTTGCTCTTTCATGAAGCGTACACTTCAGAGTGTACGCTTCGCTTCAAATTTTAGCATTTCGCTCTGAAGCGTTCATGTGAAGCGCATTTTTCATGAAGCTTTAAAAATTTCACCAAATTTTTAAAGCTTTTAAAAGAAAAATATGAATGTTTTTAAAGGGGAATTGGACACCCCACCTACCACTCGTCTGGAGTAGGTTGAACTGGTGTACACACGCTTTGTTTTTGATAAAAATTAGACTTATATGAAATTTATATAGATATTATTTTCCTAATAATTACTAGTTACGAATAATTTATTTATAAGAAAACATCTGCTTCAAACATCAACCATGAAGCGACGCTTCACGCTTCGACATACGCATCGCTTCCTGAAAATGAAAAACACTTCACGCTTTCAATACCTTGTTTTCAAGTGCATGATTGAAAAAAGATAACTTCCCTGTTTGAGTTTTTTCAGCTTCAAGAAAAAGTTGTTGCCATTGGTAAGTGCGTGAATGTAAAAGTTCAACAACAAGTATGTCCAACTTGGAGACTATTCGCCGAACTCATTTATCCAGGAGTACTAGTAAGAACCAACAAATGATGAATACGATTTTTTTTAAGAGAATCCAGATTTTTTTTTTTTTTTGATAGCTTGGAAGAGTGGTCTTGGGCTACATCCTTAACTCCATATAAGGAGTTATTTCTGGCAATTACGGGGTTCGAACCCCTACCTCCGCAGTGGGAGGGAGCATACCAACCATCAGACCACTTGATGGTTGGCAAGAGAATCCACATTTACAATCACAAAATCGGTATATATTTAAAAAAAAAAGGAATCGTTAAGTGCGCTGCGTACACAAAATAAGACTCATTTTTTTAAGAATTAGACTTGAATTCCGAATACACAGGCTAAATTCAACCTGCATTTTAGGGTTATAAAAATTTAAATCCCAGTGGGCTAGTTCTATAGGCCTCTTGTTGTGAGACATTGAAGTTCTTTCTTACCCTTGATAGGGATAAGGGGCACCCCACACAGTTTAGGGTTTCATTTAGAAACCAGCTACACTCACCATATATATCTCCCTGACCAAACTACACTATTTCGCCGCTTTCGTCTCCTCTCTGTTTTGAATCTCTATAATCCTACAGAAGCTCTTTCATCTTGATTTCCTTCTCAAATGGATTATTGGGAAGTACACCCTCACATCTACCTAGAATCTACTAGCACTATGATTTCTCCTCTCAAAAGTAAGATGGAAAAGGTGAAGACTAAACGGGAACGGGTGGCTAATGCAATGGAATGATAGATGGTTGATGTTTTTATGGGAACCATCCATCTACAGCATAAATCCCAAGATCTCGTCTCGTTTTTTCTACCAATCTGTTTGTTAGTTTGGTTCATTATCAATAAAGATTCAAACTTCGCGGTGGAATTGTCTATCTATGTAACTATTTTCTATAATTTCTGAACCAAAGTCTGAATTGTAACCAAACCAAACAGTTTGCAAGCCAGAAAATAGTTGGAAATTAAATTTTGAAGCTTTTTGAATTTCCAGATACAATTGATTATCAATGATTCTACTGTTGTTTTTAAATTTTCTTCTATCAAATATGTAATACTATGTGTCTACATAATGTGATATGATCTTCCTGGATCTCCAATTTCCAGATCTGTTGTTATTCTCAGTCATTAGTTGTTATCGTAAGATTTTTATCTTAATCAATGTACGTATTGAATAGTACTAGGATTAAAGCTGTTGCTGGTTTTTCTCAAATCTCATAGAACAGTGGTTTACCCAATTTCACCACCTACTCTAATACATAATGTTTTGAACTCAATCCAGTTCAACCACACAATTATTCAATTTTCAGGACAAAAAATATGTAGTAGTTTTTCCCTAACAAAGGCAAAACAATTAATTCTACAATATCCGTGAGCACGTCTTTAAAACTGGTATATATTATACCAATACAATTCAAGAACAAGTTAACAGAGAAACTGAAAATGTGCAGAAACGACAATCAAATCTAATAACCACCAGGAAATTCAATTTCAACAATTTTGGATATTTTCAATATCTTAGAAAATTAAATGGTTTTCTGTTTTGGTTTGCCGCTATGACGGGGAAGTGTTCTGTGTTGGATAAACACAATGGATGTTAGTTGGAGATGAAGAGACACCTTTAATAGGTGTGATGGTTCATAAAAGACAACCATTCCCAATAGACACCTTATGTGTCTTTTGGAAGTGAAGAGGCATCTCCAATAGGCATGAATATCCCTATAAATAATGAAGGCATTCTCCCATTCTTCATCAATGAATTCAACCTATTTTCTCTCTTTCTAAAGCATCATCAGAATTCTTTCTAGTGTGTTCTTGATTGGGTCAAGGGGTGCAAACCTTGAATCCAATTTCTCTGTTGTAGGGCTTTCATTGTATCCTGAAGGCATTATTTCGCATACCTGTTGCAATCGCCAATTGATATTGGGAGGGTAGAAATAATCGTCTACTTATGAGCCTTGAAATTTTGGAGTACAACAATTTCTTTTGTGTTTATTTCATCCTCCGTTTTACCCAAATTTTCCAACAGTTTTAGACGATTACTTTTCTGACTACGGAGGGTGACAATTCAGTTGATTATATTTTGAATTAAGTTTGCTAAGCCAGATTACCTAATTACAGTTTGGGTATTTTTTTGGGAACGAAGAAACAAAAAAGAGAGAGAACGGGAGTTGATGGAGAAGTTGTTTCCAACATCGGCGAATAGATTGTTAATTAATGGTTGTTGCTTCGGGAAACTCCCATGAACACAGATAAGTACCCATCTATCTTTGATTTTCTGTTATATTCCATACTGAGAATACATGAATCATAACTTTTAATGTTTAATTAAGTATGGCTTGGACGATTGAAAACCCCTGATAATTTATGATTCATATGAATCCACTTGCTTGGATTTTGAGGAGAGGAAGATTAGTATCATTATTATTTAATCATAGTGAAAGACTGAGATTAACTTGATTTAACTGACACACATTTGGTCGCATGACATTAGAAAAAGTATCGTCATGAATGCTCTAAGATTAGAGAACCAAAATGGAGATAACCATTGATTGTTGAGACTACAATTTTTTGGTATGAGTATAATTCTTGCGGTAGGAATTATAAATTTAGAAGTCTGAAATCATAATTCTTTCATTAAGAATTATATGGTTCCAATTTTGGAAATTGGCATGTCTTAAATGGCATCGAAAGGGGTGGAATACCGGCTAATATGTAACATATTGGAAAATTGGGCGGCCGACCAAATATCCAACGATGAGGTGTTACGATGTTACCGATGCATAAATTATGAACATTTGCATTACATAATGTAAAATGTTAACTAGACATTGTCTATGTTTTTTTGGGTATAAATTTGTAGAAGATTGGGCATGAGTAGAGGAGTTACTCATCGTAATAATGTGCTTGTTGAAATAGCAAGTAAGTTGCCTACAAATTTTCTATGCCTCTAGTGTATGCAAGTCTGTAATGACTTCTTGTGAATTAACTATAAATGTTAATTAGGATCACTAGATAAGTTACAATTATTTTGTAAAATCAAATAGAATTTTTTTTAATAATGTTTTCAGAATTGATTGCATGAGTAGATGCAATTAATGAGGAGGAATGGCTTAGAACCTAACTTGTAGAGATCCCATTTTTGGAAGAAGCCATCTCAAATGGTCTTGATTAATTGTGAATCAGGCTATGATCTATAACGTCTGTAACAAAGACTTATAATGAAAAGTCAAGACATACAAGTCTTGTACATTGGAACGGTAAGTCAATTATTCAAGAAAGGAGTAATTGCAAACAAAGAAGAACTTGGAAGACATATCTATGAAAAGTCTCCCAAAGGAAATGTTTTCAATGAAGTATAAAGAAATGGGACTAAGGTCTGTGAAGGAAGGTTGATCTCCCATAGCAGAAACCCAACCTATGTTTTGAAAAAGATAAACAAGGTTCAATGTGGTACCAACAAGTTATGGAAGAGATTATGGAGCACTAATATAAAACTTCCCATTTCTAATTAGTGCTGGTTTCTGCAAGAAAACAGGATGGATATAAATCCTTAATAAGTCTAACTTTTATCACAAGGTGTCTCGCAGAAACACCTTCGAGACTTACCTATATGAGTATGGAAATCAGACCGTTTCCTAAGAGAAGAAGACCGTTCTCTAAAGAAGACTCATGAATCAAGGATATATGCACATGGCCATTAACGTGCTTGGCTACAAAACACATGATTTATGAAATCAATATGTGTGGAAACTCCGGTTTTATCATAAGGGATACTTGGTTCAAGACTGGTTTCACCATAGAATCTCGATAAGGCTTTGAGTTTCTTACACTAAGTGAAGGTTCAAATCCAAAAGATACCTATCATTTATGTGTTGATTTCAACGATGATGCTTAGTCTCAATTGTGCTTGAACTATGTTGGCTTGATCCCACTCGGCACGTGGGATCACTTGTGTGATGCAGCCACTCGATTTAAAAGTTTTGTTTTATTTTTATTTTCATGTTTTTTGTTATTGAAATAGGGGGAGATTGTTGGATATTTTCAATATCTTAGAAAATTAAATGGTTCTTTGTTTTGGTTTGCCGCTATGACGGGGAAGTGTTCTGTGTTGGATAAACACAATGGATGTTAGTTGGAGATGAAGAGACATCTTTAATAGGTGTGATGATTCATAAAAGACAATCATTCCCAATAAACACCTTATTTGTCTTTTGGAAGTGAAGAGGCATCTCCAATAGGCATGAATATCCCTATAAATAGTGAAGGCATTCTCCCATTCTTATCAATGAATTCAACCTGTTTTCTCTCCATCTAAAGCATCATCAGAATTCTTTCTAGTGTGTTCTTGATTGGGTCAAGGGGTGTAAACCTTGAATCCAATTTCTCTGTTGTAGGGCTTTCATTGTATCCTGAAGGCATTATTTCGCATACCTGTTGCAATCGCCAATTGATATTGGGAGGGTAGAAATAATAGTCTAAAAGAAATCTTATGAGCCTTGAAAGTTTGGAGTACAACAATTTCTTCTGTGTTTATTTCATCCTCCGTTTTTACCCAAATTTTCCAACAAACAATACTACCAACTTAAAGTTCTGAACGAAAATCCTATATCCACCATATAGATCTATTTAATCCAAGATTTTTTACTTACAACAAAACATGTATAAATCCTTCACAAATTAACCTAATCATCTCATCAGTCTTCCATACCAGTCAAATTCAAGCTCAGTTTCATTCAATTAACATCAATCTAACACTGAATCAGTGCTTACTTACCATTCTAATAATTAGTCCATCACCAAAACAGACAAAAGACCCTCCTCCTCATCTCAGCACTTGCCATTTGTAATTGCGACCAAAATTCTGCAACCATCTTCACAAAAATCCTTTTCAAGTAATCTTTCAAATGCTGCTTCACAATCCTGTCACTCTTGATGTAGGCTTTAAACATAATTTTCAAAGTGAAAAGACAGAGACATAAATAGATTAGGGAAAGAGATAACCAGAAGCATTTGGTGATTTGGTTTGTGGTAGAACTGTAAAGGGAAACAAACATGAAGAATGATGCTCCTGTTCCGGTGGCGACGATTAAAGCAGTATGAAAATCATAGGAAATCAGTGAAGGATAATATGGAAATGGGCGATGGATTGATTGAGGTAAAATTGAGTCCGACGATCGGAACCTAAATGTATCAATCGACGATACGCATCTATCGATCTTTGTATGGTCGAGATCTGCATCTCAAAGAGAAGGGTAGCCGTTAATTATTGCAACCCTTCGTTTTGGCGTGAAGAAGTGGCTAGCATGGTTTGCCATTGGCACTGTGGAGCGGCGGGTATGGTTGGCATGGTTTGCCATTAGCACGGTGGTGCGGCTGGCATGGTTGTCATGTCTTGGCGTAGAGACGTGGCTGGCATGGTTTGCCATCGGCAAGGTGGTGCAGCTGGCATGGTTGGCATGCCTTGGCGCAGAGACGTGGATGGCATGGTTTGCCATTGGCACGGTGGTTCGGCTGGCATGGTTGGCATGCCTTGGCGCAGAGACGTGGCTGGCATGGTTTTCCATGGGCACGGTGGTGCGGCCGGCATGGTTGGCATGCCTTGGCGCAGAGACGTGGCTGGCATGGTTTGCCGTCGGCACGGTGGTGCGGCTGGCATGGTTGGCATGCCTTGGTGCAGAGACGTGACTGGCATGGTTTGCCATCGGCACGGTGGTGCGACTGGCATGGTTGGTATACCTTGGCGCAGAGACGTGGCTGGCATGGTTTGACATCGGCACGGTGGGGCGGTTGGCATGGTTGGCATGCCTTGGTGCAGAGACGTGGCTGGCATGGTTTGCCATTGGCACGGTAGTGCGGCTGGCATGGTTGGCATGCCTTAGCGCAGAGACGTGGCTGGCATGGTTTGCCATCGACATGATGGTGCGGATGGCATGGTTGGCATGCCTTGGCGCAGAGACGTGGCTGGCATGGTTTGCAATCGCCACGATGGTGCGGCTGGCATGGTTGGCATGCCTTGGCGCAGAGACGTGGCTGGCATGGTTTGCCATCGGCACGGTGGTGCGGATGGCATGGTTGGCATGCCTTGGCACATAGACGTGGCTGGCATGGTGGTGCGGTTGGCATGGTTTGCCATTGGCACAAGGGTGCGGCTGGCATGGTTGGCATGCCTTGGCGCAGAGACGTGTCTTGCATGGTTTGCCATTGTCACGGTGGTGCGGTTGGCATGGTTGGCATGCCTTGGCGCAGAGACGTGGCTGGCATGGTTTGCCATGTGCACGGTGGTGCGGTTGGCATGGTTGGCATGCCTTGGGCGCAGACGTGGATGGCATGGTTTGTCATTGGCACGGTGGTGCGGCTGGCATGGTTGGCATGCATTGGCGCAGAGACGTGTCTTGCATGGTTTGCCATTGGCACGGTGGTGCGGCTGGCATGGTTGGAATGCCTTGGCGCAGAGACGTGGATGGCATGGTTTTCCACTGGCACGGTGGGAGAATTAGGGTTAGGTGTATACAGAGGTGATGTCAGTGAATACTAAGGGTTCTGTCGTGGAATTTGGACTTCCATAAAATTCCTAATAAAGTAGGTTAAGTTTTCCTTTTGAGTTTGTAATTTTTAAACCAATCATACGTTGCCAAGTGTCCTCGCGAATTCCAAATTGAATTTGGTTTTTTTTTTTTTTTAGTCTTTTCCTATTCTTTTTAAACCAATCAGACTTTGCCAAGTGTCCTCGCGAATTCCAAATTGAATTTGGTTTCCTTTTTTCTTTTTGTTTTCCTATTCTTTTTGAACCAATCATACGTTGCCAAGTGTCCTCACCAAAACGCTCGTTTCACAAAACTCAAAAAGACATATTTCAGCCAATAAAAAGCGAGGATTTCCTCACCTTTCAAAATGGGAGCTACCATCACTATGATTTTTCCTCTCACTTAAAGACAGCTCGAAGGCGTGAAGCTACGTGAAACAAAATGATAAAAATGTTAAGGGAAAATTGGGAAAGTGCCCCAATATGGATCGCAATCTTGGTGATCTGCCATAACGTTAAAAAAAGTTGGAAAAATACCCCGCTGTTAGAAATTTCGGTTAAGTCCACAAGTGCGACTTCCCACGTGCGAAAAAAAAAATGTCCAACATGTCCAACATGCAATTGTGACACTCCGAAGTAAGAAAATGCATAGATCAAAAGTCTGTTATGGGTTGGTATGAATGTCAACATGCAATTGTGACACTCCGATGATGCGAGAACTAGTGTAGACAACTGACATAAGAAATTTTGAATCACTCTATTGGGTTGCGGGGAAAAAAAAGAGATCAATTTGGCAAAATTCCAGATCACGAGCCTCATGGAAAAAATTTGGGGTCAATCTTGCGTCATTGAGCAAATTCTAGACAGCGATCATGAGTGCAAATGCTGGCGCACAATGAATATATAATTTAGGCCCCAAACCAATTTTTGGACACGAGACGAACTTTGTCTTCGTGCATGGATCACAATGGCATGTTAGATCAAAATATAGAAAATTATTGATTTTGAGTCACGGATAAACTTTTATCTAACTAAATCAAAGTAGTAGATGGTTAATCAAAGACCTCATTTTTCGAAGGTTAGATTTGTGCAATATTTAATTTCTTTCTCACCCTTGATAAGGATAAGGGCACACTTTAGGGTTTCATTTATAGCTGCACTCTCTATCCTATATATTCTCACTGAAACCGAACTACAATTTCGCCGTCTCTTCTTTGTTTTGAATCTCCACAATCTAGAAGCTCTTTCATATTGATCTGCTCCGTTTGAGAAATGGATTATTGGGAACATCCACCTAAAATCTACCTGCACTATGATTTCTCCTCTCAAAAGTAAATTGGATTACGGTGGTGATCAACCGGGGAATCAGTGGCTGATGCAAGGAAATGACAGATGGGTTGTTGTTTCCCGGCAGGAGGGACAAACATTGAAATCTCATCTTTCGATGTTTGTGTGCTTCGAATGGCCAACCATCCAATACAATGGTCTCATCGATCATTTAGCTGCCTCTTTATTTGCTTGGTTAATTATGAATCTGAACGATACATATCTATGTAACTAAACTTGCTTTTTTTTTTTCTTAGTAAATTATGAATAAAAGTCTGGATTGTAATCAAACAATTTGCAGGTAGAAACTAGTAGGAATCATGTTTCAATTTTCAATGTTAAAATGTTTTGAGTATCCAGATCCAATTGCACATCAATGATTCTATTGTTGTTTCTAAAATTTTTTCGTTCAAATATGTAATTCTCTGTTTTGTCTAAATAAAGAACTTTTGGCTACTGTTACGTTACGTTTTGATGATTTGTGTCTTAAATGTATTCTTAGGGTATGTGAATATCACTTCTATTTCAGAAACAATAATGAAACTCAAAAATTTAGAAACTAAAACAATTTGCTTCTAAATTTTTTTGAAAACTCAATATTTTATTACCTACAGATCAAAATGGTCGACGGTTTATAAAAGAACGCGAAATTGGGGGATAAAAAAAGGAATTGGGGGATATAGGAAAAGGACAAAAACCGGATTCAAATATCAATTCGGGGTCACCCCTTATCAAAGTATTTTTTTTAATCCTAATCTACCCCTCACTAATCAGGTTTAGTGGTTAATAATAATTAGTAAAATCATAAGATTTTTTATAAATGATTAGTGTGTGATTTATTTGATTTTGGGTGAGTGAGGTGAGAGTAGGAGGAGAGAAAAAGTATTTGAGAGAGAACTTTTTTGGGGGGAAATGGAGGATGATCGTGAAGAGAGGATTGCTGCTGCTTAATCTTTAGCTCAACTACAACAAGGATCATATCTTGAATCTTCAGCTAACGACAACAACTCACAATTGCAACTCTTTGTTGAGCCAACACCCTTAAATGATGATTTTGACGAGTATGGAGAGTTTCTTGAAGAACCAACAAAATAAAGTAAACTTGCACAACATACTAGCATCCCCAACACACAGGTAAAGCTGTTAAGATGTCGAAAAATCGATTTTTTTCTTTAAACCCGCCATTTTTTCCACTGAAAAACCTCGGTGCCGGCATGGTAGTTATATGAATACCATGCCGGTAGTCGCGGTACCGGCATTGTATTCATACTACGTCCATGCCGGTAAACTGATATCCCCCATTTTGAATAATAAACCGACATAGAATTCTACCAAAAAACTATGCCGGTACAGAGTTAACCTTTTTACCTAACAAGGAATATACTACGGAATATTCAACCGGCATGGTTTTGTTGATCGGTTACCATACCAGATGGGACCCTAAACAAATTCGTTATACTGCCGCTACTAACCTGGAAAATTGGTCATTTGTCCAAATATTTTTAAAACATGGCTCAAACGGACCAGTAAAAATTAGTATGGGTGAAATGGACACTAAAAAATAGCAAGGATGAAACTGGATTCATCCTGGCTTAAACTTAAAAAATAGTAAGGATGAAACTGGATGCATCGGGATGTAAATTAAAAATAAGAAAAGTATTTGAAAATGGGCAGATGATGAAACTGTTTTACATCCCGACTATTTTTACACTTTTGTCCATTTAAATAAAGATCAAAATCTAAATGTCCTTTTCTCCTGTGAATTGTTGATTTTGGTCTTTTTAACCAATTTTGTGCAAAATTTAGTAGAAGGGTGATTTCCTTACGTGTTGTGTACCATATTAACTCTTTAAAAAGTTTAGCATTTTCCGGTACTTATAAATCAATGACATGAACATGCTAAATTTAATAAGGTTGCTAACAAGAATAAAAATTTATTCGGGGTGTTTAAATTTTCGTCCAAGGCGAAACATTTTTCACCTATGGAAAGGTATACCGCCAAACAAATTAGTACCTTGTCATTATTCTTGTTGAGGATTTTTTCTGGCCAAAATGTATGTTTAAACAGTCGAACTTTACTTACATTACCTTAATTCCTAATCTACAAAATCATTCTCACCCCGGTGACTTTTAGCCCATTAGTTTAAGTAACACAATTTATAAACTTGGGAAAACTTATTTCTCGAAACCAATCCGCTTTCATTCCGGACCGTCAAATAACTGATAATATTATAATTGCGCATGAAGTTTTCCACAAAATGGAAACTTCAAAAATAAAAAGGTCATTTTGCTTTAAAACTTGATCTATCAATAGCATTTGATAGACTTGAGTGGGTTTTTCTTGAAAAGATTTTGTCTGCTTGGGTTTAGTAATGACTGGTGTCAGCTTATTATGCAATGTGTTTCTACCAAAAGAGTTTACGAGCATTCCCAAATGTCTGCTTAAGTAAAAGAGTTTACGAGCATTCCCAAATGTAAACCAGTTCAAGTTACTAGAACCTTATGTAAACCCAGGGATATGGAAAAATCATATGATGCGAGTTGGTCTGTCAGTTTTGATGCTTCTTATAAAGAAACTAATCATTTAATTGGATTTGTCATTGCTATTAAAAACTTTTCAGGCAGCTATATGAGTTCAGAGCAGGGTCAGGATGGGAAGTCGGCCCCTTAAAGCACTTCTGCAAGCTCTTAATTGGATAGATGAAATGAAGCTGGAGTTGTGTTGCATTTTCAATGACCGCAGAATTCGTTATACTGCCGCTACTTACCTGGAAAATGGGTCATTTGTCCAAATATTTTTAAAACATGGCTCAAACGGACGAGTAAAAATTAGTATGGGTGAAATGGACACTAAAAAATAGCAAAGATGAAAATGGATTCATCCTGGCTTAAACTTAAAAAAATAGTAAGGATGAAACTGGATGCATCGTGATGTAAATTAAAAATAAGAAAAAGTATTTGAAAATGGGCAGGATGAAACTGTTTACATCCTGGCTATTTTTACACTTTTGTCCATTTAAACAGTATCAAAATTTAAATGTCCTTTTCTCCCAGGAATTGTTGCTTTTGGTCTTTTTAACCAATTTTGTGCAAAATTTAGTAGAAGGGTGATTTCCTTACGTGTTGTGTACCATATTAACTCTTTAAAAAGTTTAGCATTTTCCGGTACTTATAAATCAATGACATGAACATGCTAAATTTAATAAGGTTGCTAACAAGAATAAAAATTTATTCGGGGTGTTTAAATTTTCGTCCAAGACGAAACATTTTTCACCTATGGAAAGGTATACCGCCAAACAAATTAGTACCTTGTCATTATTCTTGTTCAGGATTTTTTCTGGCCAAAATGTATGTTTAAACAATTAACTTTACTTACATTACCTTAATTCCTAATCTACAAAATCATTCTCACCCCGGTGACTTTTAGCCCATTAGTTTAAGTAATACAATTTATAAACTTGGGAAAACTTATTTCTCGAAACCAATCCGCTTTCATTCCGGACCGTCAAATAACTGATAATATTATAATTGCGCATGAAGTTTTCCACAAAATGGAAACTTCAAAAAATAAAAAAGGTCATTTTGCTTTAAAACTTGATCTATCAATAGCATTTGATAGAGTTGAGTGGGTTTTTCTTGAAAAGATTTTGTCTGCTTGGGTTTAGTAATGATTGGTGTCAGCTTATTATGCAATGTGTTTCTACCACTTATCTATTTAGAATTATAGAAATGATGTTTTTTTTAACCATGTTATTCCCAAAAGAGTTTACAAGCATTCCAAAATGTAAACCAGTTCAAGTTACTAAAGCCTAAAGTAAACCCAGGGATATGGAAAAATCATATGATGTGAGTTGGTCTGTCCGTTTTGATGCTTCTTATAAAGAAACTAATCATTTAATTGGATTTGTCATTACTATTAAAAACTTTTCAGGTAGCTATATGAGTTCAGAGCAGGGTCAGGATGGGAAGTCGGCCCCTTAAAGCACTTCTGCAAGCTCTTAATTGGATAGATGAAATGAAGCTGGAGTCGTGTTGCATTTTCAATGACTGCAGAATTCTTATTTCTGCTATTTATGAAGACAACAACTACCAACCTCACTGGAGAGAGCAAATTAATGTCAAGAAGAGCATTTCTATGTTTAATTATGTTAGTAATATTAGTAATGTGTTCCTTAAGTTTAAAAGAAGAACTTTACTGTTTTCCCCAGATAAGTTAGCTAAAGAAGCAAGATCTTCATGTATCTCATGGTTTACAGCTGAAACTTTAGTTTGTGAGGCAAGGGATCTGTTTTTTTTGATAAACTGAACTCATTTCCTATCTTAAGCTCTGTAATCTTGGCTTGTTCTTAAAATATCGGTTTTATTTATCAAGAGAAAAAAAAAGTAGTAATGAAATTCATAATGTGGTATTTTCTTAAATGCGATGGGTAAAAATTATTATTAGATTATATCCGGTGGGCTAATTTTACGGGCCTCTGGCTGTGCTACATAGAAGTTGTTACCCATGATAAGGATTAGGGCACATCACCACACACTTTAGGGTTTCATTTATAAACTAGCTACCTCTCTTTAAATCTCACTAGCTACAACTTCGCCGTTTTGCTCTCCTCTCTTTTTGAATCTTAAACTCTAAAATTCAGGGGAAGTTCTTTCATTTTGATTTTCTCTCGTTTAAGAAATGGATTATTGGGAAGAACATCCTCAAATCTAACTATATATAAAATCTACACGCAATATGATTTCTCCTCTCAAAAGTAAGTCGTTTTCTTCAAAATTAACCAGACACCAGAGGGCAGATGCAAGGAAATGATACATGGTTGGTGTGCTGCTGATGAACAGGAAACATTTAAATCTTGATGTTTGTGTTCATCAAATTGTGAATCTCAGTGGAATTGTCTATCCATGTAACTGAATTTTCCTTTTTTATTTTTCATAAACTCTGTATGAAAGTCTGGATTGTAACCATACCATTTGCAAGCTAGAAAATAGTCGGAAATGAAATTTGCAATTGTGTCTATTTTTAGAACGTTTGAGTTTCCAGATTCAAAATTGCATATCAATGATCCTGTGGTTGTTTCTAATTTTTCTCGATCAAATATGGAATCCCACATGAGTCTAAGTATTATGATATGATCTTCCTGGATCTCCAATTTTCATTCTTAAATTTCATTATGTTTTAGTCTTATTAAGATTTGATTGATCTTGGGTTTATTCCTTCAAGACAGGGATGAGTTTATTTAGCACTGAAAGATTATGATAGGAATCGATGCTGTTCTTCAATCCTGAGTGGGAGTCTGTTAGTGACAATTTGTTGTTCTAGTTTGCAAGTCCTAGCTGTTGTTAATTCGCTATCAATAAGCCGTTGTACTTTGGTAAAACAAACACTCCACCAATAGTTTAAACCATTTGCAGTACATAAAATCCTAGATGTCTAGATTAGAAGATTGTAACCAGAGTGCACAACCTTTCATGAAAATTGAATGCATTTGGTGAATGTATCTATCTTCTTCATTCTCACCAATCCTTCCACGAGAATCTCCCATGTCAGATAACTTGGACACTGCCTTTCTCTTTTGTCCGGAGATTGGAGAAAAAAGCCTCATCTTTATCCATCCCTTTGTTGCAAATGTGCTCCAAAAAAAGGACATGTGAAACTCTTTCTATTCTCAGAGTTAGATTTGCATGATGTAAATGTCTTATGTGTTCTTGTAGTATTAACGATCTTAAAAAACACGGTAATATGCAAATATATTTGTCACAAGTAATTTTTATAGCTACTGCTTTGAAGACTACCCAAAGCCGGCCGGTGAACTCCATTAATTATTGTCCAGAGAAATTTGGTATCGAGGATGATGAGGAACACATAGCAAAGGTGCAAATGCCTTCTCAGCAAGAACTGACCTTGTCTCGATGTTGGCCAAGGTAGAATGACAACTCCAACCAATTAACATTCCGGTATTTCACCAGTTCCTCATAAACCCTCTCTGTGGATGTATCCCCTGACTGATTGGATATACTCACTTAGACTTTCCGGTGTTGATGAGAAGAAAATAGAAACCCATAATATTGTTGGGTTTACTCCTCATGGACCCAACAGTCAAGGTGTCCCCTTAACCAATGGGAGGAGCTAACTAGAAGCAGCCTAGTTAGGCTTATCTTTTGTTTACAAAACATCCGGGAGATGTTATTCTTCTTAACTTTTTATGCCGTGAAAAAGAAAGAGAGAGAGGCAGTGAGAGTGAGAAAAAGGAGCCATTAGAGAGTTTTGGTGAGATTTGAAGTTAATCTTGAAGAGGAAGAAGGAGGGTTCTTTGCTAAGGGTCCATTTGGTTGTTGTGGTCAAGATTGAGCTATCAATTTCCACATCTCTTCAAGGGGGGGAATTCTAGAATTTGTTCAAATCCTAGTAGTAAGTATCTCAATCACTTGCTATTGTTTGTGAATCTTATCAATTGATAAATGAATTGTTGATCCATCCTTAGGGGTGAGTGTAATTAGGCAAATAGGTTGAAGTTGTTGTTATCCCCAAATTGGGAGGATTGTGTGTAACCCATTATTGTCATAGTGGAAGATTTTTCGTGGTTTTTTACCCTTCACCTTGGAGGGGTTTTTTCACGTAATTGCCGGTGTTGTGTGATTGCTTCTATATTGCGTAGTTGTGTTGTTTCAGCATTTATGTTTCATTGCTTGTGTAGGTTTCGTGTTGCGCATAACGGCTCGGATTTGGTAAATCTCCCCAACAAGTGGTATCAGAGCTTTTGCGTTGAGCTAATCCTATGCAATGACGGAAGCTAGCACTAGTAATAGAATGGTCAATTTGACCGGTGAGAACTTTGTGATATGGAAGGCGAAGATGGAAGACTGGTTATATTGTAAAGATCTCTGAATCAACAACTTGATTTTGGAGGGGAAATCTGGTGATATGATAAATCTTGGAACATCCGATAAGCTTTGGCTAATATGCCATTTTAGTTGTAAAATAAGGTGAGAAATGAAACATTTTGGATTATGACGCAAATTATATAGCACAATGTATATTTTAAGGCCACATGGCATCTTTAGAAGCATGCGACAATTTTTTCACATCTGTCATGGATTAAGACGTTAAGATTTGATGTCTTTATAAGATCCCCTCAAGTGATATACTCCATCCGTTCCGATTTACTTGACGTTGTAGAGTTTTTCACGGAGATTAAGAAATATCATAGAGAATAAAATTTTCCCAATTCTACCCATATTAATTCATCTTAAAAATTTTAATGACCTAGTTTTTAGTTTCTAGATTTTAGGAAAATTTATCAATCCCGTAGTGATTTATTTGGGATGTACTACCAAATTCTCCATCATTTTGGAACATAATAAAAAAATAGAGTAGATTTAATATTAGAGTACTGATTATAATAAAAATTAATGATATTGTGTGATTCCAAAGCAAGGGCAAATCAGTGAGAATATGAAAAAAATACTAAAACTATCATCTATTTTGGAACACAAAGAAATCCCTAAAACATCAAGTAAAATGGAACGGAGGGAGTACTTTCTCAATTTGGTTGGGATTTCGGTAACCCTGCTTGTGTTACCAAGGGAAAAAAAAACAATATCCTCGTAGTTGGACGTTAAGACACTAAGTTTTTTTTTTTTTTCTTCTTCTTCTTCTTCTTCTTCTTCTTCTTTTGCTCACAAAACTTTTTATCACACTGGTAGGTTTTGGTGCCAAACAATTAACCAAGGATGGTTATCTATCTGTCTATTGAATATATTTTCGGGAGACATTTCGGATCAAAGAAATTCTAAAGGGGTGTGTGGATATCGCTTTGGTTCCTGAAGCGAAAATCAATTCCAGAATTCAGAAACTAAAACAATTTGCTTCTAAGAAAATCAAAAGACCTTCAAAAATTTGTTACCTTTGAGGGGTGATTCTGTTGCGTATTGAGATATCCTCGTCGAAATCCTAACGTATGGGTTTTTCCTACCAGACCGCCAACTGTTGAGTCAATTATAGTTGACGGACAAAATCGGTTGTCCGTCAAGATTTTCTAAGTTTTGTTTTTTTGTTCCAAGTTTACCCCTCAATCATAGTTAATATGAGTAAACTATGGTTACATTTTTCCGATATCGGCAGTACCACCGATAGTATCAATTATATGTTCTTCTAATCTTCGTGTAATCATGTTACAGAAACAAAAAGAAAGGAAAAAGGAGAGCTATAGAGAAAAAGATCCAGAGAGATAGTTAGATCGACATAAACTTTAGATCGAGAGCTGGAGAGACTGAGAGACAGTGAATCATGAGTTAGAGGTGAGATCACATGACGCTATTTTAATCTTGGTAGAGAAGATCAAAAAACAAGTAAGTAAATGAAACCTTTTGTTTATTTTTGTTTAATTCGGCTGATGCAGAAACGTTTGTTGTTGATTATAATTCAAATTTAAGTCATTTGACAATGATTGAGTCATTATATTAGTGTTTCTGAAATTAGGGCTTATGAGATTTGGTTTCTGGGTAATATGAAATTGGGAATTTGATAACTAGGGTTCGTTTACTAGGGATGAAATTGACTGAGTAAGACTTCTTTTTTTTGTGGTTGCTTTCTTAAACGACGACTCTATGTACTATATATGTCACTGAATTGAATTGTGTAAAGAGACTAGAATATGCAATCCTGATGTTGTTTACTGAACAATGAAATGCCATAACATTTGAGGGTGAATTAAGTATACAACTTCTCTCAACTTTGTAACATCTGGTTTAAATGTGTGATCCAGATATGTCTTTACAAATGTCTCTAGGTGCTCTTATTGGATTTTTTATTGTTGGTTCATGCCTTATTTTCACTTTTGTTCTCTGTGTTTTGCATTTTGGGTTTTGCTCAAATTATTTGAATTTCTTCATCTTGAATTTGTGGTCTGGTTGTTTAAATGCGAAAATTGCTCGAATTGGGTATCTGGGATTTGGTTTCATAATTGGAGCAAAAAAATGATGTCTCTAAAACCAAACCACTGAATCAAATATATAAATGACAGGCACCGAAATGACCTGCTCCATAATTGATTTTTACGGTTTACTGAATGACATAGCAAGTGACTTATGGCCACTAATCGATATAGCCTCGTTGTGGTGTCATTATTGGTTGTTCTTGAAATTTGTCGACAATTGTTCTATAGTGTTCTGGTAATTGGTGGGTACAGTGAAATCTTAAGGGAAAATTCCTCTTATGAAAAAGCTTTAGGTGGATTCAGGATTTAAGGTACTATAAAGTAGTTACATTGAAATGAAAATTTAAAGTATGGGTAAATTACGGCACCAAGCATTTTGGTTATGTTTGATTTTGGAATAAGCTATATACCGGTAGATTACCATGGGAATTTTAGAAGACAATCAATGCCTTTTTGTTTCCTCCTTAGTAGCCAGGAGCGGGAACGGGGACGGGAGCGGGAATAGGGACGGGAACGCGAATCGTAAAATTTTCAAAAAATGAAAATCGGGGAACGAGTTGGGAACGTAAATTACAATTTTTTTAGAAATCTTAGTTATATTACTAATTTTCCAATTTTCTAACAAAGAAATAAGACATAAACCTTAAATATTTAGAAAATGTAAATTATGTTTGAGAATATATCTCATTCATCGACTTTTTTTGCCTCTTGTGTTTGTTACGAGCACTCTGAACTCTAATTTGTGCTAGTGTTTCCTGCTCTTGTGAAATTGGAGGTGGAGGTGGAGGTGTTGGTGTTGGGGAGGATGGAGGGTTAAGAGCAGGTGTTGGTGTTGTAAAGTAATTTGCTTCATCATCAAATGCCGTGTCTCGTTCCCTTGCCTCAATTACTTCAATAGCTTCTTCAATGTTGATTTTGTGTCGTACTAGAATTTGGTAAGGAAGGCTTTTTTACTTTAGCACTATCACCGTACAGGCTTCTTGCATCGAGTTCTTCTTTTTTTAAAATCTCTCTCATTTCTTTTGAAACTTTAGAACATAATGATATACCTTGATACTTGCCGCCAGGTAAAATACCAATCAAGTGTTGACGCACCCTCGAATAAGATCCAACATATGGTTCCACTTTGTACCCGAAATTGCATATGAACTTCTGTCCACCACCACCTCCTTTATCTCCAGTTGGCTTATCAATCTTTTGAACGTATTTCCAAAGAGGAGTTGTGGTTAATTCTTCAGCTTGGTCACCATCATCCTCTTCTAAATTTATTACTGAGTTTGAAGATGTATCCATGGAAGAAGAAAGGAAATAGAACATACAGGATTTGTTTTTGCTGATGGAGGTATGAAATTATCCTTATATAGATCTTTCATGTCTGTTTAGTTTCCAGGTCTAAATTTATAACAAAAAAGACATATTTCTTACTTGATTACAAGAAATTGAATGTTGGAAATCGGTGTGAATTAAGTTTCATGTTGGAATTGGGTGAGGGAATTAAGTTTCGTGTTGGAATGGGACGAGGGAATTAAGTTTCTTGTTAGAATTTTTCAAAATTTGAAATCACACGACTCTGACTTGTTGGAATTGGGTGAGGGAATTAAGTTTCTTGTTAGAATTTGTCGGAATTTGAAATCACACGACTCTGACTTGTTGGGAGCGCGTTTTTTTCATGCCAAGAGCGCGATCCTAACGCGAATTTCACTTGGGAACGCAAAATCGCGAATTTCATGGAGATACGGGATGACTGTTGACGTTCCTGGCTACTAAGGTTTCCTCTTTTCATGCATTGTCCTGGGTCAGAAGGTACCGGAACACCGGTATATGAGTTAGTCGGTGATGGGTAAGTAAATTTGACCTTCTCCCCTGAATTTTACATCTATTTTTCTCTATATACAAATCTTTATATTAAGCATCAGGTTTACGTAAATGGTTGATCTTGGTCAGTTCTGATCATTTTCCATTATACTCTTTGTGCTAACTAGCTACCGTGTGAATGCATAAAAGAACTTTTATGTTGTTATCATTGCTTCAGATGTGTTACTTATGGGTGTGATTGTAAACTTAATCATATGTATGTCCAGGTTGAATTTATCTTATTATTGGTGTTAGACAGTTTCATTTAGGAAATGGTACAGTAAATTTCTTGATGAATATTAGTGGGAATTGCAAGTTGATGCACCAAAGTGAAGATGTCTGTATTGGTGAATTGGTTAGCTTAACTAATGGCTACAAAGACTAAAGGTTGTTAGAGATCCAGGTAGTAGACTTAAAAGATCATTTTTATTTTAAACGCATAATAGGGTCACGCGAGTATCATTTAGGTTTACAGTCTCAAGGACTTTAGTGAGCATGCAATGCATAAATATATATTTTAAATTCTCTTGTATAACAAAATGATAAACATGGTCGTGGGATTTGGATCTCTTTAAAGAAGTATACCTAAACTTGTTAGAATCTTCCACTTCATTTGCAGCTTTCATCCATCGGTTTGGTTTTAGTTAGAGACTTCATTTTTTTGCTGATCAGGATATTGGATTGGTTACTAATTCTTTCTCACTTTCATTTAAATAAGATATGGTGGTGCAACTTAGTAACAATGCAGTGGGTTAACTGTAGCCCCTCTTATTTCGATATAGTATATTAGCATATGAAGTTCTTAATGCAGTGGGTTAATTGTAGCCCCTCTTATTTCGATATAGTATATTAGCATATGAATTTCTTACCTCTGATCTGTTTCTCTGTTAAATTGGATCCAGAGTTTGATAAGCAAACTTTAACATTTCCTTCCATCTGTTTATGGATTAATGCTCGTTGTGTTGAAGGGTCTGAAAGTGTCGGTGCAGTTGCTTCCTCTGCTAACTGAAATTGTATTTCGTTTTCAACCCCATGTTTGTGTCTGTTGTCTCATTCAATCTGTCTAAACACTAATTTGAGAAAATGCAAATAACTGAATCAAGCAATGTTATGATTAGAATGTTTCGTACTTCTCGCATGTAGATATTAAAGTCTTGTACCAGTGTCTTTCGTTGTTATTAGCTTGTAAATTTCGACCTTTAGTTCTCTTCTTTTTCCTGCAATTGTCATTGCTGCTGTAATTGCTTTCCTTGTAATTGTCATTGCTGTTGTAATTGCTTTCCCTGTAACTAATACATTTCACTTTCTTTGAAATGCAAATCTACAAAATTTGAAGTTGAATGTACAAGGATTAAGGAGTAAGGAAGGACTGGAGGAATGTATGATGTTTACAACTTATAAGTTATGGAAACTCACATTGCAGCTCTAAGTATGACTGGTTGTGCTATAGATATAGCAGGACATAACAAGGGATTGGTAATATCATAACATTTCTTCACAACAAATGACACGAAGAATAAACACATATCATTTTGGTTGTATAAAATAAATTGGGTACCAGCTACGACCGTCTTATAAAATAAATTGGTAACGTTGATCTTATTGTCGTATATGTTTAAGTGGGTAGCTTATTCCGAAAGTCCTATAAATTAAAATAGGTAGATGATTCAGATGGTTAAGTTAACCACCTAAAGGGTAGATGATGTAGATACTATAGTCTTGTACCAGTGTCTTTCGTTGTTATTACCTTGTAAATTTCGACCTTTAGTTCTCTTCTTTTTCCTGCAATTGTCATTGCTGATGTAATTGCTTTCCTTGTAATTGTCATTGCTGCCGTAATTGCTTTCCCTGTAACTAATACATTTCACTTTCTTTGAAATGCAAATCTACAAAATTTTGGTTGTATAAAATAAATTGGGTACCAGCTACGACCGTCTTATAAAATAAATTCGTAACGTTGATCTTATTGTCGTATAAGTTTAAGTGGGTAGCTTATTCCGAAAGTCCTATAAATTAAAATAGGTAGATGATTCGGATGGTTAAGTTAACCACCTAAAGGGCGTTTCAGTCATTTCAGCATGGCTCCCTTCCAACTAGGGTTGACCTGTTTGACTCTGTCCGTCAAACGATGTTGACTGAAACCTTGTCCGGTGTGAGTCTTGACTAATTCCTTTGGATTTCTCTGAGGATTTCTCTTGCGTATTGTGCACCATGTTAATTCTTTGAAAAGATATGCATTTCAATCGATCAAAAAAAAAAAAAAAAAATGCATTTCCAATAAATGGTAATATTATTTAGGGTGGTCTACTTTTGCGGGCCTCCTGAAGTCGTTACCCTTGATAAGGATTAGGGCACATCACCACACACTTTAGGGTTTCACTTTCATTTATAAACTAGCTACCTTCCACTCAATCTCACTGAACTAAACTAGTTACAACCTCGCCGTTTTCTTCTCCTCTCTGTTCTTTGATTTTTGTCTCTCTAAACCAAACTACAACTTCGCCGTTTTCGTCTTCTTCTCTGAGCTGAATCTCTAAAATCCAAAACAAGCTCTTTCATCTTGATCTTCTCCCATTAAGAAATGGATTATACGGAAGAACATGCACTTAGAATCTAGCAGCAGTATGATTTCTCCTCTCAAAAAATAAGTCAGATCTGCTGAAGATTATATGGGAACCAGTGGCTAAAGGACGGAATCCATGAATGGGCGCCACTATTCACGCACTGCATAGATCTTGTTGTCAACTCTCTGAAGCTTCCGATTTCATCTTGTTGATTATAAAAAGTAAAGATTCATACTGCACTGTGGAATTCTCCATCTATGAATCTAAATTTTGAACAAAAGTCTGGATTGTAACCAAACAATTTGCGAGCTATATCAAATAATCGGAAATAAAATTTTAATTTTTTTCAATTTTTAAGACGTTTGAGTTTCCAGATTCAAAATTGCACGTCAATTATTCTGTTCTTTTTAATTTTCCCATCAAATATGTAATACTTAGCAAAAAAAAAAAAAAAAACAAATTCCCTACTTTTTAATTCTGTTCTTTTTAATTATTCTGTTCTTTTCAATTATTCTGCATAGGGAGTCTTTCTGACTCCCTACTTTTGTGTATCTATTGTTTTGTAAATGTTGTTTTGTATTGGTCTTATGAATATTTGAGATTGAGATTATGATAGACTTATTAGGAATTGATGCTGCACTATTAGTATTTTGATCATGTTGTTCTTACGAAGTTTCCGACTTATAAAAGTTAACTCGCGGCTAGGTTTCCATATCGGAGCCACTTTATTTCTCGAAGTCGCCATAAAAGTGTTTGTTTATGGTTTTGGAGAATATTTCGATAGAATCTTACCTATGAATGGTTTGATTCATCTTTCTTACAAATTTTCCGACTTATAGTAGTCAACTCGTAGCCAGGTTTAAGGCTCGGAGCCACTTTTATTCTCGAAATCGCCAGAAAAGGGTTTGTTTAAGGTTTCAGAGAATATTTCAATAGAATCTTATCTACAAATGGTTGGATTCATCGTTCTTACGAAGTTTCCGACTTATAGTAGTCAACTCGCGGCTAGGTTTCGAGCTCAGAGCCACTTTCTTTCTCAAAGTTGCCAGAAAAGGGTTTGTTTAAGGTTTTAGAGAATATTTCATGGAATCTCACTTATGAATGGTTGGATTCATCGTTCTTACGAAGTTTCCGACTAATATTAGTCATCTCGCGGCAAAGTTTCGAGCTCAAAGCCATTTTCTTTCTCGACTTATATTAGTCGAAGTCGGCAAAGTTGCAACTTACCCTTTATCAAATACTAATACTACAAATGTGTCCCTATTAAATCCTAATAATAAAACTAAAAACTAAAAACTAAAATCAAAATCATAAAACTTAAAACTTAAAACAAAATCAAAATCAAATTCATTTCCATCTCCATCTCCATCTCCAACCGCTTCTTCTTCTCTTCTTCTCCCCTAATACGAACCATCTTCGATTGTCATAGAGGCAAATGAAATGGCACGAATTATGTACTTTTTTAGCAACCCAATCCCCTAAATTAGGTTTTAGCAACATGCAATCACTCAAAATTCGATTTCGGTCGAAATCAAAGTTTTCTGGGTTTATTAGAATCAGTTTACGTCAATGTACTTATGCACCGATTTTATTTAGAAACGGATTTTGTTCATGCCCACAAAGACCGATTATACTGAATGTGTATTCTGGTTGAAAAAATTGAACCACAATCGGTCTATGTTAATGTCCACATAGCCTGATTCTAATGTGAAAGAGAACCGTTTTTTTTTTCTATGTATATTTTTTTGGTTAGAATCGGATTGTATGTCCACATAAACCGATTCTAGCGGAAAAAAATCACAGAAAAACTCATGAATTTTATAATCGGTCTATGTTCAAGATTGGTTAATTTCTAGTTTAATTTGATTAGATATCAATTAATCACCCGATTAACGCTAATTTATCAAGGGGTAAATTAGCCATTTTTTAAAATAATTGGATAAGGGGTGTTTTTTTTTTTACTTTTCAATGACCTTTTTTTTTCCTGTAGTGGAGGCCCAAATTAATTGGAGTAGGCCCAATTTAGCCAGGTTTTACAAAATATACCAAACATTTTATTATTTTCTTTCCTTTTCTTGTAGTTTTGTATCGTATAATTATCCGATATCTTAAAAAAGTTCTGCTACGAATTCGAAGTCATTATAACAGCTACACTCTTAATTAGGTCACTATTCAAAGTCATTATATATCCTTTTGTATGATTTTAGGCATACAGAAATCTTTTAGGGCATACCAAGTAAAGACAAAAAAGGAGTGTAAATAGCAAAATCAGAAGCCCCTTAACCAAATATTTTTGGTAATGGCAAATCTACCCTTTTATGATTACTGTTAATACTAATGATTAGTTAAAATAATTTTGATTAGTGATTAATGATTAGTGATTAGTTTTAGGATTATTTAGTTATTAATTTGTGTAGATAAAAAATTTTGAGTAAGAAAAAAAAAGTTAGGTTTTTTTAGAAGGAGAAGGGGAAAGTGAGAAAATAATTTGCATAGATTATTTAGTTACCCTTGAATTGTAGTCATTTAGGCTGTTCGCGGGGTTCGATTATTTAGTTACCCCGCGAACCATCTGTTCGCGGGGTTCCCCCTGCAGAGTGCGGGACAGCGTCTCGCGGGGAAATTTTCCAACATATCTTATGTTTAATCTCACTTTTGTAGGTTAAAATCATCAAAAGTCTGTGTTTTTTCACTAAGGTTCGGCGAGTCTGGATGAACAGTTCGGCTAGCTGAAAGTGTTGATTAAGAGCCGAACCTACCTTGTAAACCAGAGTTTGGCTTGGTTCGAATTGTCCTAACAAGCCGAACCCTACACTGAACTGCCTGGAAGAAAAAATGTTTAGGGTTCGGCTTATATTTAGAAATTCATAAGCGTAGGAACCCGTTGGAAACACATTGTTCGGCTATTTGAATAAGTAGAATATAATAGAACCTGATCATGTACATTTCTGGGTTAATAATTTTGTATTGGTTCGGCACATATTGTGAATATCGTAATAGCCGAACCTCGTAAATGTGCTAGGTTCGGCACATATTATGATTATCGAATACGCCGAACCCCTGTGCATCTCTTTCTGTGACTAGGTTCGGCTTGAAATTTCATGAAATTTCAAACCGAACTGTTCATATACACTTACAGGAAGCTTTTGTGAAGAACAGTTCGGCTAAAAACGCAACTTAATTTTGAGCTGAACCCAACACTGTAACCGTCATTTAATCGATGAAAAACAACAAATAGGAGATTGGGTTTGTAAAACTTACTTTCTTATCCTCGTTTTCGGAATTGGAGATGCAGTTGGTTCAATTCTGGTTCAATTGGTGGTTGATTTTCAGTTTCTACACCTTCATCTTCAATTGGTTCTTCTTCTTCAATTGATGGATTAGAAGACGATTTGGCTTGCCTAGTCCCTGCTTTTATTTGTACGAGTCATTTTGTAGTTCAGTTTAATCGACAATCAAATTTTTACGAATCGACAATTAATCACGGTGATGAATTTTTTTTTTTCGCGGGAGGGGAAGAGTTCGGCTAGAGGAGGAAGAAGAAGAGATGTTAAGGGAAGCTGATTTTGAATTTTTAGAAAACTGATTTTAGATTTTTGTATTAAGGGTATATAGGTAATTGAGCTACCCATAGGTTACCCCTTATAAGGTCACCCAAGATGGGACTATCATTTTGTATGCCCGGAAAGTTTTATGTATGCCTAATATCATAGTTCTTACGATTTTCAGATTTGGATACTGCTTAATTAGGTCACTATTGGATTATGCCCTGTGGGCCTCTTGTTGCCCTTGTTAAGGGCACACCTAACACTTTAGGGTTTTATTTATAAACCAGGAGCAGCTACACTCTCTATCTCATTCTCACTGAAGCAAAACTACACTACTTAGCCGTCTCCTCTCTTTTCTGAATCTCTAAAACCCAGACAGAAGAACTGAAGAAGCTCTTTCATTTCGAGTTTTAATCACCAATGGATTATTGGGAACACCCTCACACCGAGAACAACCTGCACTATGATTTTTCCTCTCAAAAGGTTCACCTGAAAAGTTCCATTACCCAGCTTTTTGGTATCTTAATGTTGGATACTGCAAAGGTTCACCGTGAAGCAGCTGAACGTGAAGAGTCTCCGGAAGAAGCCGTCTGTGATCAGGTATGAGCATGGCATGGCATACATATATGGTGACACTCTATTGGATTGGGCTAACTCAGCGGGCCTCTTGTTGTGCTACATTGAATTTCTAGCACCTTTGACAAGGATAAACTAGCTGCACTCTCTATCTATCTCAGGTCAAACTACATGACTGCCCGTTTTCATCTCCTCTCTGTTCTAAATCTCTGAAATCATTCCGCAGCTCTTTCACTTTGATTATTTATTTTTTTAATCAAATGGATTACTGCGAACATCCTCCTCACATCTACATATACAGTCACGAAGGATCTGCACTATGATTTTTCCTCACAAAAATAAATTTGTTGATTTCTAAGCTACGTGGAACCTCAACTTACAACTTCACCTGAGAAGTTCAAGCTTCCAGCTTTGGGGCATTTCAAAGGGGACACTTTGAACAGATGATGGGGTTGGAGTGGTTGTTTAGAAAGAAAAACATTGGGATTTTTCCTCTCAAAAATTAATTTGTTGATTTCTAGCTAAGCTACGTAGAACCTCAACTCACAACACCTTAGAAGTTCAAGCTTCCGATCTCATATTTTTGATGTATCTGTATTTATTTTAGCTAAAACCATTCTTCTATAGCATCAATCGCTTGGTGTTGTCTCCCTTTTCTTTTTGTTCGGCTTCTGATTATAAATCTTTGAGTGAAGATTCAAACTGCACGACCCGGTGGAATTCTCTATCTATGTAACTAAGTTCGCTTTTTAGTGAAATCTAAATAAAAATCTGGATTTTCCATTTAAAACGGTTGAGTTTCTAGATTCAATTGCATATTTTTGGTTCAAATAAGTAATGTTCAGTGTCTAAATAATTAATAATATGATATGATTTTCCTGAACCCCTAATTATTGGGGTATCTGTTGTTACTGTTAAGATTGGGGTTTAATGTTAAAACAATGGTAGTACTTGGTTATATATATTGTTTGAGTCTCGTAAAGATGATTTGAGATTGCATGCAAATGTTTGATCATGGGATTGTTCGTTCCGAATTGGACACTAAGTGTAGTACCTCCTAGATATGGGATTATTTAATTAGCAGTGAGATTATGATACTTGGATCCTAAATATGAAGGGATCCCTACGTACCATTTTTGTGATTGAATCTAGCATTTGCAAGTCCTAGTGCCCTGTTGTTAATTTTTTGCCATTGAATCATGTCCATTGTTTGTTCAACATTCACCCCATCAGCAATTGTGACATTTTGGTGAGTGCAAAAACCAGATCAGAAAAATAGACACCTCCTTTCAGAAAAATTGAATCATTTTGATGGAATTATCAGTCTTCTTCTTCAACCTCATCAATCTGCCATGGCCGAAAACTTGGACACCACCTTCCTCTAAGGTATGGAGATTGGAGAAGTAAGGCCTCAGCTTTATCCATCCTTCTGTAGAAAATTTGCTCCTAAATGGATATGTAGAACTCTAGCTCCTGCTTTACTGACTACCCAAAAGCCAGTGAACTCCTTTGAATTTGCATAAAGGATGACCGGGAACAAATAGCAAACGTGCAAATACCTTCTCAGCAAGAACTGAACCATGTGTCCATGTTGGCTAACGTGGAATGAGAACTCCAACCAAGTTCAACATTCCTGCTGTATTTTCATCAGTTCCACTAAACCCTCTCTTCGGAATCTTTACCCCTATTTGACCATGTAACCTCAGCACAGGCACTCGGACTTGACAGTTGATGAGAAGAAAATAGAAACCTATATATTACTGCAAGCATTACTTGATGGGTAACAAAATGAAACTCCTTGTTCGATGGGTAATAAAACTTGCTATTGGATTATACCCGGTGGGCTAGTTCTGTGGGCCTCTTATAGTGCTACGTTGAAGTTCTTTCTTACCTTTGATAAGGATAAAGCCACAACCACAATTTAGGGTTTTATTTATAAACTAGCAAATTTAGGAAAAAGTTTTGCACTCGCGAGTGCGAGTTCAAATAAGCGAATTCGCACATCACAGCCATTGGATGTTGCGAGATATGACATCATGACTTAACCACGAGTTATGAACTTATGTCATATCCGCAACATCCAACGATCTATGTGATCTTGCGACTCATTTTTGAACTTCTTGACTGCGAGTGCAAAATTTTTTTCCGCAAGTTCTCTTCTCAATCTCACTGAACAAAACAAGCTACAACTTCGCCGTTGTCCTCCTCTCTAATCAGCATCTCTAAGCTCCAGAAGGAGCTCTTTCAAATGGATCTACTCCGATTAAGAAATGGATTATTGGGAAGAACATCCGCTTAGAATCTAGCAGCACTATAATTTCTCCTCCCAAAAAGTAAGTCGGATCTGCCGAAGAATTCACAACACCAATCAAAAGTAAAGGAAGGAATCCATAAATGGGCGCCACTATTCACTGCATAAATCTTGTTGTCAACTCTCTGAAGCTCCCGATTTCATCTTGTTGATTATAAAAAGTAAAGATTCATGCTGCAGTGTAGAATTCTCCATCTGCGAATCTGAATTTTGAACAAAAGTCTGGATTGTAACCAAACAATTTGCAAGCTAGAAAGAATTGAGAAACAAAGTTTTAAATTTTCTTCATTTTTAAGACAAAGCTTACAGATTCAAAATTGCATGTCAATGATTCTGCTCTTTTTAATTTTCCGATCAAATATCTGCAGTACTATTTGTCTAAGTAATATGATATGATCTTCCTGACCCCAATTTTCCAATTTTCCCTTAATTTTTTTTTGAAAATAACCAGATATATAGAACAGAGAAAAAACTAATCTGTAGATTCCGACTCATTTGGAATCAACTCTGGTAGAGTTGTCCGTCCGATGACTGAATCAATTTTCCCTTAATAGAGCTTCACTTTTTTGCTATTGCATCATGTCCATTTTTTTTTTTTTTGACATTCACTCCACCAAAAGTCTAAACCATTTGAAGTAAAAACTGCCTAGATTAGAAGGCTGTAATCCTTTGATGTAGTTAATTAGTGTTTGGTTCGTGAGAATTTTCCATGGCTGAAAATCTGGACACTGCCTTCTCTAAGATATGGAGAAGTAAGGACTCAGTTGTATCCATCCCTCAGTGTTGCAAATGTGCTCTTAAGATGACATGTGGAACTCTATTTATTCTTTGAGTCAGACTTGCATGATGTAAATGTCTTCTCGGTTGTTCCTGTAGTATCACCGATCTTAACCGAACAAGATAACATGCAAATATTATTGGCATGAGTAAATTTTTTAGCTACTGCTTTAGTGACTACGTAACCCCAGCACTTGGGCATTTTCTTGAATTAGACGGGTAAAACTCGCTATTGGAATATGTCCAGTGGGCCTCTTGTTGTGGTGTTCTTACGCTTGATAAGGATTATTAGGGTTTTATATATAAACCAGGCTACACTCTCCATCTATCTCAAACTACAAATCTGCAATACTTCGCCATTTTCGTCTCATACTCTCATCTCTAAAATCCAGAAGAAGCTCTTTTGTTTTGATTTGCGCTGATCATGGATTATTGGGAAGAAGAATCTCACATCTACCTGCACTATGATTTCTCCTCTCAAAAAGTAGAGTTGGAAGGAGTTGAGAATAGCCGGGATTCAAAGGCAGATGAAAGGATATGATAGATGGGTTGGTCTTTTCAGTTGAAGAAGAAGCATTTAAATCTCATCTTCTGATGTTAAGTGCATTCATTGTCGCAACCATCCACCTATTGCATGAATCCGGTGGTCTGGTCTCCTTTTTAGTCTTCTTCGACCACTTGTAAATCTTTAGTTTCCCCCCGGAGGAATCGTCAATCTATGTAACTAAATTTGCATTTTGTTATAAATTCTGAATTAAAAGTCTGGATTGTAACCAAATAATTTGAAAGCTAAATAATAATTGGAAATAAAATATCAATTTCTTCTATTTCTTAAAACGTTGGAGTTTTCAGATTCAACTGCATAACAATGATCTTCGGGTATCTATTGTTATGTTACTGTTAGGATGTGTTTGATAAGAGTTAATTCCATGGAATTAGCCATCATTTCCATGTTTAATGGCTTGTTTTCCGTTTGGTCATGTTTCCATGGAATTGCAATAATAATGTGGCCTAAAATATGTTTTAAACCCATTTATGTGGAATTCCATGAAAAGTCTTTCAATTGGGGGATATGAATTACTTCCCCCAACCAATAGTGTCTGTTAAGGGGTGTTTTTTGGGGGGAAATACTAAAGTACCCTTCCCTCAAAATAAAAATCAAAAAACTTAAAATCAAAAAACAAAATCATATCCCCATTTCCATCTCCACTTCTTATTAATCTCTTTTAGGGTTAAAGCTTTGAAACCCAAATGTTCACCATTCCCTTTCAAATTCGAAATTTTCCCCACTCCCTTTCAAATTCTGTTCTCCTTCTCTGCCATCTCCTCACTTTGAAAACGATTTATTTTTTGTCACATTCGGAAGTGATGAAAACCACGCCGGAAGTGATGAAGATCATGTCGGAAATGATGAAGACCACGCCGGAAGTGATGAACACCATGCCGGAAGCGATGAAGACCACGCCGGAAGTGATGAAGACCATGTCGGAAATGATGAAGACCACGCCGGAAGTGATGAAGACCATGCCGGAAATGATGAAGACCATGCCGGAAGTGATGAAGACCACGCCGAAAGTGATGAAGACCATGCCGGAAATAATATTTTTACATCACCGGAAGTGATGAAGACCATGCCGGAAGTGATGAATTCAATACCGGAACTAAATGCCGGCATGCTTGATATGAATCTATCAATGCCGGTAGTCAAATGAAAAAAAATCAATTTTCTGGATACTTTTCATTATGTGCCGGCATAGACATTTTAGCAACATACTATGCCGGCACATGTACCGGCATGCTCGAGAATTAATGAATGTCTTTGCGGGCAAAGGATCTGAACTCACGCAACCCCGGACCCTCCCAGATAGTGGCAAACATTTATGAAAATTTCGAACAAGTGCCGGCATGGTTTTTTCGGTTGAATACAATGCCGACACCGAGCTATTTCAGCTGCAACAATGGTGGATTCAAAGAAAAAAAAATCAAATTTTCAACCTCTTAGTAGCAATTCTCTCTTCACAATCATCCTCCACTTTCACCAAAAATAATTCCCTCTCAAAAAAAATTTCCATCTTTCTACTCTCATCTCACTCACCCAAATACAAATACATACTAATCATTTAACAAATACTTAAGATTTTTACTAATTATTATTAAACACTGAACCTGATTAGTGAGGGGTAGATTAAGATTTAAAAAAATACTTAGATAAAGGGTGACCCTGATTTGATATTTGGATCCAATTTTTGTCTTTTTCCTCTATCCCCAATTAATTTTGATATCCCCCGATTGCGCGTTCCTTTCTTTTCCATGGAATTGTTTCCTTTCTCTGTTATCAACGCATGACCTTAGATTTTCAACTTAATTGTATGGTTAGTTCTTTCAAATGTTCTTCTTATGTAGTCGTTTTGAATTTTGAGATGTCCGTGAATCTTTTTTTTTTTTTTGTTTTAATAAGATGTCCCACCAGGTCTTTTATTGAAAAACAAAGAGTAGTTTACACAGGGACAGTTGGGAGTCTAACAACAAGCTGAGCTCTGACTGAAACAGAAAATATTGATTGAAAAAATCAGGAGATAACATGGTTTGAATCCTCCAGCAATTGGACACTGATATTGCTTGGAGGGGTAGAATCCAGATTCCACTCGTTCTGCCTACTCTAGCTAATTTAGAGAGAATATCAGACTAAATTGTGCAAATATTTTAGTATATCTGAGAACAGAATCAGAAAACTGAGAACAAAATCAGAAATATAGTAATGTTTGTTGAAATGATTTCTGACGCCAACATCACCGAACAAGCCAAGACACTAAGAAATTTAGCAATCTCCCCCCCTTTAATAGCAACAAGGGATTGCAAAACTTAAGTAAATATAACCGTTGGATCTCCAAACTTTAAAATTCCACCGTTAGATTTCACAAATAGAATTCCGTGTGAACTATTGTTATTGTCTGTTAGATCATTAGACTTCATATTTCTTTTTAGTTAGATTTTAAAGAAGTGGTATAAAGAATGTTTACTGAGGATATAAAAGTAAATGCACTTTTTATATATTTAAAAATCTCATATCTTTTAAACTACACGTCGGATTTTTGTAAATTTTATATATTTAGAAAGCCCTTTAAATTAGCTACGCAATGAGCACAAATAATGATATCAAATTTTTGTTTTTCAATTTTTTTTATACGTCTTCGAATCTTATATGTTTTCTCCTTAAAAGTTAGACATAGTTTAAAATTAGACATAACTTAGAAAAAATTGAAAAAATTTACAAGAAAAAAAACAAAACAAAACAAAACAAATGATTGATTCTTAAGTATAAATAATTTTCAAATAAAAAAATATGTTGTCGAATTACTACCAAATTATTTGGAAAGTAAAAAAATAGCAGCGTCGACGTGCAACGCACGTGCTCACTACTTGTGTTCATTAATGTACAAACTACAAAGTGGCAAGTTCTAGCTGCCTAAAATGAAAGGAGCAAATTAATACAGAAGCAAGCGAAGAGTCCCAATTCTAGGGTATCTAATCTTCCTCATGCAATACGGTCACAACTTTAAGTAAAGCTCCATCCGGGTTCACTTCTCAATTGAATCATTTTTCTAACAGGGTTCTCAATTGAATCATTTTTTTAACGGGATGAAGAAAATTTAATTTTTTTTTAAAATATCTTTTTTAAAATTTAAAAATTAATTTAAAATAAAATAATAATAGAGAATAATAATTTTTCAAAAATTAGAAAATAATAACTAAAAAAATTAGAAAAATTATTTTTTAAACTAAAAATTAATTTTTAAAAAAGTTAGAAAAAGATAAAAAACTAAAAAAATTATTTTTTGAAAATATTAAGTTTTAAAAATAATAATTATATTAATACATTAATCGAGGATAAATAAGTAATTTACCTATCTTTAGATACCCCTTATCACCCCACCCTAGTTAGTTCAATCATTTTGTATGCCTTAATTATTATTATTTTTTTTGTATATGCCCTAAAACATCCTGGCGTCTTTAGGGGCGACCCCAAAAGAATTAGGGGCGACACAAAACGACAAAAACTGTCATAATCGGTAGGTTATTTCACAATCGGAAGGTTATTTTCGGGGCGTTTTTTTAATCCCAAACTACCCTTTACAATCGGTAGATAACTATACAATCGGTAGTTAATCAACAATCGGGAGTAAATTTGGTTTGTATAACTACCGATTATACAGTGGCTCTCTTTACAAATATCCTACCATAATCGGTAGTCAAAATAGTTCATATAACTACCGAATATAGAGTAGCCCCAAAATCAGATTTTGCAAAAATCCTCTTTTTTTGAATTTTGTTTGAGCCTATAATCGGTAAGAAAGGAAGAGTTATCATGACTTCCGATTATCTCGGCTCTCTTTGCAAATATCCTACCATAATCGGTAGTCAAGATAGTTCATATAACTACCGAATATAGAGTAGCCCCAAAATCAGATTTTGCAAAAATCTTTTTTTTGGAATTTTGGTTGAGCCTATAATCGGTAAGAAAGGAAGAGTTATCATGACTTCCGATTATACAGTGACTCTCTTTGCAAATATCCAACCATATTCGGTAGTCAAGATAGTTCATATAACTACCGAATATAGAGTAGCCCCAAAATCAGATTTTGCAAAAATCTTTTTTTTTTTGGAATTTTGGTTGAGCCTATAATCGGTAAGAAAGGAAGAGTTATCATGACTTCCGATTATACAGTGACTCTCTTTGCAAATATCCAACCATATTCGGTAGTCAAGATAGTTCATATAACTACCGAATGTAGAGTAGCCCCAAAATCATATTTTGCAAAAATCCATTTTTTTTTGGAATTTTGGTTGAGCCTATAATCGGTAAGAAAGGAAGAGCTATCATGACTTCCGATTATACAGTGGCTCTCTTTGCAAATATCCTACAATAATCGGTAGTCAAGATAGTTCATATAACTACCGAATATAGAGTAGCCCCAAAATCAGATTTTGCAAAAACGGACTGAAATTCAATCCGTTTAGCGTACCGGCATTGTATTCTTGCCCGCACCGAGCTTTTTCAACTGCATTGGTTGAGCCTATAATCGGTAGTAAATGAAGGTATCCTGACTTAGAATATAGAGTTGCCCCAAAATGAGATTTTGCAAAATCCTCTATTTTTGAATTTTGGTTGAGTCTATAATCGGTAGTAAATGAAGTTATCATGACTTCCGATTATACAGTGGCTTCCTTTGCAAATATCCTACCATAATCGGTAGTCAAAATAGTTCATATAACTACCGAATATAGAGTTGTCCTAAAAATGAGATTTTGCAATCGGTAGCTAACTAAACTACCGATTATGAAGGGGCATACAAGTATTTTCATCCTATTTTGTCTTTTGTGTCGCCCATAATTCTTTCGGGGTCGCCCCTAAAAGTGCCAGGTAAAACATGGTTCAAAACTAAAACTAATCACCAATCGGATTATGTCCAGCGGGCTAGTTATATGGGCGGGCCTCTTGTTGAAGTACTTTAGGGTTTTATTTATAACCAGGAGGCTACACTCACATGGACAAGACCAACAATCTGACTTTAGAGGTGGAAATTACCCACATTGCGACTGAAATTTGGTAATTCTTTTCCTTGAATCTACCATTTGCAAGTCCTAGTGCGCTGTTGTTGGCGTTTTTTGTCGTCAGAAGCCTATTTACTTGAATAGAATCTTAATTCAAAGAACCTAGTAGCTTCAACATAAGAGCCTTGTAGACAAGCTACTTTCTGAGAAGCATTTTCATTGAAAAAATGCCTAGATCAGAAGGCGATAGTCCCCTTCCCCTTTGATATGAATGTAACAGTTGTGGTGAGTACGAGAACCAGAGTACCCCGATCGGTGAATTTTGATCCTGTTCAGCGAGCTACTTCAGTGGGCCTGTTGTTGTGCTATATTGAAGTACTTTCTTACCCTTGATAAGGATAAGGGCACACCACCACACACTTTAGGGTTTTATTTATAAACTGGCTACACTCATCAGTATCGATCTCATTGAACTACAACTTCGCCTCTCTGGTTTTGAATCTCTGAAGAAGCTCTTTCATTTCCATTCGATCCGATCTGGTTAAGTAATGGATTATTGGGAACATCCACCTAGAATCTACCAGCACTATGATTTCTCCTCTCAAAATTAAGTCAGATCCAGCAACCAGAAATACCGAAATGAGATGATAAGAGGGGCTGCTCCAGCATCCTTTCATTGAAATACTGGTGTTACTTCCTGCTGGCCTGCTCCCTGAATTGACGTGGTTGGTTATAAATCTGTTAAGTAAAGAATTATAAATCTTCTTTTTCTCCATGAACCTTATAAATCCTTTGCATCTTCTCGTAATTTCTAAATAAAAGTCTGGATTATAACCAAACGATTTGCTGGTAGAAAATATTCGGATACGAAATTTGAACTTTTGAATTAATTTGTTTTTAACGTTTGAGTTATCAGATTCAAAATTTCATGTTCTGCTGTTTTTAATTTTCCAATCAAATATGTAATATTACGTGTCTAAAAGATTTGAGATTGCAGGCAAGTTTTGATCTTTGGATATTCGTTCTGAATTGGACGTTAGATGTACTAGAACACCGCTACCACGGTGGGGGGGCCGACCGGAAAAAAAAAAAACACCGTTATAATGAGAATAGTAAAAAAAAAATATTTGTGATCCCCGGAGACCGATGAAACCACTTTGCTTCTCTCTATAATTATGCTGTAGCGGCACGACATTGTCTATAATTCTATCGGGATTTTTTTTTTTGTGGTGATGGCAGTCGTACGTGGCGGTGATGCTATGTGCTTGCCTCCTGAACCTCAATGTTTTTTTTTGATATAATGGTATACAAAAGAATTTTATCTTAAGGGCAGGTTTAATGGCCACTTACCACAACAAAAGAAGCCTAAAGTTTTGTAATTGAATGAAATCAACCTCTTGAAACGGATGCTAACTTGGCTTTGTGTATGGTTACTTGTGTACGTTTATTGTGCATACACGTGTAAGTTGGTGCAACCCTTCACCTGCAGATGCCATTGCATCACGCTACAGATATTATAACTTAATTTCGACATGCGTTTTTGCCTGGGACGCGTGGGCAGGTGTAATTTTTTAAAAAATAAAAAAACGAAAACCTAGCTAATCTATTTTCCTCTTTCACTCACATTTACAGCCGCACATTTAAGAAAGAGAGATCTCCATTCTACCATGAAATTAATCTCCCCACTCTGAGAATTGATCAACGGTTTCTTCTGCTTTCCGATCAAAAGAAACCGTATCTTGTTCTTCGCTAAAAGAATTTGTTCTACGCCCTCTCTTTTGCAATCTATTCGATTGGAATTAGAAGTCAGGGTTTCTGAATTTCAATTAGTAGCTAACGTTTGTCTTCGATTGAATTGGTTATCCAATTAACTTTAGTTTTCCTTTGCATCTCAACAATCAGAATTGGTGTATGAATTGAAGTGCTGTGTATGAAACTGATGGAGGTGGAGGATGGTGGTGGCAGTGAGTGTGAATGGAAATTCGAATCGGTGAAACTGAAAAATGTAATCGAAATTGGTTGCTGGTGCTGGTGGTGATAGTGATAATGATGGATCGATGGTGGAGGGTGTTGGCGGTGTTACACAGTGAAGCAAAATTGAAAGTTGGTCGAATATATGAATTAGTGATAATTGTTGCTAGCGGTGATGGTAGTGCTGGTGGAGGGTGTTGGTGGTGACAGAATCAGAATTAACTGATTAAGTATAACGAAGAGTACTGGTTAAATTGGTGATGGGGTTGGTTGTGAAAAGATGAACGGTGGTGGTGAAGGAAAGAATGGTGGCGGTGGTGGAAAGAATGGCCTCGGCGGCGGTGGTGCAGGTGGCCTCGGCGGCAATACTGTGGGTGTTGGTGGTGTCGGCAAAGGTGATGCTGTCGGTGACAGTGGTAGTGGTGAAAATACAAAATAGAAATGAAGGAACTGATTTTTAAGTTTAAGGGTATTTTGGACTTTTCATGTCCCAAAGACTACCACCAAAATCAATCTTTTTATCAAATTCGTTAGGTTTCATTTGACAAAAAAGTGGCCATAAAAGGGACTCCCTCCCTACGGGCCCTTCGGGCCCTCCGGTCGGTCGGCCCAAATAGATGTGTTTGGTATAATTACTATTAGTCAAGATTATTTTAGCAGCGAGATTAGGATAGCCTGAATGGCACTGATTATATTTAACAATGAAAGGAATTACTACCATTGTTGCGTGGTAGTGTGTCACTGATTGTTTTTATTGGTTAATTTACTACAAAAAAAATGCGATTGAAATTTGGTAATTTTTCTCATTAGCAAGCCGGAAAAACTTAGACGGAGCTGTCCTTGATGTTGACCTGAATCCTTGCAGCCTCAACGTAAGAGGCTCAGTTTACATTGAATGGTGTCCGCTGTTTGGTTTGGCATTCACTACATCAAGAGTTTTTTAAAGCATTTGCTTTGCAAAAATGCCTAAGATCGGAAGGTTGTTGTAATCATTTGATATGAATATCAGCAATTGTGACATTTTGGCAAGTGCAAAAACAAAGTACAAAAACCGCCATCCTCCATGAGAATTTCCAATGTCCAATAATTTGGAGACCGCCTTAATTTCTTTAAGGTATGGAGATTGGAGAAGTAAGTCCTCAGCTCTATTAATCCTCACTTGAGAGTCCACAATATGACTCAGGGGGCTGATTCAGTGGACCTCTTGTAGTGCCTCACTGAAGTTCTTTCTTACCCTGATAAAGATGAGGGCACACCACACACTTTAGGGTTTTATTTATAAACCAACTTACACAATACAAGTTTGCCGTTTTTGTCTCCTCTCAGATCTGAATCTCAAAAATCCATAAGAAGTTCTTTCCTTTTGGTTTGCTCAAATGGAATATTTACATCGGAACAAGAGGCCGATCAACAAATATGATAAATGGGATGTGGTGTTTTTACGTGTAGAGAACACACATTCCAGGCTGATCTTTTGAATCAAACTACGCCACCAACCATCTATTGCACATCTACTGGTTGTTTGTTTCCTGTTTTGTTTCGGCATCTGTAGTAGATCTCTAAGTAAAGATTCAAGCTCCATGACACAGTAGAAGTCTCTATATGTAACTTTTTTTTTTTTTTTTTTTGTGGAAAGATTCAAGTAAAAGTCTGGATTGTAACTAAACAATTAGGAACAAGAAAATAATCGGAAACTCAAATTTTGTTCTTTTTTATTTGAAACGTTTGAGACTCCATTCAATTGCATGCATATCAATGATTTTTTTTATTTTTTTCACCAAGTAGAGTACTAGTACTAAGAACTAAGAAAAATAAAGAATATGATCCTTCAAACAGATATTCAGACTTACAATCCAAACATAACTCCACATCCAAAGTACTTTCTTTGGTGAGAATGATTTGTAATCTGGGGTTCGAAAGTTCAAAGAAGACCAAACAATCATCATTAATAATAAAGGTTTTGTTTGATGGGGAAGACTCGTAAATGGGAAAGATTACAGTAGAACGAACAAAGAGAGTCTAACATTGTGAGACGCGCATTTGTAGACTAATAACATTTGTGTTCATTGTGAATACGTGCACCATGTAGGCATCCACGTATTCACAAACAATCTCAATATGAATTGAATACATGCATTAAAGTGTGAGTAAAGTATAATATGCCTAGGTAGATGATGAGTCATAGATTCCAAACCCCGCGTGTTTGTCATGATCTCCTCAGCATCCCAAATTGATAGATCTAAGATGTAAACATATAAATAAAACTACATAGGTTGATACTCATACTTACTTCTCACTATTCTCTCTCCTATTCCTTGATTCTCTCTCGATCCCCCTTCTCTGTGGAAGGGAGGTACATGTATATATAGCCAAATCGAGTGGGCCCATTGACAAAGAGCTGTTGAGATCTCATCTTCTTGTGTTCTGTGCATGGTCCGCGGACTTCCCTGTCACTCCGCGGCCTTCATAATATCCGAGCTCATTACACTGACCAATCCTCGTTTTCTTCGTTGGTCGTCTGCCACGCGTCCTCTGCGCAGCATTAAATGCGAGTAGTTGGGGCGTGCCAGGCGGTGTCAGTCCTCCCTTGTCACGTCCGTGTCAGTTGGACTATCCCCAGCCGTTGATTACATCTCACCTCGTGATGGGATGAAGTGACTCTTTGGTGTTGCGTGAGGTTACCTTCCTTGGATGCTCCCTCGTCTTCGACCATTGATCTTGACAGATGGCACGCTGTCTGGATACCATGGATGCCCCTGTTTCATCTTTCTTTATGACATGGCCTCCATGTGGGTTCTGCTATTACACGTGGCAATGGAGATAAATAAGTGTACTTACAATTTGCCCCTCTTCTTGTGACTAGGCGCTATCTTTAGTTGGAAGAAGAATCGTGTGGTACGTTTTTATCTCCCTCCTCATAACTTCTCCTAAAAAGGTGCTACCTGCATTTATTGTGCACGTTTCCCCTATCGGCCATAACTGCCCTTTGGGTAGTGGACGGTTTTTCTTGATCTTATAAAAAGAGAAGAATGAGAGAATGTGAATTAAATTCACATTCTCTGCTTATTCTCTGTTCCTTTGTCTTCTTCATCTTCTTAACTTCCTCTGACATTATTGTTGCTGCTGCTACTCGTTGTTGTTTATTTTCTTTCTTTATTATTCGCCTCTTCTCTCTGCTGTCGCTACCTCCTTCGTTGATGTTGTTGCTTTGTTCTTTGAGGTTCAGGTATGATTTGTGATTTCGTTTACTCGCCATGCCTAATCCTATTGAGTTTTTGATTTTCTGGTAATGCGTTGATGAGAATTTAATCTTATGTGTGTCCTAGGATTTGAGAGTTGATGCCGCTTGAATCGTGTGTTTCATCGGCCATGTTTTGATTTTATTTTTTCTTCTTCTAAGTTTGAATAATAGTCTGAGAGTTGAAGCAATTGTGGATGAAATTTGGGGTTTTCTTCATGTTTGCTGCTGTTCTTGAAATTTTCTTTATTTTTGATCTTCCTTGCCTCTGATTTATACTTTTATTTTTGTTTGTATCCGCAGATATGTCCGACCATCCGCGGGTTCCTTACCAAACTCCTCCGTCAAGTCCTCACAGATCTCCTCGGAGTGATTCCAACATCAGGGGTGGAGCTTCGCCTTCACTTACCCAGGATAATCCTCGGGATGGACGAACATCCTCGTCCCCTGGTCGGAGACCTTCGCTTAAAAGGGGTGATCCGCCGCAGGGGTCTAGATATGCCGTGAATCGCCCTAAGGGTGGGTCTCCTAAGAAGCAGCGGAATCCGCGCTCTGATCCTTTAGATGTGCAGCCTCTCCGCACCAAACCTCCACCGCGGACTAATCCACCTATGCCTAGTTCAAGTAAGTCAATTAAGATTCAGCCTTCGAAGAGAAAGGCTACGGAGATAGAATCTTCGGGAGATGTAGTTCCTCCTAAGAAGAAGGCAATGAGCTCTGCGGAAGATGCTTTCGAGGATGATTCTGCTGTTACTTTTCGTCCTTTGTCTTTGGGTAATAAGAAGTTTACTTTCAGACACATTGACCTTGAGGCCTTCAAATTGAAGCACGGTCTTCAGCACTTCCAAGTAAGTTTTTATGCCCCTGATGAAGATATAACTTATGAGATGGTTACCAACTACCAGTATGATGCCTTTCATTTGCTGACGACCGTGGGTGCTTTCGAGGATGGTTTGATGTTGCATTTGTATAAAGCCGGTGATGATTTCTACTACCGGGTCTTGTCTAGCCGCGGTACTGCCAAGAAAAGTCATAATCGTGGGGTGCAACAGTTGACAGGAAACTATCTCCGCCATCTCCGAGAATGCTATCTTCGTAGCAAGGGGCAAACGATGATGACCTGCTATGCCCCTAAATTAGAAAAGGAGAAAGGGTGGTACACTCAGGAGAATTTCAACAAATCCTTTGGAGATTACGTTAATAGGAATACTCGTAAACCGTGGTCTCGTGAGTCTCGGAACATTGCTCCCGTTAATGGGGAAGTTCGACTTTTGAGCGAGGTAAGTGATTCCAAGATGGCGAGGGTTCCCAGTGCTGAAGGTCTTCTTATTCCCGCTGATGAGAGAATTAAGCGTGATCATGACCATGAATGGTCTGCCACTGTTCTTGAAGTCGTTGGTCCGTGGGCCTATGGTTGGGTCCCTGGACCCCATGGTTGGCAGCCTACTGTTGACAGTCCTTATCGCGAGGCTTCTCCCGCTCGTTATGCCCATTACTGTCCTTGGCAGATGAGTTTTGTAGGTATGGATTTTGCTTATAATCGCGATGTTGATAACGCGGAAGACGAAGATATCTCTGATGCTCATCCTCTTCCGCAGAATACTAATGTTACTAAGGTGTGTTGTTCGTTTTCTACGTATATATGCCCCTTCGTTTCCTTAAATAATATTGATTATGCCAAGGAAAGGAGATGACAATGGCTCTTTTATCATTGTGTGTTGTAGGTGCGTAGAAATAAGAAGATCAATCCCAAGCAATCGTCGAATTCTCCCACCGAAGGTTCTACACACTTCGAGGATGTGAACAAGGTCCGGTGGATGGTGATGAGGAAGTTTCCGATGGGGAAGAGCGAATTGAGACTTCTCCGCCCGTTCAAGAAGTAGATAGTATTGCCGGTGGGAGCGTTGGTGGAGGTGATGGTGATCAGGCCACTGGTGGAGGTGGTGGTGATCCGGCCATTGGTGGTGGTGGTAATGATCAGGATACTGGTGTTGGTGGTGGTGATCAGGCCATTGGTGGAGGTGGTGACGATCCGGCCACTGGTGGTGGCGGTGATGATCAGGCCACTGGTGGTGGTGATGATCAGGCCACTGGTGGTAATCAGGCCACTGGTGGTGGTGGTGGTCTGTCTGAGGGGGCTATTAGGTCAAGTGGGGTTGTTGTAGATAAGGGTAAGGGAATTGCTCATGGTAGTGGTGACAAGGATGGGGATGCTCATTGCGAGTTTTCCTTTGGTAAGGTTTTATCCGGGGAACAATCATTTGACATGGGCACAGTTATGGGGCTTGTCTCGGACTTCAATCTGCTTCCAGCTGGTGATGACTGGAATGTTCTGGAGGGTAGCTGCGGAGGTGACCCCACACGCGGATCTGATGCTGGGGTTTATGTGGTGCATCCCGAGGGTTATGTGGGCACCTCCTCCACTGCTGGTGGGGCTTTGGTGCTAAATAATATTGGTGCTTCGCTTGATGGGAAGCCCTCAGACTCTTCCTCAGATGATTTCTCGCGGTCCTTGGTCGCGGATGGTGATGATGCTGTTTTGGCGTGGCTGCAAAAGAAGAACTTGCTTGTCGTGCCTCATCCTGCCCCTGTGATTGAAGGGGAGAAGAGTTCGGACTCTTTTACTCGCAGGCATATGGAGCTAACCCCTGAGGAGGTGGTAGATCGAGGGTGGGGCAAGAATCTTGTGGCCGGCGGGATTGATCTTGTGGTGGATCCTCCCCCACGGTTGCCGACATGATGGCCATTCTTTGATGGGTACCCGAGACGATTATCACCGGCGGGCGGTTATTGGAGGTTTGTCCTGCTCTTTCTACCCCTGATTTTGCTTAAATGTGTTGTGAACTAATTTCCCTTTTTGATTGATAGATGATGAGGAGCGAGTATTGTAACCATCACCTTTACCGGTTCTTCAAGGCTAAGTCTCTCAAGCTAGAAGGGAAGCTCCGGCATTGTGAAGGGATGCTTACGGGCGTTGAAGCTGCGGTCTCTGCTAAAGATGAGGAGATATAGAGAGTGAAGGGTCCGCTTTAAGCGCAAGGAGCAACAGGATGCGGAAGAGGCGAAGCTGCGTTCTGAGCTAGCTTCGGTTAAGGCCAAGTTAGCGGTTGCTGAGAAAAATTCTTCGTTTATTTCAGGTCTGCGTCTCCTCTTCTTTGATAGTTACATGTCCCTTATATGTTCTGAGTTATCTTCTTCTTCCCTCCTCCCGCTGTACTGTCTTCAGTGGGCGGAGTCCCCGAGTTGTTGTGGCTTCGGAATGAGAGAACTCGTCAAAAAGGTCGCATTGCCGAGTTAGTTGAAAAACTTAAGAGTGAATCAGCGAAGTGGAATGCTCGCGCGGATGTTCATAACGCTATGGCCGAAGAATGGCGTAAGAAAGAGGGCACGCTGTGTGGATACCATGAATGCCCCTGTTTCATCTTTCTTTATGACATGACCTCCATGTGGGTTCTGCTATTACACGTGGCAATGGAGATAAATAAGTGTACTTACATTCATCTTTTGGAATGAATGGCTATCTTATGGGGAAAATGCATGTCTCATACTCGCATGTTATCAGAAGAAAAAAAGTCAGACTAAGACTAGCTTGGTGTATAAGAATATTGGAGACCCGCAGAAGGAGCGTGTGGAATAGGCAAAGGATAGAAGCTTTTTGTTGTTGCACTCATGCGGGTAATCAAAGGGATACTAACCACACTGAAGGTTTGATTTTCTGAGAGACCAATTTTTGGATTTTGTCACTTTACAAATGGGTGATCACACCAATTTTTGTGTCCTAAGCATACTTCCGCTGATACTTCGACACAAAAATAAAAAGATAAAGATTATGCTCATGGTGTATGTTGACATGCCCGCATACATAAGACTTTATAGGGGAACAAGATCATCACAAAGTGGAGTATCAAACAAATAAAAATACGGGTATATTAATTAAACTACCACATATGTATAAGACTTTAGATACTTACGTTGATGAGGATAAGGGCACTGTTGGATTATGTCCAGCGGGCCAGTTCTGTAGGCTTCTTCTTGTGCCCAATCGAAGTTGGTTACCCTTGATAAAGAGGATAAGGGCACACCACATACTTTAGGGTTTTACTTATATCTCACTTAACTACAACTTGGCCGTTTTAGTCTCCTCTCTCATCTGAATCTCTGAAATTTAGAAGAAGCTTTTTCATTTCATTTTGACTTCCTTCCTTTGGTTGAGAAATGGATTGTTGGGAAGAACATCTTCACATCTACTACCAGCATAATGATTTCTCCTCTCAAAAGTAAGTCGTATCTTGAAGATTAGATGGAACCAGTGCCTAAAGAAAAGAAATGATAGATGTGTTGGTATGCCCATGTTTGAAGAAAAAACATCTAAATCTCATCTTCCGATGTATCTTGTCGCGGAACCATCCATCTATTGTATAAATCCTTTGGTCTTGTCATCTTTTTCGGCGGCTTTTAATGGTTGATGATGAAATTCAAGCTGCAGGAGTTCTCTATGTAACTAATTTTTTTACTTTTTTTATTTTGGGTAAAATTCTAGATAAAAATCTTGTTGATTAGAACCAAACGATTTGAAGCTAAAAAATAGTCTAATCAACGGAAATGATACTTTCTGTGAAACAACAAACATTTCAATGTTGTCTGTTTCCTGTTTTGTTCGGCATCTGACTTAGTAGATCTGTAAGTAAGGATTCAAGCTCCATGGCACAGTCGAATTCTCTATCTATGTTTCTTTATTTATTTATTTTTTGGAAATTCCAAGTAAAATTCTGGGCTGTAACCAATTGCATATCAATGATTCTACTGTGACCAATTGTTTTTATTTTAATTTTTTTCATGTGCCCGAATGAAGAAGTTCAGCAACAAGTGTGTCCAGGTTCTTTAAACTTACAATGATTTTGCACCACACACTTTAGGGTTTTCTTTATAAACCAGGAGGCTACACTTTCTTATATGTCTCACCCACTAAACCAAACTACAACTTCGCCGTTTTCCTCTCTTATCTCATCTGAATCTGTAATGTAAAATCCAGAAAGAAGATCTTTCATTTTTATTTTCTCAAATGGATTATTGGGAACATCCTCTCATCCACCTGGAATCTACCAGCACAATGATTTCTCCTCTCACTTGGGACAGCTGGCCAATTTGAATTTTTGGACAATCACAAATTTTCTTTTGAAGTCCCATTGCACCAGTGTTTCGTTTTATTTTTTTGGTCGGCCCTCCCCACCGTGGCAGCGGTGTTCTAGTTACGTGTACATAGTTAGAAAATCCGCCTTTTTCTTTTTGTGCTTGGGTCTCCGGATCTGTTTTCTTTTTGTGCTTGGGTCTCCGGATCTGTTTTTTTTTTTTTTTTTCGGTCGACCCTCCCCACCGTGGCAGCGGTGTTCTAGTTACGTGTACATAGTTAGAAAATCCGCCTGTTTAGTCTCCTTCGTTTCAGAAATTGTTTCGATTTCTACATCTGTTTCTCCCTCGCTTTCCCCCTTTCCTCCGTTTCGGCAGTTTTTTCTTTTAGTTTCCTAGTAACAATAGACGACGGCATTCCGCCAAAATTGGTGAAGATGGCGCTGCTTCGTGATTCTGTTGTTTTGAGTTTGGTCGATTTAAATTGATGTAGCTCGCCTTTATTGGGCCTGGCCCTTATATTATTTACGTGCCATGCAGATTTAATAACGGCCCGTATAGCAAAGGCCTTACCAAGTTTAGCCCGCTCGATATAATCTCTTTTCTTTCCTGTTTTAGACGGAATTAACGAAATAATAGTCCCACATCCGTAATTCCAGCTCTGTTAATCTAGTTTATAAGGAAAGATTATCGGATAAGATATCAGCCAATTGGTGAGGCTTGAAAGCCTAGGTCTGAGCTATTCCTCAGGTCAAGCGTCCATGGGGCTTACCTGTATTTATAGGATCCCTGATGAAATCTCGATCCCTGAGGAAATCTCGACAGTTAAGCCCTAATCATCGTTTTCTTACCAAGTTTATGGTAAATCAGATCGGTTGAGAGACGATCATAAAATTGGTGAAGATGGCGTTTATGGTAATCAATCTGGTTATTATTAATTTGATTTTGTTGTTTTGTGTTTCGTCGATTTAAATTGATGTTCTTTCCCCTTTACTGGACCTGGCACTTATATTACTTACGTGCCATGCAGATTCACCTACGGCCCGTCTAGCAATGGACTTACCAAGTTAAGCCCGCTCGATAACGCTCTTTTCTTTCCTGTTTTAGACATAATTAACGAAATAATTGTCCCACATCTGTAATTCCAGCTCTGTTAATCTACTCCCTCCGTCTCTATTATATAGGCGGAGTTTTGAAATTTTGTAGTCTCATTATATAGGCGGATTCTCAATTCCAAGATGGGTTTTTCCATACATTACCCTTATTTATTATAGGTAGTTATCACCATAATTAAGTTAATGTTTCTAATATTGGAAATTGTACAAAGGGCAAAACAGGAAAGAGGATGAATATGTATGAAATCAAAGTTTTTTTCTTATTCTAAGAGAAACCCACTTCTCCGCCTATATATTAGGGACGGAGGGAGTAGTTTATAAGGAAAGATTATGTGATATGATATCGGCCAATTGGTGAGGCTTGAAAGCCTAGGTCCGAGCCATTCCTCAAGTCAAGCGTCCATGGGGCCTACCCCCACTGGCCTCCACGCTTGTCAAGCATCCATGTCGTTCCATGGGGCCTACCCCCACTGGCCTCCACGCTTGGATGCTATGGTGGCTCAGGGTGCCTTACTCCAGTACCAATTGGTTTTTGGTTTATTTGAGTGAAAGGTTTGGGTATCTCACTGTTGTTTTGCAGAACCCAATTGTAGGGAACTGCTTGTTTGCGTACTCCTCACCGTCATGACGGAGCTATGTTATTTCAGACTGAATGCTAGCACTGTTTTCAACTACGGCCATAAAGTCCTTCAGTTTTGCACCTACAGGTGTCACATATTATTAGAAATGCAAACATTTATCAAAGCAAAGTGTCAAAAAAATTAGAAATCCAAACCCAGTATACTTGGCGCACACATGTGGATGGAAAACTCTCAACATAGAGAAGCACACAACATCTAAGACACGAAGGTAAAAATTAGGAACCTTTTTTGCATTCAGCCTTCGCTTTCAAGGCGAATTTCACAGCAGCACCAAAGACTTCCCCTACTCCCTCAAGGAATCCCCTTGATGTGAGAGCAGGAGATCCTGAATCACAAAAAGGACGAGGGAATTTATTGAGCCAGATTTTAGTATTTTACCTAATTATAAGTCATTATTCAAAAACATGTATTCCAATTTAAAGGAAAAGTTTACCCATTCGAATGCCACCTGGAACCATGGCAGACACATCCACGGGGAACAGTGTTCTTGTTAGCAGCAACCAATTCCATTACTTTTACATCTCTTGAGCCATCAATACCCTGCAGTACTTAAGAAATTAAACAAGAAAACTCATGAGTATCTACTTCAACCTTGCTGTTAGACATGCCACATAATGAGAAAACACGACAATAAAGTACAAACTTCCATTCTTTAATATGCCACAGAACAGGGTACTAGACAGCAACGCTCATTCTGAATTTCAAGGAATTAAAGTGGAACATTTTTCCTACTAACCTTGTTTTTTAGATTGACCAAGACTAGATGGTTCTCAGTACCACCGGAAACGAGGTCATATCCCGACGCGTTCAAGGTCTTCAAGAGTTAACATGCGACAACATAAGAAAATGAATATCACGAGAGAGCATGGTAGTAGTATGTCTAATTCCATCAGAATATAACCATTACTTTGGCAAACTGTGAGCAATTTTTGAGGACTTGTACTCAGGGGTAGTGGCCTACATCATATGATTTGAAAAATAAATTAATCTCCACGAATTTTGCTTATATAGCTTCGAGAAAAAACTTAATCATATCAAGTAAATCGGCAAAACTATTCCTGTGAATCCCAAGAAGACCGACAATGGGAAATCAATGAATGTAAACCAAAATTGTTGACCAGTTTAATCAACGAAATGCTGGTAAAAACTGTAGCGTAACACATGAATACAGGGAGATGATAATGTGTGTATTTGTGTGCATCTACCTTTTGAAGAAATCTTAAGAGTAATATTCAAATATGGAAGATACAGGGCACCAGTAAACGCATGTTATTCCACCAAAGTGAGACGGGTGAGAAAAGGAAAACAAAACCTAAAAAAGAGGCAGATCATTATGCAAACCTGTTTAAGTGCAACTGCTAATCCAGTAATTCTGTGATTGTGTGGACCTCCTTGAAGCCCAGGAAAGACAGCTTGATTAATTTTATGTGCATAGGTACTGCTCACAGATATTGATCCTGATGTATAAGCTGCTGTAGAATAAAGAGAGAACGAATCGTCATAGCTGCAGTAGGTAGTAGCTCCTCAGACTCAGTCTTAAGTTGGCATAAAGGATGATAAAGAACAAATAGCAGTCTCAGTCTCGAGATTCAGTCTTAACTTGGCATAAAGGATAATGAGGAACAAATAGCTAAGGTGCAAAAGCCTTCTCAGCAAGAACTGACCTTGTGTCGATGTTGGATAAGGTGGAATGAGAACTCCAGCCAACTTCAATGTTCCTGTGTTTTGTCAGTTCCTCGTAAACCCTCGCTGCAGATGTAACCCCTGCACCTGTAACCTTAGCATATGCACTCATCCAAAGACTGTAGAAGAGAACCATTAAGGGTATCCTATTTTGCTTCATCTGCCATATCATATTGGGTTCTCACTCAGGATTGCCGGTGGATACATAGCTTCATAATCTGGTGGAACAAATGAGGTTCACAGGCTGCTTTTCTTTCTTCTGACACATAATTGTGGAGAAGAAGTTGACAAGCTGCCTTAAGAAAGGCTTCGATTTGTTGCCATTGAATCATGACCACTGTTTTTCTTTCATTTAATAAAGAGTTTAATTCATTCGCAGTACAAAATGCCTAGATCAGAAGGCTATAATCCTTTCATATGAAGTCAACAGTTTTGACATTTACTGAGTGCAAAAACTAGAGTACAAAAGGGACAGCTGATACAAAAATTGGAAAGAACGACCAATATAGTATTATACTGATTAGAAAAAGCGAAATTGCGAAACTAAGTTCATTTTGTGATTTCAGTTTCTATTAGTTCCATGGACAAGGAATGTAAAGGTGCAGAGGATTAAAAAGTTAACAATGCCAAACCCGACAAAGAAACTTTTAAATTAAAATTAAATTAAGCATGATAGAGACAAGCAGGTTCGTCAGAGATTTATTTGAAAAAGATGGTAGCCTAAGCTACTACAAAGTCGTACCTTTAGAGCATAATAAGAACATGGCAACTGAAACCCACAGTAACATATATTTTTCACTTTGTCTTACTGAGACGACATAAAACCGCTTGTAAGAAATCCAGTCCTCAACACTTGAATAAAATATAATCAACCTTCAGTCTGACTCCTCTACAGGGTTGCAATCTTTCTGTATCATAAGGGTACGAAGTAACTCGGCTTTCTCCACTAAACCAGCCCCTGCAAATGCATCCACAAGCTTCCTACATTGCTTCGCATCAAAATCCACAGACTTGGATTGCTTCCACTCGTCAAGTACTCCACCAGCTTCTTTAAATTCCCCAAGCATCACATACGAAGAAAGAATACACATATAGTTTCTGCTTGTCATTTTCTGAGCCGTCAATTTCAACGACTTCCATATCGCATCAATTCTCTCTTTGTATCTCAAACCAGTATAAAGTATAATCAGGAAATCATATGTTATCCATTCTCTTTGACTTATCTTTCTTTCAGCCTCCACCAATGAATTCTCATCCGCGGAATTCACAAGATTACTTACAGTAATATATATATCCGTAAGTTGCCTATACGCTACCCACCCTTCTTTCGAGTTACAATCACAACTCATTTCATCAAGAATCCTCCTAACACTATCAATATCCATACAACCAGCACAAGAACTAATCCACAGATTATAACTATAAAGATCACGCGAAACATTCTGCCTCTTCATCTCCTCAATAACCAAACTAACCTTCTCTAATTGCCCTACCGATACATAAAGTGTCATCATCTCATTATATGCAAGCGTACTCACACAAACATTCTCCCTCTGAATCCTCTCAAAGAAACTCTCGGCTCGGTCAGTCAATTTAGCACTAGCATAAGAATGCAGCAATGCAGTATAAGTCTCACCAGTTTTCGCAGCCTGAGGCAGCCCTTCAAAGTACCGTTCCGCGGAATCAACACCAAACACTTTCGTCATCAAATTAATCCGCGTCGCATAATCAGTATCCGACAACTCAAATTCTTTCCGAGTAACTATCCATTCTGATATCTGCAGCAGCCAAAAATCCAAAACCATAGTCAACGAACAAAGACCAAAGTCAAAATTGAAATTGCAAAATGAAATTTTGAGAAAGTGATGATACTGATCGATTGATTTACCTCAAGTGCATGTTTGAATCGATGAGATTTGTTGAGATCTTTAGCGAGTTGACGGAATTCTGGAAGTGTGACTCGATTTCCTTCGTTAATCCAATTTTGAATAGCAGTAGTTGCACTTCGTTTAGGGAATCTGAGCTTGAGTAATCTGGTTTTGAGATTATCATCATTTTCTTGATTCTCTGGTTCTTCTACGATGTGATTGGTTATTAATGATACAGATCCCGGTGATGATGAAGAGAATGATGCTCTGGAGAAGGAGATGAAGGATGGTGTTTTTGAATGGTATTTTCTGAGATTCGATAACAGAGAAGAAGAAGAAGATCGAATCGCCATAGCCGCAGTAGCTCCTCAGTCTCAGTCTCAGTCTCTAAAATAGAGCTCCGGGTTTAGAAACTTACACACTGTATGCGTTTTGTGACTCGTATGAATCGTACTCGTCCGTTATTTCGGAAATAAAAACGGCAGTCCGTTATTCTGATACAATATACAGTATCCTAGGAATTTCCCAGATGTCACTCCGAATATACATTTCGCAGGGTTTATTTTAATTTTGCACTGCCGCATTCGCATAAATATTTCTTCCAAATGAGTTACATGATTTTCGATCTCTTTACTTTTTACAAGCATCAACATACACCTCTAAGGTTTTATGAATCCACTCCGCGAATACCTTTTCCACCATTCTATGATACGTAGCTCCTGCATTCTTCAATCCAAAGGGCATTTTAGTGTAGCAGTATAATCCTCTAGGTGCGAAGAAATCCGTGTGTTCCTGATCTTCTTCTGCTAATGGAATTTGATTGTAGCCTTTATACCAGTCCATAAGTGTCAATCTTTTATAACCTGAGGCAGCCTCTACCATCGTGGTATATCCGGTTACTGAGATAGTGTCTTTTGGACATGATTTGTTCAAGTCGTCTGAAGTCGATGCAGATTCTTATCCCTTTGTTCTTTTTCGGCACCACCACCATGTTTGCTATCCACTCAGGGTATTTTGCTGGTCGAATTATTCCTGCATGTAGCATTTTTTGTAACTCCGCTTCTATTTGCGGATGGTATGTGTTTGCTATTTTCCTTATTCTTTGCTTGAATGGTCACACGTCCTTCCTAATGTCTAACTTGTGACATGCGATATCAGGATCCATACCTGGCATTTCATCCATGTCCCATGCGAAGACATCAATGTATTTTCGCAGAAGGTTTATTGTTTGGTCTTCTTCTTCTGCATCCATACCTGTCCCAATCCTTATCATCTTGGGCTCCTCTTCAGTTCCTATGTTTAGTTCTTTGGTTGGCTCTGCTGCAACAAAGTTTGCCTTAGGTTCGCTTAAGGGGGATGTTTCTTTCATTTCTCTTGCTGGTGCACCTTCCTTGTCTGGGACTTCGCTCGGTATGCCTCTTCCTTCTTTCGCTCGTATCATATACACCCTGAATTCTTCCTCCTTTCTTGATTGCTTCGCCTTTCTCCAGTTATCTTTTCTCTTTTTAGCTCTGCCTTCATAATTCCTCACATCTAGCTGATTGCAGGCACTTGATCTTTCTGAGTCGTCTACAATCTCTTCTATTCCGCTCGGCCTTGGGAAGCGTAGACATCGGTGCAAGGTTGATGCCACTCCTTTTATGTCATGTAGCCATGGTCTTCCCAATATCATATTATACGGTGATCCCACATCCACCACACATAGTGTTACCTTCACCTCTATTTCTCCTAGCGGCGTACTTATAATTACCTCCCCTTTTGGTTTTGTTATAGCTTTGTTGAAACCATGTATGTTTTATATAGTTGGTAATAAATCCGTGTCGTTGTATCCCATCTCCTTGAACGTATGATAGAACAAGATGTCGGGTGAGCTCTGGTATCTATCAAAGTTTTTCGATCTCCCATTCCTACGAGTCTTTTGCACCTTCGTCCTTCATCACTCTTCGCGCAGTATAGTTACTACCAATGGATCATTCGCCCCGACTTCTATGTGGTATGTCATCTGCTTCAAACATGATCTTCTGTTTTTTCCATTCATGCAAGGGTGATATCTTTTCGACCGTCGAGATCTTCCTTCCTTCGTAATCACGCTTGTGGATTTGTCCTGTGAGTCCTGCACTGAAATTTATAATATCTATACCTGCCTTTATTATCATATTGCACTGTAGACGTTTACTCCCTTCTTTTGTTCCGATATTCTTTACTATTGCTGTGGATCTACTCGCTCCGTGTATTATGTGCATGCTTGCTCACTCTTCTTCTCGTATCAACTAGTTCTTCTTTCTTTTATGTGCAAACAACCTCAACTTGAAATCTATGGGTAACTTCTCTCACTATCTCTATGGAAATCTTTTCAGATCTGTGAACTTTGATTTTCAAAAGGGTATTTATTCTATAGAACTTCTTTCCTAATCGAAAAATGTAGTTTTAATGAGGTGATCCCACATATTTTATTTTCACAAAAAAGATTAAAATCTTTCAAACACTAAAACAGTAAGAAACCCTTCTTAAAAGAATTTTTTGAAAAAGAAACTCAACTTAAAATTTTCACAAACAGGTGTGATCCCATTCCCGAACTGTATTCTAGCGCCAAAATATAGTAGTAGAAAATCCTACTACTACACCCCTTAAATAATCTATATAGTAAATTATGAAATCATTGTGAAGAACACTTAAAGAGACTTTTATTAAGTATAGAAAACAATACAAAGAAGATATAACCCTAACTTGGAAGCAAATAACTTTCTCTCTCCTAAATTCCTATCTCAACTCTCCAAAAGATCTCTCCCTCACCCCAGGGGTGAATGGTCATGTATATAGGGATTTTACATAGTTGAGGACAGTTAATAAAGCCCTCTATTTTCGGATCTACCGCGCAATGTCTTCGGGTGTTTACATTGTGTTTTCTCGCATGTGCTCTTAGTCTTCGCACAACTCTTGCACTTTATTGATGACTTTGTGGCGTCACTGATCCCGTCATTTGAGATATGCTACGTGCGAGTCCTCCTCGCTCCTTAGTAATTCAGTTTCTTCGCGTGGTTTATCGGATGTGCGATATTTAACCCCTACAGAAAAAAAGAAGAAAAGAAACGAAATTCAGAGTAAAGTAAACAATTATCCATAACACTATTTGCACGGAAAACTGAGTTTTCATCTGGTTAAGCTACACATCCCATAGTGAGATGCACTTTCATACGCATTTCACCTTTGATTTTGGCCAAGGCTGCTAATAGGGGTACCAAATTGCTTTGGGGTGTACCAATCCCTTAACAAAATATGTTTTTTTTCCTATATGCAATTTGATACACCCCAAGCAATTTGGTACCCCTATTAGCAATCTTGATTTTGGCGACCACCAGGTCAAAACCCCCGAAAGATAAACATTTCGGCAAGTAACGAAATATCGGGGGTGTCCAAATAAAAACATATATCAGCAGAGAGCCTCAAGACGAAAACCCTAAACCTCAACAGAGAAATTTCATGATTAGAATTTTTTTCTCAATCAAAAGGAAATCAGTCTCTCATTGTTTATTTTTCCTGAACCAGAGTGATTTTCTCATCTTATCTTTCTCTTCCCAATCCCTAATTTCATTTTGAGTTTCTAAAATCAATACAGATGAATCTCTGCTAGTTGTTTAAATTAGGGTTTACAAATGAGCAGATTTCGTTTATTAGGGTCTATATCCAATATTGGAAAGGTAATTATCTTAATCTCTTTTCGTTTACATCGAATTCTACAAGTCCTGTAGGTTTTTATTGCATTTTGAGGATCAGAAATTGATTGGGTTTTTGATTTCGCAGTTTCATCGGCGTAAAACTGCATTTTCGTTGGTAACAGATGAGTTTCTTCATCAGGAGATTGGTGGATTGAGGGGAAATTTTCAAAGTAAATTTCTTGTTTATGTTATTAATTCATTCTTTATATTGATGTTTATGGGTAGATTAGTGGTGTGGTATCTCTGCATTGAAAATGTTTGATGAAATGCCTGAGAAAAAAGTTGAGTATCACATTATGTAAAGTCGATTATCTGTTCTATGCTTTGTGATTGAGTATCACATTATGTCGTATGGTGTTGTAGATTGTGGATTGGATAGACTTAAATTTGGGGATGTTAGTTCACCTTTCAGTTCTATGCTTTTGCTTACAAAAACCTGTTACTGAAATTGGTTCCCTGGTTTTCTTTTTTCTATGTTCTTCAACAGGTTTACATAGTTGGTGCCGTGGTGTTAGTGGAGTTGATGTTAGATTATTAAACGTAGGAGGTTTTCATAACAAGCGGTGTTTTCATGCAACAGGTATTTTTTCGTTAAGTCGGTACATTCTGTTTCCTGCGAATTAGTGGTCAAGTCCAGCTACTATATTTATGGGCAATTTTTCTGCTGTGTGATTACGGATATGAACATGATATGGGTAACGCAGTTTGGTATACGATGAAACAGGCTTTTAATGTATTAGCTTGTGGCATCAGTTATTAGATCAACAATTTAACATTGGTTTCATATTGACTTTGCTATACAATAATGGTTGTATCTAAACATGGCTTGGATTGAAAATTGTCGACATGCTAATGTTATTTGGTGTCCCAGGATCGTGTCAGCGAGATTTCTATGATATTCTTGGTGTCCCAAAGGATGCTAATCGGGATGATATCAAAAAGGCATTCCAGGCGGTAGGTACATTTCTGTGATATGTTGTCCTCCTGAAATAGTTATTTTGTTATTGTCCGCCTGAAATTGTTATTTTGTTACTTTGATTTTGTGGTTTCTATTTTTCATATTGACTTGTAGAGGGTCTGTCATTGCAGCTTGCCAAAAAATATCATCCAGATGCGAATAAGAATAATCCTGCTGCAAAGAGGAAATTCCAAGAGATAAGTGAAGCTTATGAGGTTAGTCACTTGGGGTGACTTCCTTTATTTTGATTTGCTATTAGTTCACTTCAGTGTTGTACACTTTGGGAAAGCTTGTAACCGTTTTTGGTGGATTGATAATTTTGTGCCTTTCTTTGTTGGCGAAGGTAAAATCCAGACTCTAAGAGATACTGAAAAGAGAGCTCAGTATGATATGGTAACAACTCAATTTTCCTACATGTTTGAGTTCAACTGTTTTGGTTGTTTCCCTGGCTCTTTTTCCATATTATCAATCATCACCATGTCTTGTTTAAATTTTGCACGTCAAAGCCCTATAAATCTAGGATTTTGAGCATTTTGAGCTAATTTAGTTGTTTTCTCGATGTCTGTTTCAGCAAAACACCAGCAGTGCTGGCCAAGGAAATTACTATGGTAGAAACCCACAGGGTTACTCTACTAGAACTGCAGGTGGTTTCAGTGGTTTTCATGCGGAGCATTTCTCTGGTTCTTTCCGTAATATATTTTCCGAGGTTTTCCCTCACTTTCATTCGCTATCCATATACTCTTTCTATCCTGTTTCAGTTTCTTGTTTTACTATATAATTTGACTTTTAATCTTAATTTGCAATAATCTATTCATGGTTTTTACTAACAGTAATTGTGTTATATGCTTTTTCAGATCTTTGATGAAGTCGAAGACTTTGCTCCTGAGATACAGGTTAATTACAACCCTTTTTGCCTCTGTTATATGTGATATGCCAAATGTTTGAAGGTTAGTCTCTTGAACAGGTTCTTTTGTCTTTTACAGGTGGAGCTGAACCTCTCCTTTTCTGAAGCTGCGCAAGGCTGTCAGAAGAAACTGAAATTTAATGCTCGTGTTCCTTGCGATTCTTGCAGTGAGTAAAAGTTGATGTGATTTCCTGGTCTCCTAGGAATGTCATAGCACTAAGTGGGGACTTTTTCCTTCCGTGTATTTCATAACAACGAATTGATGCCATAAGACACCTTTAAGTCACTCACAATTTTAACATGTAATAAAAATATATTCTAAAAACAAAGGCAATGTGCAAGTATACCTCGTTGAGTTGTTATTCTGCTTAAGATTTTGTTAATTTCATTTGCAAGAAAGTAGAATTAAACAAGTTTTATCAGTCTGTTTGATTCAGTTTTGGTGTCAAATCTTGTGTGTCTTGTTAAATAGGCCACCAGATTTCTGAATATTAACGGATTTTTGTAGGTTGTTTAAAGGAACACCTAAAAGGAGACTGATGTTTTCTTCATCCTGTGTATATTTTTATTGCAGATGGACTTGGTCATACAGCTTATGCAAAGATGAAAGTATGTCCAACTTGTGGAGGAATTGGAACAGTAAGTGCTCAGATTCATAATGGCAATGTCTTGTGAAGCATTAACTTTAGATAAGCATTGGTATCATGGGGAGAAAATGCTCCTCTACGCTCACTACGGCTTACTCTAGAGTTTGCATTTTGATGTATAACAAAATCATTATTGATTATCAAGAAAACTGAAAACATAAGAGGGGTAAAAACATCAAATTTGTTGCGTCCTAATGCATTTCGAATGTTTTTTTACTCAGGTTACGATTCCTCCTTTCACATCAACGTGCAGTGCTTGCAAAGGACAGGGCCGAGTTGTTAAGGTATGGAGAAATTATTAAAGGTTACTCCTGGCACTTGCTTTCTAAATAGTTAAACCTTTATATGTGTGTCTGCAGGAAATTTGTACTTCTTGTAGAGGAGGCGGAGTTGTTGAAGGCGTGAAGGAGGTCACCGTTATAATCCCAGCTGGTTAGTTCTGCTTCTTTAGTTATCAAAATCAAAATATTAGAGCTAATACTTTACTGTTCATTAGTACCCTACTGAAGATGAATCTTATATTGTTTAGTCGGGGAACTGAACTTGATATACATTTATGAGGTTGGAAAAAAGAAGTCATATCCTTGCTCATTTTAATCTAATAAATCATTTGTATTTCTTTTCATGGCTTAGGCGTTGAGACTGGGGATACAATCAGTGTAAAAAATGCTGGTAACAGTGGAGGACGAGGAGTTCAACCTGGAAATTTATACATAAAACTAAAAGTATGTTTTCTTTTCGTCCCGATCTTGTAGCTTTAGTTTCTATGTGCCTTTGTCGGATAAGGTAGTTACCATTTGATTTATCTTCTAGGCTTATATCTGGAAATTGAAAAGTGATTTTAAAGTTCAAATAAAAATATACTCCTTATGAAATGTTTGAAAACTTGGCATGGGTAGAACCTAGAGGCCTTATAAAAAATGAAGAAAACCAACAATATTGGTTAGATCACTGCATAAGTACAAACTATGCTCAAAAGTAGTCTTACAAAGACTGATATAGAAGTCACCGAGCTTATCGTTTGCTATAAGTGCGTTGCTAATTATATTGTTTTGCTTCAGGTTGCAAAAGATGCTATTTTTCGGAGAGATGGCGCAGACGTACATGTTGATGCTAATATTAGCTTTACACAAGTGAGAACAGATACCTTGTATTAATATTTTCAGGTTTCCATTTATCAGTTTGAGAAACACAATAATCGTGTATTCACTTTGAATTCCACTTTGGTCGGACAATGTGTTCAATTCGTTTATTTGATAGTTTTTGCTTCTAAGAAAAGGGAATAACCTTTGTTATTTTGCGTCTGTATGTATAATAAATCTTTTATTGTATCCGTGTCTGTTTTTTTTGGCAAGTTATTGAAATGAACATTCTTTGTTTCTCACACGTTCTGATTGTTTTAATCTTATAGGCTATTATTGGTGGGAAAGTTGATGTTCCAACATTGTCTGGCAAGGTGCAATTAAAAGTATCGTCTCTTTACTCTACACACTTCTATAACATACTCATGATGTTCGTTCTTGCACGTGAAACAATGACTTAGTAAAACAAAGATCTGGCCTTTAATCCCCACTCAACATTTTGAAACACCTTTTTAATCTGAAATAGCATCATTAAAATACTCCAGAAAATGAAGAAGTTGTAATTTGCAGAGTAATCGAGTCTGATTGTTAGTTGCTGCTTGGTGTCATGCTTTTGTTCCATCTTGATGAATTTACCTCCTTCAAGCAAGAACTGTTGCAAAAGTATGTAGCAAGACTCATTAGAAGGTTTGAGTAAAAAATTTAATGCAGAGATGAAGTAATTGGACTAGAGTTCGGAGTTATTACATCGTCGAAAGGTGTCACATATATAATGTTCTCATTTCTCTTCCTTGTCCATATGATGAAACTATAAGAATTGGCCATCTCACCAAGAGTAGCTTACATGGTTTTCATGTGACGTTTCACATTTTTGAAGTGAATGAACCTATACTGGCTGGCATATAACATTGCAATGCTCCCGTGCAAATTTTTTTTTTCGTTGTCTAGCGTTTTTTTACTCATGCTTTCATTTTATGCTCCTCTCAGATACCAAAGGGAGTTCAGCCAGGACAAACTGTAGTACTGAGAAGCAAAGGTAAACCAACATAGTTTAATTTTAATCCTCTTTTCTGAGCTCAAACTATGCTGATAGTCTTGACCCTTTTTCTTCTTCTTGTTAACTGCATTAGGTATGCCAACACATGGTGGTTATATACAAGATTTTGGTGATCAATATGTGCACTTCTGCGTCAAATTCCCCACGTAAGCTAATCAATTTACTTTACACAAATGCTCATACTATACATTGGTATTATTAGGTGTCATTGACTCATTGCACCTTTCTTTGTCTAGTCTTTATCTTGATTTATTTTTTGTTGACTGCATGTCTGCATCTATCTGAAAATCGCCTTCATGTTGTGCTTTTTCGTTGAGATTTGTAGGAAAAACTGCTAATTTAAAAGAAAAAACTACTAATTTGATTTAGTGGATTTAGAATTACGTAAAATGGTATAGCTTTCTATATGTCATTATACGAGTCCAGTTTAAGACTTGTTATGCCTAATAAATTCTCATCTAGTTTTTGTCGCAGACTGAGTTTTTTTCTCGTAGACCCTCTATTTTATATTGTTTTGTGGGACGCTCTTATTTTTATTTTTTCGGATCATGTTCTTTTAAAGCTTGATACAAGTCAAGGAGTTACCTTCCTTCTGATAGGTTTGCAGAATGAACACCAATCTGCTGTTTAAGCTGTATAATCACATAGCTGAAGTAGTCACCATGTTTAAGCAATCCTGTAACAAAACTTGAAGACATTTTTGTTTTATTTGGTGTAGTTCATTAAATGAACGCCAACGTGCACTAATGGAAGAATTTGCGAAAGAGGAGTGTATGCATGGAAATAGTGCTCCTGAACCTCAAGGGGAGAACTGGTGAGTGTACACAGATCATTTTTATGATTGTTCTTTTCAGTATGTGTCAGTAAATTTGAATATTTTGGAGCTGTATTCGGTGTCCTTTTGATACTTTGTTTTCTTATCATAGTCATTATCATAACTTGTAAGATTGCTATTTTCTTTACCCAATTTAGAGGCAGATTGTGTTCACTACATTCTTCATAGCCATCAGGTTGTGTTTAGTCCAGGCTCCAGCCCAAATTTATTAACTGTACCACAGACATCAGTTAGTCTATTTTGGGTCATCGAGTCTATATTGGTTTCGGTACCATTTGTATTTAAGACTCTATTCGAATTAGAAGGCTTTCCCTTGCTAATTACCTTAATTGGATTGTAGATAGTTGATTTTGGTAGTTTGATGATTGTAATGGAGCTTTTCCAAATTGGATAGCAGGCTTTCTCAGAAGCTCTCAACTGGTTGAACTTACAGGTTGAAGCCAGTTGTTGATATTGTGACGGGTCCGAATTTCGTGCGCAATTTCAGTGTCTTTCTACTCATCCTGTTTTTGCTGATCAAAGCTACAAGTTGAAATCTGTCGCTCGGCTATCTGATGTATGAGATTAAATGAGTCATCTCTACTTTTCCCACCATGAGGTATTTCCTTGATTTCACTATTTTTGTCCCGTCGATAATGGGAGAAACCTAGAAATGTAATTTCTTACACATTGCCTAGTCCAAATTCAATTGTTTGTTCATAATTGCTCCTGCGAATTCTCTATGGAAAGAAACGTTTTTGCTAGTGGTTCAACTAAAGTTATAATACCCTTATTACCAATTTGAAGGATGTATAGAAAAAGTGGTATATTCCAGTTATATCAATAAAATCCCCCGAGCATTCTAACCTGTGTTCACTTCCTCACCTGGTAATTTTTCTTTGTTCTTATTTTTGGCATGTTTACTCGCTAAAAATTAAAAATACATAATCACCAAACATTTCTGACATTTTCTATGAAAGTTCTGTCACATTTGTGTTACTTAAACTGCGAAGACACTTCATCTAATATGTGCAAGTTCATTCAAGGAGAGTTGGATGAGTCTTGCTCTAATTCTGATTTCTGCTTCTTGGCTTTCTTGTTTGCTTTGAGCTCACCCCAAAAGTAAGAGATGAAACCCCAGAGCGAGAGGAATAAAGCGATACCCTTTTCAGCTTGGAAACTCTCATGGTAAAACACGACAGATAGGATCTCTGTAAGGGGCAGCACAACAACTGAAATAACACCTGCAAGCAAAGATGTAGAACAGAAGATAACTCCTATTGTTCCCACGAAGTACATCTGCCAAGTGATAGCGCCAGCCACAAGCACAATGTAATAATTGATCTCCCCGAGCCCGTACTCTCTTGCTTCTCTCGGGATCACCTAGCAAGTTACAAATTCAAAAGCAGAATCAAAATCCAAAATCAGATTCTCAGGTCAATATCAACACACTCATGCATGATTATGTGCCATCCCAGTAAGCATACCCTACAAGCTTCCAATGCATTCATTGTGAAAGCTTCATAGTGGATGTCTAAATCAACTCAACTTACAAAAAGGAAAGGGCACTGCTAATTAAAATACGCAAAAGTTGGAGCACTTGAGAATCTAATACGTATCTTTCTAAAGGATTGTTTATGGAAATCATATTCCGAATCGGACAGAACAAAACTCACTATATTCATTTAGATGGCAATGAGAATATTACCCAACATGTGGCATGGTTGTACTATGTGCCTTTCCGTTTATGGATAGTTAGGCAGACCTCACATGGTCTGTCAAATGCCACAGACCCTAACTACAACCGGCTCATGGGCAATCCCGTGTAGTTAGTGAATGGTGGCCAGGCAGTGGTGAACTCTCTACTTTGGTACAGGGAGACTGGTGACTTGTCTGAAATCATCTGACTCACATGGATCTGAATCAATATGTTTGTTTTTTCGAGTTAGACCCTGACTCATCTGCTCCCCCAAAAAAAAAGAAAGTCTTGACATCTGACTCGTATCGAGTCAGGGGTTGACTTAGATCCAGATGTAAAAAAGAAAAATGCTGTTAGTCCGAGAGGCTGGAATTCACCTCTTAAACCAATTGAAAGTGAAAACCAAGAGCATCAGACCCAATAACAAATTCAAAGAGATATAGTCATGATTAAGAACTGAAATGTAAAGTGAAGGATACATATATATATATATATAGTTGGATTAAGAAGATTTGGTACCTTGAAGTCATTGTCGGCAATCATCCCAATAGTGCAGAAAAGAGTTGCAAAACCAGATATCACCATCTGCAATTCTATTACTAAACTGTAAGTTATGGTTTGTTTTGATTTCATATACATTAACTCCACCATGGGTAGCATTAAACCGTTGAATACAGAGGCTGCAATCGTGATCAAGAAACCCAAGTAATAATCTTTCTTGGACTCGTTTACGGGTTTATCACCATTACCGTGAAGACCAAGAAGTATCGCTCCAATTGTCAACAACACAACTGCATTCACCGAAAACGAAGTGAACTTCTGCTTAACCATAACAAGGGCAAACCCAGCCGTGAAAGCCAAATGAGTAGACATTATAATGGTAGCTGTTGAAATAGGTAATAACGAAACTCCGTAAGTGTACAAGTAATCATCTAACCCGGTGACGAGACCGATAACAGCACTAGCTATGAAAAGAGGTTTTGTGATTGTAAAGAGCTTTTTCGGTTTCTCATCTTCATCCCCTTTTATGAAACCACGGCGTCTGAGGAAATATGAAAGCCATAGAGGGAAAATTAAAACCGGAAAACCTGCAGTCTCGAGACAACTTGAAAGCCATATTCGCTTACCACCATGAATGAAGTAGAGACGGAGCAGAAGTGGACCTGCAATGCTGCTTACTGCTAACAGGATGCCATTGAACAACAGTAGATATGTATTCATGTTCATCTTGTTCTGTTCACTCAAATGGCAATGAATATTTTCTTGTTTATATCGGATTTGTACTCACCAATAAAACTAAAGTTTGCAATAAATAGATGTTGGGTTTGTAAACCACTTTGGAAAGATGTAAATATTGAAAATGATTCTGCTGTCTCAACTCTCAACTACTAATAGCAACACCAAATGGCGTCCTAACAGATGTTGCAGATACGTTGAAGCATCCTCTTTTTGCCTACCCACCATTGGATAGCCATCATGCATGATTTTGAACCCTCTGATTTGTTTCCACCAAGAATACCATTTTATGAACACAAAAAAAAAATGCTTAAAGTAGAGAAGATAAAAAGAGATTAGTAGGAAAACCATATCATTTTCTTATACGCAACAACAGTGTAACCCAATAATTCTTGGCACAATGTATCTTTTATTAGCTTTAACCGTACTAATCCAATGTGCATTAGAAAACCCACTAACATATACTATTCCTACAAAAATGTTCCTACACCCCACTAGCCTAATCAGCGAACTTGATACGATCCCACTAGCATACTCCATATTAAAAAAAATAAATGAGTGAACTCAAATCAAATATGAGAGTCAGTCTGCTCTGCTAGCATTTCCTCGAGTTTTAAACTAGTAACCTCAAATCAAATATGTGAGTCAGTCTGCTAGAGTTTACTCAAGATTTAAACTAGTGACCTCAAATACAAGAGCCAGTTCTTTGGCCACTTCATGTATATGTTGTTAACCCGAATCGAAGAAGAGCTTGTTTCGGTACACAAAGCATGTTAACCAAGTCAAAACAAGCGAGGAAAAACAATTCTGCAACGAATCCAGTACATAGAAGACAGTCGGATGACAGCAACTAGTCCCAATTGGCAATAACCTCAAACAAGTTCTTCTTCTTCTAATAAATAAACGTGCAAAGACGGAAACGTCATAATAGTAAGGGAATATTCGTATGTGATATATGGTTTATGGGGTTGGTCTTGCATTGATTCTGGAGGGATAAAATCAGGTAAAATATGGTTCTTTCATCAACAAATCTTTTCGAAACTATTAGAAAGTTCTCCAGAGATAATTGAGCATATGAACTTGTTTGAAATCCAATATGAAACTACTTTTATTAGTATATAAAAGCTAGCAGGCAACTAGCATTGTTGCTTTTTGTAAGTTGTGTGCATTGTCATGTCTACATCCATTAAGCATGAATGATCACACGTCTCCTATGTTTTTTTTTTTTGTTACACTTTCTGTTTTTGTATACATAAGAAAGTGATCTCATAGATGGTTGATCATTTTTCACATCAGATATACCGAAAACGATATTTTAGACTATGCACTATTAATCATTCTAAACACCAAGCATTAGGTGGTAGGGCCTGTCATTATATATTCAAAGCTAGCGGAGAGCTTTGATATGGGTGTCAATGTGATAATTAGGGGTGAGCATTTGGCCCGTAATCCGCGGATTTAACCGGGACCAACCGTTCTTTTGCGGATGGATGCCCGGACCATTCGTTAATGGGTTGGATGCGGATGAAATTTTTGAAATCCAACCGATAATGGATCGGACCCGGATGCAACTATGAAAATCCGTTGGACATCCATATCCATTAAATTAAGGGCATTTATATAGTTCTAGAAAATACTATGGATCATTTAGGAATTTTTAGGATGTTTGCTTGGGGTGTTGTTCATGCCATTTTTATATTTGTATACATATATAGGATACGTAGGTTTTATAAGGAGTCATTTGCGTTAGCTTTATTTTCTTTACTATAAATTTTAACTAAAACAAATTCATTGGATTATCCGCATCCAATCCGTCCATCCATTGGATCTGGATTGGATGCGGATGCCAAATTTGAAATCCGTAGTGCAATGGATTGGATGCGTATGAGGCGGAAACCGGTCCATACCGGCCCATGCTCACCCCTAGTGATAATACTCCATAACGTTTTTACGTAAAACTAAGTGGAAGAGTAATATTAAGGCTTCGGGAGCATAGCCCATGCCGCAACTTGGATATAACATATCTAAAATTCTGCACCTTGGAATTTTACATCCGAATATATATCGTTGAAAATCTTTTTAAGAGAGCCACGCAACGGGTAAAAACAACAATATCAAATTTTTGTTTTTCACAAAAAAATCGGAGGTAATCATCGTTTTAGGCAAAATTTCGAAAACTGACTACATAACCATTATGCAGCCACCAAAAAAGATACATAACACATTCTGCAGACGCATAACAAATTATGAAACCATTTTCTCGACTGCATAACAAAGTTATGCATCTATAACAAGTTACGTAACCATTGTTTTGGTTGATTTTAGTGTGTACATAAAAAATTGATGCATAATGCAGTATGCATCCATATTTACGGATGCATATCAGGTTATGCATCTATTTTCTTGATGCATAAAAGATTGTGCAACAATTTTCTCGATGCATAATGCATTATGCAGTCATATTTTCACTACACCATATCCTGGTTTTAGCAACGCTTCATTTTCGGAGGTGTGCAACGGATATAGACGTTGCACAGTTAACAACGTTAATATCCGTTGCACACCAGATTATCCGTTGCACAAATTATTTATATTTTATTTACTAAAAAAAACTAGTGGCGCAACGTATGGTCAACGCATACAACCGTTGCACAACATATGTTTTTTTTGTAATATACAGTATGTTCATGGGCTTTTATTAGTTTTTTTTTATTTATTAATTTTCTGATTTTTCTTTTCTTAATTTTGTTTAGAAAGAGATATCTCGCTTTCTCTCTCTTTATTTTTTCTCATCGAAGCTCTTTCTCTTTCATTTTTTCAGTTTCAGTCGAGAGAAGAGAGAAACTTTTCTCTTCTTCTTCAACAAATCTGCTTAGGTTTTAGGTTTTGCATGAAATTAATACCCTTCAACAAATATGCAATCTAATCGAAACCCATTCGAAATCTGAAATCAAATCTATTCTTTTTTCTAAACCTAATTTTTTCTCCCTGAAATCAAAAATTAAATCATTCAACCTCTGATTTTGGTGGATTATCACCAGGTATAAACTAGTTTTTAAAATTGTGCTTCTGTGGAAGATGTGTTTTGTTTGAGTCAATTGAAGATGGGTTTGATCGATGTTAGGGTTTGAATTAAGGAACAAGGAGGAATTGGTGGTTGATTTAGGGTTTTTGTTTAAATCTGAATGTATTTTGCAATCGAAGCGAGATAAGATGAATCTGAGATGGGTTTGTATGTGAATCAAATATCAGTAAGGCATGGTGAAGAGATTATGTTGATGGATGGAATCGGAGATCGTGCTAGCTAGAGAAAAGGGGATCTGTGTGTTGAAATAACGGGATATGGATGAAACTAGTTGATGATTGAGCAACCTGGTGGAGTTCTTGTGATGAGGAGAGATGGACTGGTGATGTTGTTTTGTTGCAGGTGAAGCTACAGGTGGTACCATTTTTGGTGGTTCTGGATGTGTGGCAGGAGCAGAATGAGGGAAGGTGATATTACAGCTGCAGAATATGTTGGTAGTAAGAGAATGTGTGCTGCTGTCAAGGACAAGGGAATGGTTGTAGCTGCAGTTCGAGTTAATGGCTAGAAGAGACTGATATTGAATGTTTTATTTGCTAGATGTATGTTAGGTGCAGCTGGAGGTAATGGGTTCATGTTTTTTGGATGGAACTGTTTAGAGTTGTAGAATGAGTCGCAACTGGAATCGCAAGACTCAGGAATGGCAGGATATAGCTCTGGTGATGCTTGGTAGAAGGAGTCATATCTTGGTGGAAGATGAAAGTACAATAGCACTTGTGGGTTTGTGCTGGAATTGAGAAGGATACAAAGAATGTGGTGTAAGTTTGATTGAATGGGTTCTGGTAGTTTACAAGGGTTTTGAGTATGATGCCATGAGTTTGAAGAGTTGAAGAGTCAGTAATGAAGATAGCAGTAGAAGATGTGTTGTTGCTGTTGATTGGAATAGCTGAACACTCTTACTCGACCTACGGGGATTACTGAAATATCAGTCTTGAACTATTTTTATTGGATATTAAGTCTACGTACTTACGAGGATGATGACGATGGTGATGATGAGGCTAATGAAGAGGAGGGTGCTGCACCGAGCAAATCCGGGAAAGGAGTTAAAAAAGTCTGCTAGGACGTGCGGTGAAAGAATGATTCGGATGTAGAAGATGACGACGACAATGATGATGTAAGCTCATGTGGTTTCACTTAGAGTTTCTGAATTTCACTTAATCTGTATGCCTTCTATTTTGTCTTTGGTTTCTTGCCTGAATTTCTTAACATGAGAAAATTAGTGCAAACCGGATTACCATTCGATCTGATATTCCAAACTGGATTATCTAACTATGTTCTGGTTACCTTGATTTATTTTCCGGAAGCGGAAGATGATATGAGCATGTCACCTGTGTTGGCTCCGAAAAACAAGGATACACATACACCTAAAGAACAACCTGTTGACACTCCTGCAAAAGCAGCGCCCTCGGGATCCACTCGTGGAACCCCATCTAATGCATCCAAATCTACAAAGTCAAAGAGAAAAGCATCAGGGGATGATGGTAAAGTTTCCAGTAGTGCAACTTTGAAAAAGGTGAAGATGGAAACTATAAGTTCTTTTTTTTTTTCCCCTTAGTGTTGATAGTTCTTTAATTAATATTCCCTCTAAACCTGATTGATTTGTTGCTTCTTACTGCCATCAACTTCCAGTATCTTTTTGATTGGAGTGCTGATGTTTATTAGATTTCACTACTATCATAAGGTCAGAGCACCTGTAATCTGGAGTGCTGATGTTATTTGTAATTATCAAGTAATTAGTTGATGCTCTCGAAGTATACATATGGGTTTATGTCTTTCATTGTAGTATCAGTCTTTTATGTTAATCTCATATCCCATTTAGTATTGGTGGATGGAGGAATCTGTTACATTTCCCATGAAAGTTTTCCTCTTTCATCTTATTTATTAGCTAACGTTGTTCTGTGACGGCACTTGATTCAGGATGCGTGGTTTGAGTTTGAGACTGAAGACATTGATCGAGCCATTGCACTTTCCCTTTAAGAAGAAGAAGAGAAAGGGAAAAAAGTGGTTGGTGAGTAACTGTGTATACTCCTGGAAATGCTTCATTTCATGCATCTTTTAAGCACTCATTTCTCAACCTTAACATATACTGGCTCAAATGCGAATCGTAACAAAAAACGAACACCAAAATCAAGCTGAAGATGGTTTGTATTACTTGATATATGCTTCTTTTTTACTCTCCTCTGAAGCACTCATTTCTGCTACAGATTCTGTTTGCACCCTGCAGGTACATAAAAACTCTCTAGAAACCTCCAATTTAACAGACAAATTTTAATTGCACCGCCATCGATAGCTTATCTTAATATAAAATAAAATAAAAATGTGAATTTTATTGTACTTTAACCATTTGCTTAATCAGGATGAGACACCACTGCTTTACAGTTTGGTCTTCAGTGAAGGTGTTGTTGAGTAGAGATATTGATTGTAGCTTCTTCTTCTTCTTGTTGTTCTTTAGGAAAAAGCTTCTGTATGAGTCATATTGAGGAATTATGTGCAAATATGGGTATGATTGATTCAAATGAGCAGATTCGAGAATTTGTTTTGTTTCTTTCTCGGTCGAGGGAGTTGCGAAACTTGTGGATTCGTTTATTCAAATGGTGTCATTCTTGGAGATGAAAAATAGGACCCCGTTAATATTATCTCCATTGTGTAATTCGGATGATACATGTGAAGTCAACTCTCTAAGGTTTTGTGTGCTACCAATTAAGCAACTAGATTGGCTAACATTTTTTTATTGAATTTCAATCATAATTACAAAGACTATTGATTTCTTGCTTTGCTGCATTTTTGCTTGGTGGCGGACAATTGAATTTTTTTCTATGAGAGCAGCAAAAATGACTTTGATGACATTTTGGCGGAGATAGAGAAGGAGATGAGCATGGTGATATTGTCAAGGAAGCGGGTTAACTGGCTATGTATTTTGATTTCAGTTTTTTGGTGTTTTAGCTGCTTGTTGGTGGTAGCAATTGTTGGTTTAATGGCTTGAATTTGAGTATAAGAAGAAAGAGCATCCATTTGAGCATATTGGCGTAGACGCTTAAAGCTGGGGTCAGCACGGATTTGAAACCAATACAATCTTCCTTTGGATTTAAAAGAGAGAATTCATTCTCTTGATATTTTTGTCGAGTGGAAACAGGAGTCTCACATGTCCGTTTGAGAAGAAAAGGAAGTCAGGTCTCTTTAGAAACCAAATCTGTGAGAAGAGGAGGTCGAGCTTTCACCAGTGAGCTGCTATGCTAGTTTTGTTGGCCTTGACCAAGGGTTCGACGGTTATTCATCAGAGATCAACAACTCCACTCAAAACTATCCAAGGGGTACGAGTGCTGTGGTGTTTATGGACAGAGTTTAATGGAGATTTCGTCAAAAGACAACTTCACGGGATCTGCTCGTGTGGGCACATTCATTTTCTATCCGTGATCTGAATGATCCAAAATGGGGTAAATTTTCTTATTCCTGACATTTTCAAACCTTTTCTACAGTTGATACTGATAGAACAGTGTGTAGGAATTCAATGTAATATTTTGGAAAAATGAATCTCTGGAGTTTATATCTCGCTATTTTCATGAACTTCAGAGTATTAATTTGTGGCAATTCCAGCCTTGGCAATCGAATACAAGCTGATAAGAGCTAAACTAGATAAGATTATTAGTCTAGTTGTTTTGTATCTATTATCACTTTTTGGGTTCAACAACATTAGTAGGACCAATGTAATTCGATTTTAGGATCGACCTATTTGCATACATCATGGGTTTTTCGAACGGTTGCCTTCTTTGCTTTCTGTTTGTATGGTGAGTTTAGGTTTTCTAATGTACATTTTGGTTAGTCCCCGTGTTTGTTTCTTAAATTATTACCTTAGTTTAGCTCAGTCGAATTTGCTGCTTGTGGGGATATTTCTGCATCTATTTTATGTTATACGCCTTCTTCGTCCTTTTTGTTTTTTGTTTATTAGTAGTGCTTTGTAATTAGTAGTTTCTTGTTGGTGATTGTCAGGGATGCTTCTAAGGTTGTTGCTGGAGGTAGCTTTGCCTCTCAATTCTCTACTGGTAAGTTGTGTTGCTGTATTTAAATATATAGGAGATTATTTTTTAGTGAACTTGCTAGACTCTCAATTCTCTCAGTAACCCAGGTACAAAAGAAAGTGCACTATATGATGATGCTGAGAAACTGGTATTTCTTCTTCTCCAGTTGCGGTCATTGGCAGCTCTAATTTATATTGGATGAGTCATTTAAGTCTAGCTCGTATTTTCAGCTTCAACAAGAAACTAAGAACTGGCCATATAGTTTCCTGGGTTTCCCCGACTACCAGAAAGTGGATCAAAGAGGTTCAGTTCAAGGGAAATTACTTGTCAGAGACAGGTATATCTTTTGACAAAAAATATCATATATAGAGAGAGACATGAATGCATACAGAAAGTGTATAGATATGTAAAACTGAATGATTAACGCACGCATACATACAAGCACAAACAAAGTTTTGAGTACAATTTTTTTTTTCCAGGGAAATAAACAATGTAAATGTACCTGCTAAGGACACTTATGTCGGATTAGCTTTACCAGGAGAAGTTGGTTGTAACTCAAGATTGCAGGCTGAATTGGGTTCGAAGTGATGAACATCTTCTGGAGTTTCAAGATTAATTGAATGCGCAGAATATATTTTCAGGTGCAGAAATCCGTCGGAATTATCGTCGGAATTCTATTTTTCACCTGGAATTATCGTCGGAATTTACTTTTTTTTTTATCTGTAAACGGGTTTTGCAACGTATATAAGTGTTGCTCAAATTAGAGTAATACGTTGCCTAAATTATTGTAACCGTTGCACAAATTAAAGAATCCGTTGCTCAACAAACGTTGGTAATCTATTTTACCAACGTTTATATTCGTTGTACAAATTAATTTGACCAACGGATTTTGGCGTTGCACCAAAATTTGCTACGCCATATTCCCAACAGATATTAGCGTTGGTGAAATTCATTTGCAACGCGTATATCCAAATCCCAAATTGGATGTTTTGGTGTAGTGTTTAACGATCGCATAACATGTTATGTAGATATTATTGTAGGTGCATGACAAGTTATGCAACCTTATTTTTGTTGGTTTCAATACTAAGAAAAAGTATTGCATAACGTGTTATGCAATCGTTTTTCTGATTTGCATAACAAGTTATGCAAAAAGAAAAAAAACTGCAGAACGTGTTATGCAACCAATTTCGAGAATGCATAACAGGTTATGCATCTCTATTCACACCTCCATTTTCTTTTAAATGCACGTCACACGCACACCAAACCCATTTGCACTTCCATCTCCTTTGCCTTTCCACTGCAGCATCCTTTTAGCTCTAATCAGTAGTTGTAAAGCACTTCCACCTATAGCTAGAGAACCAGAAAACCACCTGTAAATTCTGGCCTAGTGTATCGATCAAAAGGCTTAGTGGATATTATATGGGCAAATGAATTCACAAGCATGTCCAAAATACATAACACTTCTGCAAGTAGTCTAGAACATAAACATCTTTCCTGATGTCATCTACTAATCCAGCATAATAGAAAAAAATCTGAGTACAAACGCATTATATGTTGGTTAAATGGTAGTGGATGCGAAAAAGAATTAGAACATTGATATCATTCAATGAATGAATGTCTACATTGTATTGGAGACGGTTTGATAATCAATTGATTAAGAGAAAAGATTGAATATTACAGAGATGGGACTGAGTTTATATACTCACCAGAACTCGATCTCTCAACTCAATTACTCACAGACACGTGCGACATGCACTTTCACAATACTATGCTCACACACTTTCACTCACACACGCATACATGACACAGTCATGCTATTACCTCCCCTGAATCTCAAGGAGGCTAAGCCAACTGGAGATTGCACACACTTTCACTCACACAGACGAATACATAATGCAGAAACAAAAGGGACATCAACAATGACACTTGATGCAGTAAGTGTTGAGACATTAACAATGAATGCAGGATCCGTCGCAACTTTAAACTGTTGTAGCATGCGAATGAGGTGGTGTAGATGAGCAACCAACAAAATAATAACCCATCAATGAGTAATCAGCACCATGAGTTATTGCAGGTGTATAAGAAGTATTCACAGTTGTTGTTTTACTTGCAGGTGGTGCATATAAGAGAAGTATCGCAATACCCCAGTCACAATACAACATAGCAGCAGTTCTATCACTTGGCACCCATCAGCCTAATCAAACCAAATTTAATTAAACCAGACACCATCCACTAACCTTTGTAGCTTTCAATATAGATACAAATGCTCACACCAATCTTGCATCTCACACAGACGCAAGCCTACGCTGCACTGGAGTTGACATCAACTGATTTTAAGAACTGAACAATTAGCACTAGCATAAACAAAATCTTAGCAGTCACAGCATATCTCAGTTCAGGTTGGAGAGTCGGCACCATTACAAGCAGCAAGCACTAAGAGCATTATGGAATCATTCCATCTATTACAGTTATTCATTCACTAGTTGATATACCATTTGTAGTAGCATAATAAAACGAATACCGAAGCAATGATCACCCAACCAAACAAGAGTTGTTGCACTTAGCTTGAAAGAAGTATCACACTCATAATGTACAGGTTAAACAGTTGAAGCAGAGCAGAGATATATATGTGAAAATGTGAACAACACCAATAGTATGAGCCTTGGGAGCAGTGAATATCTCAACTGAAGCTCACACACACAAATCCAATAGCCAAACTTGAACTACAACTGTACTATACTCTCAACAAATCAATACACATAACAAACAGATTCAATAACTGAACCTTCTTATCTACACTGGCCACAGCAGCTGGAGTTGTTGGTGCATAAACAATGGCAGTGATAGCCCAATAGGAAGCAAAAAATAACAAGGAGAAAAAATCACTTATATGATGAAAGTAGCTGCTGTAGTAGTAGATAGAACAAAAATTGTTGTCGTAGAGAACAAAAGTCAGAGTAAGATCTTGTAAATATAAACATGATTTGCATCTCACCACACAAGTTTGACAGTAGAACAATTCATCAGTCATAAAACCAGATCCCAGCTGTCACACAATCTCCTCCAACAAGTAACTACCAATCCAATAAATCTGAGCCGAATCAAGGTGCATTATTCTAGAACTGTAACTGATGTCTTGCAAACAACAACTGAAGAACCTTATTGCAGTACTCATGAAAGTACCCATTATTGTGCTGGAAAAGAAAGGAACAACAACTGAAAATGATAAAAGATAACTAAAACAGGCTACTTAAGAATTGAAAGTAGACTCATCAGAGAGAACATCAGCCTGAACTTAATATAACTCACCAATTCCAATCCCATAACATCATCTTCAGTTTCATCATTAAAATTTCAAGCCAACTCACTCTTGAAAAGAGGACTGTACCAAAGCCAGTACCAATGGGATGAAGTGATAACAAGCTAATTAATCACATATAGTCACATCAATACATATCTGTGATTGAAGAAGAGATTTTCCTCACTTTCAAGTGGAACAACTTTAAGATTTTCTCTTATCTAGATAAGGTGTATAGGAGATAGGCATGCTCAGACTCAAAAGCGCCAGGTATTAGCACAAGTAGGACTTGATGAAAAAATCTAGATGCCACAATTCTAGTTATGATGAAAAAGCTTTTGAAGACAGCATTGTCTGTTGTTGAGATAGTGATGTAGAAACTGAACACATGAAGATAAAACCTAAAGTAATCTAAAGATAACAATGAAGATTACCAGCAGAGACTCAAATTTCAGCTGATGAGATAAGAGATTCCAATCCAAAACAACCAAACTTGAAATTGGAACAACCAAGAGCTCAAACCCCAAAACTGAGTTTTAGATCCAAAATCATGCTTAATCCTCTTGACGACGTTGCAATACTAACATCAAGATCAAATACAACTTTACACTACTCACTATCAGTAATCACAACTACATACTAGTTCCATGAAAAACTTGAAGAACAAACTCTATAAGCACCATTGATGAAAAAAGGATGAACTCAAACCTTATGATTCACACACTCCAATACGAAATTCAAACTCAGAAACATCATGTAAAACGCAAGATTCTTCAACACATATGTGAGGACTGCCTTGAAGTAAGATATGAGAACAACAACTTCCCAATATTCTGCTGAATCCAATCAGTGGAACGCCTTTAAGTTTTCGCCCTAACTAGACCTTGGTGTAGCGAGCTAGAACACGCTCAGACTATCTCGGCATCAGGAATCAAGAACAACAAATCTTGATGAAGAAATTAGCTACAAAAACAAGCTAATTATGATGGAAATCTTTGTTTGAAGGTGAAATTGGAAGTTGTTGTGGTTAGAAATCTAGATCTGAGATTTAATTTTGTGTAAGATGAAGAATAATCTGTTGATTTTGATGAAGAACAATCAGAGTTTGTTGATGAACAACAACAAGAAATGAAAATTCGGGTTGAATTAGTGGAAAAATTGGATCGATACCCCTGAGAATTGTGATTCTCAGGTCTGATACCATGATAGCATTAAATGAATGAATGTATACATTGTATTGGAGACGGTTTGATAATCAATTGATTAAGAGAAAAGATTGACTATTACAGAGATGGGACTGAGTTTATATACTCAGCATAACTCGATCTCTCAACTCAATTACTCGTAGACACGTGCGACAGGCACTCTCACAATACTATGCTCGCACACATTCACTCACACACGCATACATGACACAGTCATGCTATTAAACATTATATGGGATTTCCCTAAATATGGTTCATGATAGCCTTGAAAGGATCTACGGAACCATAATGATAGATTCCAACCCAAATTGGTGCTTAGAGACAGGGATACAAACTAGTAAAAGAACATGGATATAATCAATTATAGGCGTCAACAGGGAAACCAAAAAATATATTTTACCGCATAACTAACTTCTTTATAGAACAAAAACTTTATAATTTCATCCAAAGAATAGGTGGCGGGGACATTAGGCTACTCAGGTGCATTAATTTTTCAATATAATGTAATTCGATTCCCCTACCTTTCACAAGTGAGCATGGTTTTCCTGTATATAATTTTTCAATATTTTCGCATTCTATTAATGAACATAATTTCAATAAAAACCCAGAAACATAAATACAGCAAGAAATCAAGTTTATATGCAAGTTATACGATATCACCAAATACATAATTTAACGGCACCTTCCAGGCATAATTGCGTCCGTACATAGCACTCTGCTGCTGCAGACTTGTTTCGAACATTCAACTGCCAATCAAGCGAAGAATGAATCAAATTTTTTTTTTCATGGGAGTCCATTTAGGTGGAGTAGCAACAGATTCCACTGAAACCCATCAAATCTTCATTGTCCTCTATCATCAATTCCAACTCGAATATGTGTTTTCATAAAACTTACTCGTTCACAGCCATGAATCAATCAAACCCATTTCAATTCAATCGATTTTCTTCACTGCAACAATTTTTTCTCCAATCCTCGATCTAACCTTCAATCCAACCCTAATTCTGACGTACATCAACACCAACTTCTCTATCTCAGATTTATCTTTTATTGTACCAGTAACCACCGGTAACCCATCTCATATTCGATCCAAAACTTTTCTCGGTTCAGATCCCCTTTTCAGATTCCTTCTTGAACTCCAATTTCTCAATTCGATTACCATAGCAAAACCCTAGCCAAAACCCATTTCTTCTCTGATTGATTTCAAATCAAAAAAAAAAAATAGTAGGAAAGAAGAACAAAAGAAGTAATGAAAGAAAAACGAGGAAGAATAAGCGAAGAAACAATTTTAGAAATGCTGGGTGTGGGAGAAATTTTACCCCAGAAAATGGGTGCGGGCATGAACTTTTCTGAGCATGGGTTTCACAGTGGAAGAAATCTGTAAAATGGGTTTGGCTGTAGTTTTCACTTAAGTTAAAATGAAAAACCAAAATTACCGAACGAGTCTTAATTTTTTAATTGGTAATCCTTCTTCTTCCCCAAATTAAAATATGAACCCTAATTATTATTTTTTTGATCCAAACTAAATTATATTTCAATTTCTTTCTAATAGTTCTTCTCTCATTATTCTTACAAATCAACATATTATAAATTTTTTTTTTTTTTTTACTTATCCTCAAAGAAGAAGAAAACTAAACCCAATTTTTCACTTTTTCTATAAAACAATGTTATTTTTCAAAATCATGATTATCAATTGAGGTTATATATTCAAACTATTCCTTTAAAATTTCTCCACAACAATATCAATCGAAAAACGAAATGAAATCAATAATTCTTTTCCTAAAATCAATTTTCTAAAACTCCATTTTATAAACAAAATTCTAAGATGATTTTTTTTTTTCCAATTATGATTACATAAAACTGGGTATTCTAAGATCATCAATTATATGCCACAGATATTACATAAATCTAATTATGAAAATTACATGATTAACATTATAATTTTTTTTTTGATTTAGGGATTTGATAATTTATTTTGGGCTATATATAAGAATTATGTCTAATTTTATGGGTTATGTTAATAATCATAAGAACCCGTTTGGTTGAATTAATGACTTATTTTATGTGGGTTATGGTTAATAAAAGCATGGGCTATATTTAAGAGAAGCCAAGATTAATAGCATAATTGTCAACCTGAAGTCACAAGCAAAAATAAAAAAACTCCATGAGAAAGTGTGTTTTTTTTTTCTTATAAAAAGTCATTTCGAAAATTTGTTCCCAATTTAACCGAACACACTCTAGGAGCGGGTGCCATGTAGCATGTTCCCAATCCTCAGAAATCACCATACATGACTTGAAATGGGTGCAGTTTGAGCATATAATTAAATTTGTGCACTATATATGGTAGGTTTTTCTTATAAGTAGTCCATATCATGGTTTTTAAAATCGTGCGATTCACGATTCACTCCATTTTCTATAAAACCGTTGTGAATCGTATGTCTGAATCGTTTTTCATGAGAATTGTTAGTTAACTCTTTTTGACTAAAGATTCTTAACTTAATTCGAGCGTCCAAAATGTTTTTTTCAAAAATGAGAGCATGTAGTTTGTTCGAACCCAGGACCTATGGCGTCACACGCATGGCGTCCAACCAATGTTCCATCTTGGTTGTTGGACCTAAGACTCGGTATATTTTATATCTATAAGAATTAAACATCAAAAATCAAACCTTACGATCTATTTTGGAGGATTCAACCATATTGATAGGCATACATTTACGATTTAAAAATTAACCATGAATCTACGATTCACGATTTAACATACGCTTCGATTCGCTAATTTCAAAAAACGATTCACGATTCGATTCACGATTTAGAAACCTTGGTCCATACTTTTATTTGAAATTGTTATTAATTCAAGCATAAGATTAGTTTGTTGGAATAGATATCATACTAAATACGCCTATAATTGTAAGACATAAATTTTGGTTCTACAATATCTATATGAATAGACTGCCACACTTGTAGAAAGAAGTTCTGAAAAAAAGTTGTTGTACTGTTTCATTGGATTGGAGTTTTAGATAGGTAGAATATGTCAATAACTTGAGATAAGTGCAGAATATATATTTATTTTTTATCAAAGTATCCTCCCTAAATTGGGGCCTATGCAATTGGGGCCTATAGATACATGACAAAATAGGGTCATTAAGTAACAATTCATAGAAACCCCTTATCCACTATTTATGTTAATGCCTAATATGTCCTTATTAAATTAGTGATGATTAATTAAGTTAATATTTGTTAAATTAATTACTGTTTGAGTTAGATTATAGTGTTAGGATTAGAGTAAAAATTCATTTTCTTTTTTATGGTTTGGAGGGAAAGAAGAAGTAGAGGGAAAAAAGAAAAAAACTAGGGTTTGTGATTTTCGTAGGAAAAATGAAACTTTATAGTGATGATGAAGACTCTAGTAGTGATGAACAAGTGGGTGCATCAGATTATCATGATTTCGATCCTACCGAATTGGATAATTTGTTGAATGAAGAGGAGAATGTCGACCAAAGAATGCCTGAGGATACTCCCTCCGTTTTAGGAAAAGTGATACTTTCAAAATACACATAAATAATCCGACCAAAGAATTCCTGAAGAGGAGAATGTCGACCATCAGATTATACACGTAAATAATCCGATTTGAACTTCCTGTACTCTACGTGATTATTCATGTGAAGAAAGTCACTGGGCAAAGGACAAACGGTACATGAAGAAGACGACAAGGGAATACATTACTAAATCATGAGGTCTCCGAGGTCACCAAGGAGTGGCTAAAAAAATACGATCCCAACATGAGGCGATGAGAGGAATTGATCATGCTAGATCAACTCGAAGGTCTACATTTGTTGAAATGAGTATTTCCTTATGTTAAAAACTTGAACCATCAGATTCTTATATTTTGTCGCTTTCTTCTATTGTACTTTGCAAACTTGAACCAAGCTTAATGAATGAAAGTGATTGGTCTTTTTTGGATACGTTGTGCTCGTGAAATTTTTTACATAATCGCTCTTCTAATACGTTTATAAAGTCCGATTGTGGAGTTAGTTTGTTGCAGCTTTTCCAAAATCGGTTTATACTGCAACTGTCATAAACCAATTCTGACTTCAAAAAGGAATCGACTTACTAAGGAACTATTATAAACCGATTCTGAACAAAACTTTTCTGTGATTATTTTAGAATCGGTCTTTATGTACGACTATATAATTCGATTTTTGGAAGAAAAAGTTACAGAAAAACAGACAATTTTTAACTGAATAATCGGATTACATATGGTCTAACATAATCCGGTTGTGGACCATTTCCACTTTTCATTAACTCTTAACATTGAAACTAGCACGGTTCTATTTCTTAGTGTGAGCTTCAACTATCAATGCCGCTTCGAAATGATAAAACTGCTCTCCTCTCCAAGCTTTATATGCATCTTGTGCAGCGAACCTGTCCCCTCTGTACCTATCAAGAAACTCATTGTACTTGATGCATAATTTCCTAACATGATTCGTCCTTGAACGAATGTGGAATGGTTCATAATTATAGCGTGGTTTCTTGCCCGTCTGTTTAACGAAAGGACCCAACCAACGTTAATCCAAAATATAGTATGATCTTTAGGATCTTCGGGAAGATCCTCAAGATCATACTTCATTCGGTCTCTTCATCAACATCCTTCATTCTTTACATTAGTTGGAATTGCGCTTGACCTATTTTTTTTGCTTTGAATTTCTCTTCATATTTTGTCGCAGCCGATGACGATGATATGGTTTCTTTTGTAGTTACTTGTTTGATTAACACTTTATCCATTACATTAACATATTTGTTAGGTGACGAAGACAAAGTTGCGTTTTTAGTTGTTTGTTCGCTTCTTTTGCACATCTCTTCTTCCATTGCCGCAATTGATTTGGTTGTTCGCTTGCATCTTCTAAGTATGTGTTCGATTGAATTGGTAGCCGATGGTGATGGACTTGACATCTCCAAATGAAAAAAAAATTAACAATGGAGAAAGATTTCTTTGGATTAGGTAATATATGAAAGAGAATAGGCTATCCTCTTTATATACACAAAGTACCAACGACTATAATTTCAATTTCAAAAAATAGCCGTTAACGGTAACAATCGGATTATACGTATGCACTAATAATCTGATTCTTGATTTGTCTACTAATCCGAACTTGAACCCGGAATCAGTTGATTCGTGCATTAAATTAAACCGATTACTGTTGATGTTCACCCAGAATCGGGTTTTGTAGGTACATAATAAAAACCGATTTCCACCAGAATCGGTACTAGTATAGTGCACACATAAACCGATTCTGGGTGGATTTTCAGAAAATTTGATGAGTGAATTTCAAACATTTAGAGGTAAATCATTGTAGAATACCTCTTAGAAAGAATGGATTAAAGGGATTTAACTCAACCAGTTGAATTGTTTTTTTTTTTTTGATTTTTTTTTTTTCAAAACTCAAAATGAAATTAGATTTCAATTGTTGTTTTGGATTGATTAGGATTTAGTTTTGATGGAAATTGAGAATGAGTTTTGATTATTGATTTTTGTATTTGTTAATAAAGTGATTATGATTTTGTATTTGAATTTGTGTTAGGATAATTAAATTTTCTTTCAGGGTTAATTTAGTATTTTACCATCTTTTAGACACCCATATCCTTCTTTTTGGGTTGGTTGAAGTAATTCATAGGCCCCAATTAAGTGGCATAGTATTCAGTGTTGACTAGTTTTAGAACTCTAGTTACTAGTGTCTACACCCAACAAATTACCACTTTACTCCTTTAACACCGTTACAGCCCATGATTAGAGATTAATTAACTAAAGAAGCAAAGAATACCATATTATATCTTTTTTTTTTCTTTTTCTTTTCAACTAATACTAAATAGATGAGAAGGGCAGTTTTGATCTAATAAACATGAAAACATATCTATATCAGCCGTCATATATACTCTCAACAATCATATTGAAAGTAAGTTAGAACGGAAGATGAAAATGAAGAAAAGAACCACAGCAGTATGTCTTCTTTCAGTTCGATCATTTACTTGCTCCTGTTTATAAAGCTAATTCAATTTCCGCCACCATTTCATCCCATTTGTTGATGAATTTCACCATCTCATTATCTGTTTATGAAACCAAAACCCAGACAATTCCATCCACTCAATCACCTTAGATCCAAAAAGATACATATATATATATATATATAATATCGATAGAGTCATATGTGTTTGTTAGTCTTGCTCATTACTTTTTTATTGTGCTCAGCATGAATTTTTGTTCATTCATACACATGCATCATATATGATGAAGGTGATTACTTCCCTCATGGTTTAATATATATAGTCCCACATCGTGAGGAACAGAATCCTATTAAGATTTAAATAGTGCCAGCCATCAGGACAAAGTGAGCGGGTTCTTCATTGGACCTCGGAAAGTACCCGGGCCCTTGACCGTAGAGATAGTAATCTATGTGCATAGACGTCCACTTCCTTTCGGGCAAGGACTTTGCAGGACCCTAGTTAGTAATTCTCCGAACTAGAACTTCGAACCTAGTTTTTTTTTTTTTTTTTTTTTTTAAGGTTTAAAACAGTAGACTAAACATTAATAAAGACGACTACATATAAATCAACTTTGGTTATTGGTAGAGAAAACAGAAGAAACAGAAAACTATCACAAATGTTCCATCCTAGAAGTTGTACTCATCAAATTTCAAGCATAACATCAAACTCCAAATTCTCACGGTGCTTGGTAGATAACGGATCTTCCTAGTACCTTCAAAGACTATTTTTAGTTCAGCTTCATCATAATTCGGAACCTCCTGTAAATCAACTTTGGTTTTGCATTCTTCCATTGATTTGAATACTTGCGCCTTAGCTAGGGGAGGCACATTGGTGCACCATATTGATGTTGGTATTTTTGGAGAGAAAATTTATATTCTTAATTGATGTTGGTATTTTTGGAAACAAAATTCATTAATATAAGTGCATGTGTCAACATATCATTGGTCCTCCGTGCCCCCTTCGAAAAACGCCCACATCAAAAATTTTCTCTTCTGCCACTGTCGATTAGAACCCATGTGTAGAACTTAATTTGACTAAAGAAGTGGAGAACAATGTTATGTCACTGTTATTTTATTTCCAACTAACCGAATAAACATAAAAACAGCATCTATAGCAACCGTCGCTTAAATTGAATCACCGTCTCATATATACTCTCAAAACTAATATTGACACTAATTTAGAACTGAAGATAAAAATTGAGAAAAAAACCGTCGCGCCACCACTTCTTTCAGTCCCACCATTTTGTTCCTATCTTACTATAATAAAGAAAAGGCCCCTTTTTGGGTGGTTTTGGTGTAGCACGGCGGAATGTCTAAACTGACCCTCAAATAATTATGGCATGCAAAGGTACGAGCTGTATTACCAGCGAAGGTTACATTTGTAAAAATAGGCAACGACAGGATCCGGGTCGAACCTTACTGAATCCAATTTCGCACATTACTTTTTTCTTTCCCCTCTTTCGAACTTCTCTTCTTCCTTCACTGTTTTTCTCCGTAGAATGTAATGGAAACCCAAACCTAAATTCTGAAAGAGGCGATAGTGAGAAAAATGGTGATTCGTGACCAAAGAATCTCCAACAATTTTTTCTTATAACCCTCTTTATTCTCTGCGATTTGAAAAAACCCTATACGGCGATTTCAATTTTTTTTAAATTTTGAGTTTTTTCGAAGAACAAGGTGAAGTGAGACACATGAATATTGATTCAAAACTCAATACTGCTTCTGATTTGTTAAGGTATGATTTTGATTATGATTCCCCCAATTTATTTTTTTAATTGCAAGTGAAATTAGGGCTTAGGGTTTCATATGATTTTTCTAATTTGATAGTCCAATCTGTAACGGCATCAATTTCTGCAGACTAATTTGATTAGTCTGTTTTTTAATACCTCTGGGTGCGCGTATGTTAGTTGCTATAGACACTCAAATACTTGGCTTTTCTTGGTCATGCCTTCACAGTAGATAGAAGACCTTGAAATTTCTAAACAAGAAGCTATTTCATTTCTTATTCCCTTCGTATATTTGCTGCACCAACACGAATTATGCAACTGTTTTTGTCTGCCTTATTAGTTGTAAATAATTGTGGATATGAGCTTCTATAAGCATATCAGGCATACGTAAATCGACTATGAAAATGCAAATTTAGTATTAGAATTGAGTTGACATCTATTCATTAATGTGTTTTATCATAAATATTGATGATGCATTTCATGTATACCCAGTAGTAATTATTGCATTTTATGCAGGTTACTCTAAAACTCCAGTAACTTTCAAACGATCTCTAACAATTGTTAGGGAGGACGATTCAGATTTAGCAACTCGCACTACCAGCTTAGGCGAAGAACATGAGTTTGGAGACATAACTTGATATCCTTATCAACGTAGGGCACTTTATCAACTTGATGACTTCACAGATTTCCATTCTACATTGACACCAGCTTTGACAGTGATAAGAGTTTCAGGTATATATTGGGACTTGATTTTACAGGGATTTTATTTGAACTTTTTTTTTCTTCTGATATAATATTATATGACAAAGTTGTCTACATATATGGAAAACTCCTGTCATAAATTTCCAGCTTAAAGTTGCCTATTTGTGTTAGCTGAATTAGTTTTTTTTTTGTTGTTTTCTCGCAAAATATGGATGAGACTCATGAAATTAAAAAGAACTAAAAATGCAGCAAAGTTGAAAAAAACTACAATTGCATCAAAAAATATGCAGAAATGCAAGCCAAAATCTAAGTCACCATTCCAATATCGATATCCTAGATGATTAAATCGGTTATACTAAGGATTTCATATTATTATTAGTAGTGGTGCTTCTGGTTACATATACGCAATCTGTAACTGAAATATTCTTAGTCTTGGTGTTAAGTTTCAATTCTTACGATTATGAATGAGCTGTTGAAAATACCAATTTGAATTCATTACCCAGTCATTCATGGTTGTGCTGATTAATTTAACTTCCTAACCTTGCATCCTCCGGTATTAAAACAGTAAGATAAATGGAAGGCGAAGTTCGTCGCAGTCCTAGAATCAGTGAGCTAGCTCGACTACGTGCGGAACATGAGAATGAACAGCAACGGCAAAGAGAGGTTCGATTGCTCAACAATCGTACCTTAGTAAGTGCAAAACGGGATTCAATGCCCAAGGAGGAAAAAGATGCGCTACTTGAACAACGGAGGAATGCTTATCGTTTGCGGGCACTTAAACGTAGGCAGGGAAATAAAGATGGAGATAAAGCAGAAACAAGTAGTGGTGAGGCGACTGTATATTTTCATACTTATGTTGCAGATGTTTTTATGTATTCAAATTACAGACAACGGTTATGCTTTTATATATTCGACTTAACAAAAATATTTATGCTTTTATGCAGCACATGAACTAATTCCTGCCGCAAATCAGTTTATCCCTCGCCGAAGCCCTAGGTTCCTTGACCAAAATCAACAACAGGGAGCGGTTGGTGCTGAAAATGAAGCAAACAAGAAACTTGAAACGGTCACGAAGCAAAGAGAAACTCAATTAAAGGAGCGTCGTATCAGGTACATCGCAAGAAGAAATTCACTAACTGAAGTCGAAAAGGAAAAAATTCGTGAATACAAACGCATTGCTTATTTGAAACGAGGAAGTGCAACTGCAAGTGAAGGCAGTAGTGACCAGGTTGCAGTAATGAATAGTGGTAAGGAACACATTTATATAATTTTGCTGAAAATTGAAAATTTGTTTAACCAAATATAACTTGGATGTTGTTTTTCTTTATACCATCTTCCACCAACTATCACAGACACAGGTTGAGAAAGATAATATCTAGGTCACTGAGTATATGTTTAGTTTGTAATTTATTAAATGCAGTTGTGAGACAAAACAAATTGAAAACTTCTAGGTCATGATTTTCACAAGTTGATCAAGGTAGGTTCTAGATATACCCTTATGCAGTGAAATTTCATATGTTTACATAGTCATACTTAGGTATAAGTGGCAATGAAGGACAATACGAAGTCTGAATCAGAATCACTTACACTGTCATTAAATTGACTTACTATATTATATTGTTACATAAAAGACTTATGGTGTCGTGTTTTTCTTATATTTCAATCTCGGATACTGGAAGGCATTGGTACAGACAGTGAAAGAAGCAAGAAACGTCCACTTGAAGTGGATGAATTACTGGAGCATCATGCTAAAGACAGGGAGAAAAGAATTAGAATTGAAAGCAAAAATGTACGAATGTCAGGAAGAAGTCCACTAACTGAAAAGGAAAGAGAGCTGATCCTTGAAAAAGGACACACACCTTATCAAATCAATAGAACAAAAGTAGGTTATGCAACTAATAATGAGTGCAGAGCGGGAACAAGTAATGGTAATTCTCCTCCCTACTACTATGTTTTTCTGATTGGTGGTGTTTGATATTTGGTTTGCAAATTTTTTTTTTAAGTGAGTATAATATGTGAAAGTGCCTCTTTGTAGAGTGGTGTCTAATTTTGTAAATGCTCTTTGTGCTGTCTAATATTTTTGTTGGTCCCAACTTTTGTAGCAATGGTGGGCTCTCACGCTGCTGACTTAAACCTTCGTATAAGTCCTCAACTCACGCACCACTTTCAAACACAACCTGAAATGTGTAAGTGGTTTATCACCATGTACTAATTATTTTTTTTAATACTACCATACTACTCTGTTAATGGAAAATGTATTGAAAATCAACTCTTTCCAAGCCATGGAGGGGTGGTCTGCCACCTCCTATAACACTTTAGAGAACCCCCTGCACTATTCGAACCAGATCAAGAACGAGCACATACACAAAATGTGATACGTAATAATTAATTTTTTAAATGCCCTTTGTGCTTTCTAATTTTTTGTTTTCCATCTGTTGCAGCAATGGCGGGCACTCGCGCTGGCTACTTGAACCTTCATAGAAGTCTAAAACTCACGCAACACTTTCAAACACAACCTGAAATGTGTAAGTGGTTCATCACCATGTACTGATTTTTTTTTTAATACTACCAAACTACTCTGTAAATGGAAAATGTACTGAAAATCCACTTTTTCCAGCAATGGAGGGTGGTCTGCCACCTCCTATAACACTTCAGAGATCCCCTGCACCATCCGAAAAAAATCAAGAAGGAATACATACACAAAAGGCAATCCGTAAGATCTCTTTTCATAACCACAAGCCTTTGAATTCCTTAATGGTTCTGATTTTGCTACCTTTAATGGGTTTGACATTTCCTTGGTTTTAATTTCGACATCATGATTCTATAGGCACTAGTAAAGACGCATGTGCGATGCACCTGCCGACTTGTCATTCTGTTACAAAATAGAGAGAGCAACGAACTAAAATACTAAGGCGGAAAAACCGCCTTCGAAATACAAATTACTTCACAATTCTATATATTGTAATCAAAATTAGAATAGATGCGACTTGCAAAATTCATATACAATAGACACTAAAGTGTAAGATGAAACCATAACTAAAACAATAGAAGAAAAACTAACTAAACATATACTCAGTGACCTAGATATTATCTTTCTCAACCTGTGTCTGTGATAGTTGGTGCAAGATGGTATAAGGAAAAACAACATCCAAGTTATATTTGGTTAAACAAATTTTCAAGTTTCAGCAAAATTATATAAATGTGTTCCTTACCACTATTCATTACTGCAACCTGGTCACTACTGCCTTCACTTGCAGTTGCACTTCCTCGTTTCAAATAAGCAATACGTTTGTATTCACGAATTTTTTCCTTTTCGACTTCAATTAGTGAATTTTTTTCTTGCGATGTACCTGATACGACACTCCTGTAATTGAGTTTCTCTTTGCTTCGTGACCATTTCAAGTTTCTTGTTTGCTTCATTGTCAGCACCAACCGCTCCCTGTTGCTGATTTTGGTCAAGGAACCTAGGGCTTCGGCGAGGGATAAACTGATTTGCGGCAGGAATTAGTTCATGTGCTGCATAAAAGCATAAATATTTTCGTTAAGTCGAAGATATAAAAGCATAACCGTTCTCTGTAATTTGAATACATAAAAACATCTGCAACATAAGTATGAAAATATACAGTCGCCTCACCACTACTTGTTTCTGCTTTATCTCCATCTTTATTTCCCTGCCCACGTTTAAGTGCCCGCAAACGAGAAGCATTCCTCCGTTGTTCAAGTAGCACATCTTTTTCCTCCTTGGGCATTGAATCCCGTTTTGCACTTACTGAGGTACGATTGTTGAGCAATCGAACCTCTCTTTGCCGTTGCTGTTCATTCTCATGTTCCGCACGTAGTCGAGCTAGCTCACTGATTCTAGGACTGCACTTCGCCTTCCATTTATCTTACTGTTTTAATACCGGAGGATGCAAGGTTAGGAAGTTAAATTAATCTTCAATTAAACAGCACAACCATGAATGACTGGGAAATGAATTCAAATTGGTATTTTCAACAGCTCATTCATAATCGTAAGAATTGAAACTTAACACCAAGACTAAGAATATTTCAGTTACAGATTGCGTATATGTAACCAGAAGCACCACTACTACTAATAATATGAAATCCTTGGTATAACCAATTTAATCATCTAGGATATCGATATTGGAATGGTGACTTAGATTTTGCCTTGCATTTCTTTATATATTTTTTTTTAATTTTTGATGCAATTGTAGTTTTTTTCAACTTTGCTGCATTTTTAGTTCTTTTTAATTTCATGAGTCTCATCCATATTTTGCGAGAAAACAACAAAAAAACTAATTCAGCTAACACAAATAGGCAACTTTAAGCTGGAAATTTATGAAAGGAGTTGTCCATATATGTAGACAACTTTGTCATATAAGATTATATCAGAAGAAAAAAAAAAAGTTCAAATAAAATCCCTGTAAAATCAAGTCCCAATATATACCTGAAACTCTTATGACTGTCAAAGCTGGTGTCAATGTAGAATGGAAACCTGTGAAGTCATCAAGTCGATAAAGTGCCCTACGTTGATAAGGATATCAAGTTATGTCTCCAAACTCATGTTCTTTGCCGAAGCTGGTAGTGCGAGTCGCTAAATCTGAATCGTCCTCCCTAACAATTGTTAGAGATCATTTGAAAAGTGACTGGAGTTTTAGAGTAACCTGCATAAAATGTAATAATTACTACTGGGTATACATGAAATGCATCATCAACATTTATGATAAAACACATTAATGAATAGATGTCAACTCAATTCTAATACTAAATTTGCATTTTCATAGTCGATTTACGTATGCCTGATATGCTTATAGAAGCTCATATCCACAATTATGTACATTTTCCAAAAAAATCACAACTAAGAAGGCAGACAAAAACAGTTGCATAATTCGTGTTGGTGCAGTAAATATACGAAGGGAATAAGAAATGAAATAGCTTCTTGTTTAGAAATTTCAAGGTCTTCTATCTACTGTGAAAGGCTAAGTATTTGAGTGTCTATAGCAACTAACATACGCACCCAGAGGTATTAAAAAACAGACTAATCAAATTAGTCTGCAGAAATTGATGCCGTTACAGATTGGTCTATCAAATTAGAAAAATCATATGAAACCCTAAGCCCTAATTTCACTTACAATTAAAAAAATAAATTGGGGGATTCATAATCAAAATCATACCTTAACAAATCAGAAGCAGTATTGAGTTTTGAATCAATATTCATGTGTCTCACTTCATCTTGTTCTTCGGAAAAACTCAAAATTTAAAAAAATTTGAAGTCGCCGTATAGGGTTTTTTCAAGTCGCAAAGAATAAAGAGGGTTATAAGAAAAAATTGTTGGAGATTCTTTGGTCACGAATCACCATTTTTCTCAATCGCCTCTTTCGTAATTTAGGTTTGGGTTTCCATTACATTCTACTGAGAAAGTTGAAGAAAGAAGAGAAGTTCGAAAGAGAGGAAAGAAAAAAGTAATGTGCGAAATTGGATTCAAGTGAGGTTCGACAGGATCCTGTCGTTGCCCATTTTACAAATGTAACCTTCAAAATACGTTAATACAGCTCGTACCTTTGCATGCCATAATTATTTGAGGGTCAGTTTAGACATTCCGCCGTGCTACACCAAAACCACCCAAAAGGGGGCCTTTTCTTTATTATAGTAAGATGGAGAGTGATCGGGTCCCAGTTCTGAAGACCACAACTCAAGTTTATAGGGAGATTAATCCAACTGTTCAATCTGTATTTTCAACTCTAAGGTCTTCTCTTCTCGGATTACGACAAATCGTATGGGATCCGTAATGGTCGGGTAGATTTCTTTGTAAGTCAACTTTAACTATACTAACTCAAATGTAAACTATATTGTATAAGTCAACAAGTGTTAAATGCTCTCTTTGTTTTAATAAATGATGATTCCTTGAAATTCAAAATTTAACTATTCATGCCATTGATGGAACTGGGAGGAAATGGAAACACAGATTACAACTAACACGGAGACCGAGAAGGTATTATATACAGATTCCAGTGGAAGAGATTTCACAAAAAATGTATGTCTCTTATATTGCATATACAACTAGCATCTGCAAACACACCCTCAATGAGTTTGATTTTAACCTGCGTTGTTAAAACTACACTTTCAATCTCTTGACGAAGTTTAGTGACTGTAAATAAAAAACAGCTCATCCTTGAACTGAGTCAGCAGATCCCGAAAATTATTGAGCAAGTTCAGCGCCAAGATGAGGACGCCGAGGCATCCCGAAAAAGAAAAGGAAAGTCGATTGCACTTTATCAGGTATGTGTATATCTGTTACATCATTTAGAGATTTTCTGAAAAAACAACCTAGACATAAGTTATGGTTACTGATAGAAACCACAAGCATCAAAACAGAGGTATTCCTGTGATCTAAGCATTCTCTATTACCTTCATCCCAGTAGTTATGTGGCCAGATCCGTAGTGATTTGACTTTCTATCGTTAACATGTTTCTGCAATTAGTATTACTATATATCTATATTCTCTATTCCTGTGAACTATTTTCCCATCATAAGCATGCACATGGCCAGCATACATGATAACATGTATCATTATATATCTATATTTTCAATAGCAATAGATGCAGCTCTGTTTTTTAATGAGAAGTTTGTAGTAGTGTATTATATGTTTATGTACAAATTCCTCTTTTGAGATACCAAAATAGGTGTTCAATCTCTTTTAGTTTTAGGATTATTAAGTAAAAATGGATGTGAATTTAGACTTATGTTCAACAAAAATATTTGTAAACGTAAACGGCACCGACCCAACAACAATGTTCCTGGAACAAAAGAGGCAGGAGCCGTAGTTATTAGTGCCGCCAGTAGAGAGAACCAATCATTACTCGACAGATGATAGCAGCTCCGATGATGGAAAAACTGCCGTAGAAACCGCCCGCGTCAAGTAAGTGTACCACGTCGCGGGAAAGCGATCATCTTTGCCCAATTACCGGTGCGCAGAAGTCCAAGGTTCTCCAGTCAACATCCTCAACATAGAGAAGCACCACATATACGAGGATATAATCGGTATAGTCGTATCTTTCTTACATCGCTATGTACGTATATTTCGCCTTAGAATATATCCATCGATGTTCATAGTTTTTTTGTGATGATCTAATGGTTATTTTCACCTACTCAATTTATGTAGCAAGATGACAATCTTACATTGAATCTACGAGAAGTCCTCGACTTATGGCGCATGCTCAATCTCAAGAATCTCAACATACACAAAATGCAGCATGTAAGATTTTTACTTCTCGAAGTGCAATAGTTAAATTATTTGAAAGGTATTTGGTTTCTTTGGACGCAAAATACATATAGATGTTAAGCTCTCTCGGTTTATTTTCAGCAAATCCACAAGGAATTCGGATTGGAAGACAGGTAGGTCGTCCACGTCGAAGTATTATGGGAAGATCTTCTTTCCATAATTGTGCAAGAGGACTTACTTACCAAGTTGGATTTGTAAAGTACCGTTTGCCACCATCAGAAACATGTCCAAAATGTCATGCGAGCTTTTCTATCGTGAATCAGAGTATTTTTGTTGTGGTAAGGGAAAAATATCTTTACCATTTATTGAGCCACCTATAGAACTTCTGGAGTTGTTTGATGACCAGGGACCAAGAGGAAAAGATTTTAGGATCAACATTAGATCTTATAACCGTTGTTTTTCGCTTACTTCGATGGGGGTCTACTTTGATAGTGATCTTGCCGATGGCACCGAAGGAGTTTATACATTCCGCATTCAAGGCCAACTTTACCATAGGATAGGTAGCCTTTTACCTCTAGATAGAGCAGCTCGACCGCGATATATACAAATATATTTTTATGACACAGATCATGAGATTAAGTGGAGGATGAAGGAAGGTAATGATGTGTTGGATAGGAATGTATTGAAGTGGTTAAGGGAAATATTGAATAGACACAATAGCTTTGTCCATGTTTTTCGTCAAGGTTGAACGAGAAGATCTTTTGGATTGCCGGTGATTATTAAAGAGCAACCTAAAGATCGATTAGCAATGACACTCTTCCAATCGCTTCCCGGGTTGCGGCTATTGTGCCGATAGGTGATGAAAGTTACACACATACTGAACGTGAAATAGTAGTGCAGACAATGGGTGGGAATCTCTTGCAAGTCTTTGAGACAGGTGGTAATTACGATCCTATGCAGTATCCACTTTTACTCCCTTATGGAAGCTACGGGTGGGACATAAATAAAGAAAGATGCAAACGGAAGAAAGATGTCAATCCGTGGATATTATTCGTACATTTTGCAGGTATTAATTCAGTCTTTAATTAAGAAAGCTTTTGAATTCATGTTTTTCCCGAATTATGACAAATCGTTGGTATACCTGCATGATATCTATATACATCCAAAGCCATGAACTCACATTTTTAATCAATTTTTTGGGTGTTTTTATATCTTTTTAATTGTTGGACAGATCCGAAACAATCATGATTCACTTTTTCTTCGAGGTGGGCGATTGTTGCAACAGTACGTTGTGGATAATTGGGTTAAAATTGACTCTGCCAGACTCAGATGGGTTACAGGTCATCAGAAGGAAATAAGGGCGGAAATCTACGAAGGACTACAAGATGCACAAAGAGCTGGCGAAACCAGCGTAGGTAAGTTACAAATAAAATACATATGTGCATTATGTTTTTTTTTCCCAACTCAAAGCTCTATAATCCACTTTAGTTTTTAAAAAAAAAAAGCAAAACACTTGGTATGGTTCTATTTTTATATCCCAAGTACATCAAACATGCATGAATTCTTGATACGTTTTTTTGTGTCAATAGACGAACTAGGCAAGAAGATAGTACTACCTTCATCATACATTGGTGGGCCACGTGATATGTACCAACGATACCAAGATGCGATGGCATTAGTACAGAAATATGGGAAGCCTGATATATTTCTTACAATGACTTGCAATCCACTCTGGCCCGAGATTGTAGCTAATTTACGTCCCGGTCAATCTGCATCAGATAGACCTGATTTAACAACTAGAGTATTCCGTGCTAAATTTGAAGAGTTGAAAGAGGATATATTTAACAAGAATGTACTAGGAAGAGTAATTTTGCTCATGTTCACGTGATTGAGTTTCAGAAAAGAGGTCTACCTCATGTCCATATGTTGATCATATTGGAAAAAGAAGACAAGTTACAAGGTCCTGATGATTATGATCGTATAGTTAGAGCAGAAATCCCTGATAAGAAGAAAGAGCCCGAATTATATAAGTGTGTGAAAAAATGGATGATTCATGGTCCATGTGGCAGCAAGTGCATGAGGGAAGGGAAGTGCAAGAGAGGGTTTCCGAAACAATTTTTCGAATGTACTGCAAGGCAAAGATGCTTACCAAATCTACCGGAGAGGAGAGATGATGGAAATACTATACAAATGAGTAAGACCTTCATAGCGGACAATAGATTTGTGGTGCCTTACAATCCTTGGCTTCTTCAGAAATATGATTGCCACATCAATGTAGAAGTTTGTTCCACTGTCCAAAGTGTGAAGTATCTTTACAAGTACGTCTACAAGGGCCCGATTGTATTTCCTTCCGAGTGCAACCAAGACAAATGAATCCGAGAATAACGAGGTAACACGCTATATCAATGCAAGATGGGTGTGTGCTCAAGAGGCAATGTGGAGGATATACGGTTTGCGATGAATAAGATGTGTCCAATAGATTCAACGATTGCACTTGCATCTTCCCAAACAAAATAGTGTCTCGTTATATGAGCATCAAACAATCGATGAGGTCTTAGCAAATGAAAATAATTCCAAAACGATGTTGACGGAGTATTTTGTTACAAATGCATGTGATCCTATGGCTAGGCGATGGTTGTATCGGGAGTTTCGAACACTACACATGGGACAAAGCAATTAAGAAATGGCATAGAAGAAGAACAAAACAGAGGGTGATTGGTAGAGTATATTCGTCAGGCCCCCTATTGCGGCAGAAAGGTTTTTTCCGAGGCTCATACTTATGCATGTTAGGGGTGCTACTTCATACGAAGATTTGTTGACAGTTGACTACAGAATATATCATACATTTAAAAGTGCAGCCGAGGCACGAGGATTGTTGGAGAATGATAATAGTTTGAGGGCATGTATGGGAAGCAAGAACAAACAAGATGCCATCCGCTTTGAGAACTCTTTTTGGTAGCATATTGGTTTTCTCGCAACTCGGTGGACGTTAGAAAGTTATGGGACGAGTTCTTCAACGACATGGTTGAAGATTATGCAAGTTCAAGTGATATAAGCTCTGTATACTTATCAGATCGTCTTCTCAGAGAGCCGGGTCAAATGCTTCATCAACATGGAAAGCGTTTAAAAGATTATGATCTTAGGAAATTGTCGGCATATTAGACGATAATTTCATGTGTGTCCGATTTGATCGAAGAGGAGGTATCCATTTAGGTTTCGAAGAAGATATGATGAATGTGGACAAGTTGAATGAAGATCGGTCTAAGGCTTATGATACAATTATGGGTGCCGTCCGAAGAAAAGAAAGCGTAGTCTTCTTTATTGATGGTCCAGGAGGTGCGGGAAGACTTTTCTCTACCGTGCTATTTTGTCGACCATCGGAAGAAGTGGTGGTATTGCCATAGCACCTAGCCTACGTCCTGGAGTTGCGTGCCTACTATGCTACCCGGTGGAAGAACCGCACACTCGAGATTCAAGCTTCCATTCACCCTACCGCAACTTCTACATGTGACATCGCTAAAAATGACAAGTTGGCCGATCTACTCCGGTCAAGCTACCGTGATTATGTGGGATGAAGCTACCATGGCACATCGGTGATTCTCCGTCGAGGCATTCAATACGACTATGAGAGATATAACGGTAACAAGAAGCCGTTTGGTGGTAAGATTGTTATTATGGGAGGTGATTTCCGCCTGAGTTCTTCCAGATTGTACCAAAAGCTTCAAGGGGCAAATGGTTGATTCGTGTCTTACCAGAGTCGGCTTTGTGGAGACATGTAGAGATTCTTCGTCCGAAGAAGAATATGCGTGCGATGGGCGATACGTCTTATTCGATTTCTTGATGCGAGTTGGTGACTTGAAATGAACCTTCTTTGGAAAATGACATGATAAAGATGCGAGATGATATGGTGATACCATGGATCGGTGAAGATTGATGTCCCAACCGATAGATGCTACATTTCCCGACTTGGCGAGATAATTCCAAGGATCAAGATTACTTGCTTAACAAGGGCACTTATCACGCCACCGAATGAGCATGTCGATAAGTTAAATGATCGAGTGGTCGCATGTTTCCTGACAAGAGCATATGTATTATTCATTTGATTCCGTGGAAGATGATTTCCAAAACCTCTATCTTCAAGAACAGTTGAACGGAATGGCCCCTGGTGGTTTACCTCCTCATGAGTTGAAACTGAAGCTAGGAGCACCCATTATGTTACTGAGGAATGTTAGTGCCAAGAATGGCTTATGCAATGGTACCAGCTTATCATAAAGAAGTTCTTTCCAAATTGTATCGATGCAGTTGATCCTCGGTGGGAATTCACGGGTAAAAGAGTATTTCTCCATAGGATGCCTATGAGCCCGCCAGAGAATCTTGAGATGCCGTTCAAGATGATTCGCAAGCAATTTCCAGTACGTATGTGCTTTGCGTTCACAATCAACAAAGCACAAGGACAAACAATTGAAAACACCGGTATTTATCTTCCCGAGCATGTCTTCAGTCATGGGCAACTGTATGTTGGGCTTTCAAGGGGTGTTTCCAGCAACAACACTAAAGTGTTAATCAAGAAAGGACGCGTTGCTGATAAAGTCGGAACTTTCACCAAGAACGTTGTGTACAAGGAAGTTCTTACATCCTCTTAGCTTAGGTAAACATCTTACCAATTAATGTCTGTGAAGTTCTTAGTCGTATTTTTTTTCACTTAATGTTTTTTTTTTTCATTTCCTCTATTATTTTAGTTTTGGTTTCATCTTACATTTCGGTGTCTATTGTGTGTGAATTTTCACTCGCTGAAATGTAAGTCTATCTATTCTAATTGATTACAAGAGGTAAAATAGGAAAACAATAATTTTTATTTTGAAGGCGGATTTTCTGCCTTGGTATTATATAGTTTGTTATCACGTAAATTTTGTAACGGAAGGACAAGTCGGCAGGTGCATCGCACGTGCGTATTTACTAGTTGTTTATAAAGTTGATTCAATTTGCTCCACCGTCTCATTCTATTTGATTATAAATTTCACCATCTCATTTGCAGTTCTTCTCTTTTAACTTTTTTATGATACCAAAACCCACACAATTCCATCCACTCAAACACCCTATTAGATCGAAAAAGATACACATATATATATAAATGTTTTTGTTAGTTTTTACTCATTCATACACATGCATCATATATGATGATGCTGAACATTTCCCTCATGGTGTAATGTATAGTCCCACACCGAAAGGCCGAGAAACGTGTGGAGCCTGGATCTCTTGCCGTAGCAACCTTGGCAGATTAACACAGTGAACATTGAAAACTTAAGCTCACAGACCTGATAAAGACCAAATATAACATGAACGCAAGAATCTGACAGAGCAGATGTTTCGCTAAGAGAACCCATTTCGTGTGCAACCACCTTAATCTTCCTGTATCAGGATCTGATAAAATTTAATGTTACCGTCAAATCAGAAAGTATGATACAAAATCCAGCGTAAAAATCCATGGAAAGTTTTGAAGAACAAGGATAATGGAATACTACGGATGAAGTTACAGTGATTTGCAAGAGTAGATCTCTATTGGACCAGCACAAACATGTATTCAGTCTCATTCTTATCAAAACCATACAAGTACATATAAATGTATCGCAAAGTAGTTCCCCTTCTTGGCACACTAATGTACACTAATGTACTAAGAAATTGTGTATGATGAAAATGAATATTAGCCCAACACTCAATACAGTTGAAAAAGAAAAAAACGGTAGACTAAACAGTAATAAAGACAAGTACATATAAATGTATCCCAAAGTAGTTCCCCTTCTTGCACACTAATTTGAGAGAAAAGAGAAACAGAAAACTATCACAAATTCCAACCTAGAAGTTGTACTCATCAAATTTCAAGCATAACATCAAACTCCAAATTCTTATGGTGCTTGGTAGAAAACGGATCTTCCTAGTACCTTCAAAGAGTATTTTTAGTTCAGCTTCATCATAATTCGGAACCTCCTGTAAATCAACTTTGGTTTTGCATTCTTCCATTGATTTGAATACTTGCGCCTTAGCTAGGGGAGGCACATTGGTGCAAAATGCATATGTTACGTTAATTTTTTCCACGGGATCTGATTCTGAGTAACACATCACTGAATGATTGGCTAACAACAATAAGATAAGAGGAATAAATTTCAATACAAATTCCATTAGCTCCTTTATGCTTTTTTCTTCTTCCTTGAGCACTCAAACACACAAACTATATCTGTAGATGTACCAGCTATTTATATGTATCTTTGAGCGTGAGAACTTGTTTTGCATGATCTAACAAGTCTTAAATCAAAATGAGAATGACCGAACAAACTCTTGCTATTTATATGTATCTTTAAGCTATAGCTATTTATACGTATCTTCTGAATAACATGCTCTTAGTAAAGGGTAGGGAACGCATGCTTTAACTATTAAATTACAAAAGAGATGAGAATGTCACTGCAAAGTAGCAAAATGATCACAAAATCAAACTAACTCAAAAGAAGCTTCTCCGTTACAGCGAGTGCCTGGTTTATCACACCACAACTTTTCTGTTCTCGCGAGTGACTGGTCGATCACCTGAAAATTCGTAAAATTTAGACTCATCAAGATGATTTAAGCGAATAACATACTCCAATGAAACTTTGTGATTCTGTGAAAGCAAAATCTAACTTTTACCTATATAGGCTTGATCAGGTGCAGATTCTACCATCTTCGTAGCAGAAGTTATCTCTACTTTAATATAGAGAATATCATCAAAGATAAATCCTTTTTCGGGGTTAAGTTCTTTACGGCTCATTGCTTCACACAACGTAATCTGATTTTTAGACATTTCACATTCCTTATCTAAGGAAAACATAAGATAGTCAAAAATCCATGCATACGAAAAAGATTTATAAGTGTACAAAACCTAGTGTGTTGAAAATAAGGTTTCGACCAAGCCAAAAAAAGTGTTAAATTAATATGATGTTAATACCATGTTTTATTGTCTGCTTCTTATCTTTTTGATTGCCAATGGCCAAACTATACTCGACGTACCACGGTCCGGTCGTCCTAGGGGAAAGACCTATTACAAATTGTTCTCCATTGAAGGTCACAAGTCCTTCAGGTGATTCGAAAGTTTCATGCAGCCCTTCTGGTTCAATACTCAAAGTCCTTGTTACAAAATAACAACACAGCTTTTATCAGAATTTCAAAGCATATGAAGATGCAAGAATAGTGAAAGAAAGAAATCGAGACATAAAGACATACCACCAAATACCACATGCAGAGAAAATTTGAGAATAATGTGTTTTACTACCCAAACTAGAAAACTTTTCAATCTTCCATACGTATTTATTCGGAATAGACGAAGTCATGACTATTTGATTGATCTGATAGAGATGAAATTTTTTGTGAACCTTAATTGTTTGTAAGGATCTCTGCCAATAATATATAATGAAAAAGAGGAAAAAGGCTTGCGTTATTTATAGCACAAGTATCGATCTCATGTAAGGAAAGTAGAGTGTTTCCTGCTTTTTTCTAGTCAGTTTCAATATTGAGATCGGTTTCCTAATCAAAATATGGTGTACGAGCTTCCTAGTAACAACGGCCCGCCATTAGATTAACTAGCTAGGGACAAGAAAGTTGTCACGACTTCGTCAAAACTGGTTGACCAAAAGGTAGAAGGGACTAGAGTTCTTCAATTTGGAAAGAATTTTCAGCTAAATCGAATTCTTCTGCTTAGTGCTTGGAATTCGACTGCTATCCGCTCTGTTTGCTTCGAAAATTCTGAGAAAGTTGTCACAGTTTGTCTCTGACTTTAGCCAAGAACAAAAAAGGGAATTTTCAGTGGGACTAGCTGGTATTTCTTGTCTTGCCCAAGTTTGGCTTCGCATCTATGGCGTAAGCCTTGAATATTGGTGAGTCAGAACTTTATTCGAGATAGCAAGTGCGATCGGAACTCCTATGTAGGTAGATAACTAGCTAGGGACAACATTGTCACGGTTAGTCAGGACTTCGTCAGAACTGATTGACAAATTGCTGGATTTTTCAATTTGGCTAAAGAAACTGCAATGCTCAAACACCAACACTGTCAAGAAAAGGAACCAAAACAACAACGCACCAGCATTATTTTAAATAATTAATAAGACGATACAAGAATCAACTGATTTGTCTAGGATAAAATCATTTCTGGGTGAGAATGAACCAACTACCAAGATCAATATTCTGATAGTTTGGACTCGACCTATTCCTTAAGTATTTGTAAATTTAGCATACTTAACAAATATTAAATAACTAACACAAATATGGAGATTTAAGTGCAGGCTAACATAGGAATATTGAGGTAAAGAGTCTCATACATACAGTAATTAGTCTGTCTCTTCAGTATTGTTCAATGAACCCTTTGATAGCCGCTATCATCATTGAAATAATTTCCAATATCCTCTTTCCGTTCTTGAAACCACCTAGAAAGTGACAAGCTTCTTTCTTCATCTTTTGTTTCTGTATTTTGATTTTCTCCGGTGTTCTTATTCGATGCTGACTTTGAATCTCCTGCAGGTTGTGTAGTTGTCTCTACTGAACCACGAATGTCCTCCTTTACTGAACCAGGAATGTCCTCCTTTTCTTTAGAATCTGTTGTATCTTGGTTCTCAGTAACCTCATCACCCGAGGGAACTACAGCGCCAATGAGTGCCTGGATTATTACACCATAATACATACTATTTTGTCAAAATGATTTAAAAGAATAACCTATTTCAATAAGACATCATGTGAAACGAAAATCTAACGTTTACCTGAAAAAGTCACCCCAATTGCCCCAATCTGCCTCTGGTTCTGGCTCTGGTTCTATCTCTGGCATTACCCGAATGGATTTTAGTATATCCAGAAAAGAAAAGATCTCTACTTTAATATAGCAAATATCATCAATGATAAATCCCTTTTCAGGGTCCATCAGTTCTGTAAGACACATTGCTTCACAAAACGTGAAATTCTCTGTACATACTTCGCGTTCCATATCTAAACTAGATTACTGCTGCAGCAGTGGAGGCCGACGAAGAAAGTAATACTTGACAAAACCAAATAAGCGGCAGCTGCACCACAATTAGAAAAACATGCACTCAAAAAATAATTTTATCGACCAAAACATTAAGTCATTCAGATTTTTATACTGTAATTTGGATTTAGTTGTTTAACATGTGACTTATAGGTGATTGCAGTAGGACAATAGGCCGACTCTATAACTTACAGAATTTGCTGTTTAGATAGGGGGAGAGAATTCCTGGTGGTGGAAAATAGTTTCCGGTGGTTCTGCACAAGCCGAGCCAGAAACAAAGACCAAAACCGAACACTCAATTCTTCCCACCGTTCTTTTTATTTTGAGCCCCGGGGAGGACAAAACGGGGTCATGGTTTTGTGAAGCTTTTGGGGTGGTTTTTCACTGTTGCTGTTTTTTTTGTTGTCCTTCAAGCATTTTTTGGGAAAAGAATTTACTCGTGTAAAAAGATCCACGAGTAAATTACACCCAAAAACAACTCGGGTAATTTGACAAATCTCATTTGCATACACCACACGTGGAGTATGGCTATAGCCACGTGTATCCTTAAGAACCACCAACTTGGGTAATTTGACCATCCCTTTTATATTTATCGGAAATTTGACTGTCTCTTTAACTCACTCTCCATCTGCTTCTCTTCTCTTCCTATCGATTCCTTCTCAACCCACGCAAAAGATACATGAATACATCCCTATGTGTCTCCTAATTTGATTTGAAATTCAGTAAGGGTTTTTCTGCTTAAGTTTTTCTCTAACATATCCAACCAAAGCCAATAAATAAAACGTCTGAAAAATTAGTCAACCATTTCTTGCCTCCATATCGATTCTCTTTAATCATGGTGTTTTTGAAGGAATGGGTTCATGGGATTGAGCTTCGGGTAAGAAATTAATGCGCAAGCTAAGATATGGGTTTATCATCTTTGGGGTATTTTTTGTTATTCATCGGGTGGGAATAATTATGAAAAGTGGGGCTGTAATTTGAAAATTGCAAAAAAAAAAAAAATGAAAATTGTTGGTAATGTTAAGTTGAAGTTGTGATTGATCATCTAATTCGTTCTTTTGATGGGTATTTTTCAGAAGGGTTGAATGTTAATCGTGGATACTTGGAAAAATGTAGTTCGAGTCGGGATGTTCCGTATATTGGTAACGGGTCGAGAAACTGGGCCCATAAACTGTCGTCTCTGCGCATATGAGTTACAAAAGTTCTTTGTGAGCTCTGTTTTTTTTTTTCACAGATTTTTGTTTTTGTAAATCTCAAATTTGTTCTCATTTGTTTGAATTGACTAAAATGAGAAGTTCAATTGCTTAGATGGGATCTTCCATTTTCGATTTGTATTTAATCAAAGTAGATTATACTCTTGTTGATCTTTCAAACAGATTTTTAAAATTGTGAATTTTAAACGAAAAAGAAACTGAAATTCACCGATCCTGATCGATCTAATGGATTATTTGCTACGATTTGAACTATGAATTTAACTGTTTGATCATACTTAACAGAAATTTATGATCAATTTTATTCATTATGTCCAATTTAATCTGAATTTTAAGGGATTAAGAAATCAAGAATTTCAATTTTAAAATCATGGGACATTTGTTGTGTCTGACATGGTGCATCTTTTTGATCCTATAGAAGGCCTCCTTAACAGTCGGCCGAAAAATACGGATAATCAGATAATCATTTCATGCATGCAAAAAAGAAAAAGAAAAAAAAAAAAAAAAAAAAAAAAAAAAAAAAATTACTGCTTAAAACCTAGTGTGTGATATAGTGGGAATTGAATAGGTAACTTATGAAGTTAAGAGAGTACCATATTTTCTTGTTTGCTCTTCACATTTTTGATTGACAATGGCCAAAGTATACTTGACGTACAACTAGAGGTGTAAATTGGGCTGTGCAAAGACGAGCACAAATTTTGACCAAAGACGCTAAAATTTGAGCACACCCCCTTTTAAAGACGTGACTTATTTCTAAAGACTTAAGACAACACGTTAGTTAAATGGGACGTCGGGTTTGACTAATTGGCACAAGAAGACAAAGACAAAGACGCTAAGACGGATAAGCACGTGGCCAAACCCAAGACAAAGACGTTAACGAGAAAAAGACGTCATAACATGTACAAATACACCATATACCAAGGCATAATACATCACATTTTTTGTATAGTTCACAAAAGAGTCATTATTCTAGCTAGTTTTTAACATTTTATGTTGGCTTATTTATAACAACACATATAATACCTTAATATTTGGAAAATATATTTCAATATCGTTGTTATAATGTCGCTCACCTATATTTAACTGTAACATTAATTTACATGACAATAATTCAATTTTATATTTGATGGGCTATTTCTTTTTATTGAATAAACTTGTTAATTTTACTTGAAATAATTTCAAATGATATGTTGTCTAATTAAATTCTTGTGATAATGTCCGACTTAATGTATACATTAAGTGATTTCAAATTGTTTATAGCACGTGTGCCAAAGACGGTGACAAAGACAAGACGTTTATTAGGTGTGTTGTGCTCAATGTGGCCGTGCCTAGCTTTTGACTAGTAAAGCACAAAGACGGTAGACAAAGACGTTTAAATCGTTAAGCACAAAGACAAAGACAAGACATAGCACGTGAAGCACGCGACTTCGTGTGCCGGGTTGTGCCGGGCCGGCACGTTTTACACGTCTACGTACAACCGTCTATTTTCCAAAGTGGAAAGGCCTATTACAAGTTGTGTATCATTCCTTGTTGTAACCTCGCCTATAGATGATTCGCAAGTTCCATGCTGCAATCTTCTAGGTTCAATACCCAATTTCCTTGATATATACGAAAGAACAACACAAATCAATCATATAATTCCAAAGCATATAAAAAAAACTAATTATGATGCAATGCAAGAATCGTAAATGAATGAAATTGAGACATACCAGTAAACACCCCTCCCATAGAATTCTTGAGAGTAATGTGCTAGATCACTCAAACAAGAAAAGTTATCAATCTTCCACACGATTTTGAACGAACTACCGGAAGTACTCATGACTACTTTGTTGATCTGAAAGAGATGAAAATTTGAGAACATTTTTGTTGGTATCTCTAATAAGAAAATTAAATCCTAATAGAATCACTTCACATCAAAACTCAAATAAATTCATCAAAATTAACAAAATCCTAAAGATACACACACTTTTTGATATTGCAGGATCAAATAAATTCATCACCATCCATGACCATATAAACATAATTTGTACTCAATTGGGTAGAAATACTCAACATACTTAGTATCTAGATAATCAAGACAACAAAATCATGTTCACTAGAATATAATGTACAAACTAGACATACTCTGACTTTGAACAAAAATCAACAACAATTCCCATGTAAAATATAAAAACATACTCAAAATCACCAAAATCGTACTTTACTCGGTGTGAAAATTAGGGGAGATAAACTAATCGAACCCAATTGATAGAATCCAAGTGAAAACCATGCAAAAACAAACAAACATACTCAGTACATTAAGAAGATCAAGACCAAAAACAAATTTGAAGCTAACAAGCAAAGATTACAGGTAAATGAAATAGTTAAGGTTTCTTACACTGGAAAAAAATCAAGATCTCCTTAGAAACAAGCACCTTCCTCCTTAACAAAACAGATCTGAAAACTCTTGTTAGTGATGCTGAGGTTGAAACCCTAAAAAAATTATGAAAGGGGGTTTTAAATGAGAGGAAATTTCTAGGTGACTACTAGGAAATTTCTCTCTGAATTATATAATCATAAAGAAGGGCTCGTAATGGGTGGGTAGTTAATGATGAGTAATTGTTTTGTTTCTATATGAAAACATAAAACAAAACTTCCAACTTTTCTTCTCCTTTTTCCATTTTTGGGTACCATTATGATTTGTGTTGAATTTCTTGCCAACCCTAGTGAAATGAATGTGGTGGATGATATCCCAGTCCCGGAGGAGGACATCATCTCGATCTTGTAGTTTGCAATGGTTTTTTATTTCACAAAATTGGTCAAAAAGACCAAAATCAACAATTTCTGGGTGAAAAAGACACTTAGGTTTTGATACTGTTTAAATAGCCAAAAATTAAAAAGATACTGTTTAAATGGACAAAAATTTAAAAATAGGCAGGATGTAACTTGGTTTCATCCTGTCCATTTTCAAATATTTTTTTCTTATTTTTATTTTACACAGGATGCATCCAGGTTTCATCCTTGCTTATTTTTTTAAGTATAAGCCAGGATGAATCCAGTTTCATCCTTGCTATTTTTTTTGGCTATTTCACCCGTACTTTTTTTTTACTCGTCCATTTGAACCGTGTTTTAAATTTTTTTGGACAAATGACCCATTTTCTCTTTTTATTTTGGGGAATTTTGGATTTTGAAGTTATGAACTCCATGAGGAGTTCAGGAATATAGCAAATTGATGATGATGAATGTAAAATAGTAACATTCTCAAAATGTCGTACTTTACTGGGTGTAAAAAATAGGGGAAATAAACATAACATACTCTGCTGATTTGACGACACAACTACATTCCACTCAAAGAAATTCATGACTATAAGAACATAATTTCTATATACACTTACTTGGTCCATTTGGACAATCTGAACGGGGATTACGATTCTGATGTCCACTCTTTATTATTTTATACAGTACTGTTTTACATTCTTGAATCATCAAGCCAACTTATACAATGTTGGATGAGATGAATGAAGTTTGTCTCACCAAGCGAATTTATACAATTTTGGATGAAATGAAGCTTGTCTTTCAGCAGTAGAACAGATGATCATTCTCTCTTAAAACGTTCAACTCTTCCACTTCTGATCCATCACTCATTCTAATTTTGTTCCTCGCTTTACTGAATTTTTTCTCTGCATCCAATAAACAAGCAGGGTTAATACTTCAGTCTTAAGTAAGTTAATTACACTATCCCACTCATGGAAACCACAATGCATCTTTCAATCTGCAATACCTGCCAATTGCAAAAGCTCTTCCATCGATCCTGGCAAATGGATAAGTTTTCCGGGCTTGTTGCTTTCTGTTGTATTTAGTTCATCCGGATGATGCCCGTGGATTACCAACCTCATGAGGGCACGTGAAGAGGTAGGATTTACTGGAACTCCTGCATGGTTTTACCAATACTTATTGTCCCAATTAACACTTGGTTTTCCCTTAGATTAGCAAGAACACAAAAAATAATTGAGTTGCAGAATTAGACAGAGATGATTTGACATGATAATAAATGTAGGTCTGAGTAATTAACCTTTAACTTTATCATTTCCATTACGAGCTACTGATGATGCTTTCCCACTCGAAATATTTCGCTGCAATCATAGGTAATATATTCATGGATATGACAACTAAAAGGATAACATGCTACATAGATTAGTACTGTTGAAAATTGCAAAAATGTCATTTCTTGCACATTAATATGATTCTCTTACCCTGGGTAAATCATTGAGGTGATCACCAAGAAGTTCTGTTACAAAGGGAATTTGTTCCAGTATTTCTGCTTGTAAGATCTTCAAGTGCTGCAGATGGAAGAATCACATGAGAAGTTCAAATAAAGCTGCACAAAATGTTTCATCGTTTTTGCTTTTAGTGGCTTCGAATTTGTTGTGATTCCGTATGAATTCCAAACTCCATACCTCAATGAAATTCGAAAAGACTCGTGCTCCGTCATCAGCATGTTGCTGCATAATTTGCTTAAAATGCTGATGACTTATTCGAATAACCTGAGAAAGCCTCTTGCTTCTCAATGTAAATGGCTGTGGGATATTGAAAATCACCCCTATTTCTCCTGCCATTTCCGAAGGGCCTAATTTTGATAGGACCTGTAAAAAGCACAAGAATTCAGAGTTAACATAGAAAAATGGATATCATTACCATGTTGAAGTTTAGAGGAATATGTTCCTAGTTGAAGTCAGCATTCATTTGTTTGTATCATACTACGTTTCACTGTTCTAGTGCTCATATCATAACATTGTAAGAGAATACCTGTTCTGTTCCATCTTTGTAAGTCAGCAAGTCCTGCAGGTTAAGGCACACTAGTTAACCTCAGCATTTCAAGAAAGGAAATATGTTTCTAGAGGAAATTTTGTCTTACCATTTCTCCAGAAACTATAATATAGAAGTCTGTCGGTATTTCGTTTTGTATAATAATATCAACTTTTGGTGGAAAATATTCTGCCCTCATTTCAGTAATCTGCAGCAAGAAGTTCGCATGCACTTATTGTTATTGTTAAGTTGCAATAAAACTGATGATGGTGTACGTAATCAGAAAGAAATGCTTACCAACTGAACAATAAGATCTTCAGAAACTTCTTTGAACAGGTAACAACAATCCTTAACAATTGTTGTGAAAAGATGTTGGCCTATACTGGACCTTATTGCTTTAGGAAGATATTGAAACACTTCGTCTTGCTGCATCTCTTGTGTCCTATGTTGTAGGTGCATGTGTGCTATCATTTGCTCTTTTAAGCTCTCCGGAAGTCTATTCGAGCTAGCGAATCTCAATATTTTATTTATTGCATCTCTCTGCAATGCCGTTTCTCAAATTAATGAACTCTGTGTTTGTCATATCTTAGAATGAACAACCGAAAGGTAAAAGTTTAGGCCTTACCATAGCAAAAGTTCGATAGTGACTATGCACGATAAGATTGGTCATATTACCGATGACATACGCATTGAAACCAATGTTAAAAAGCATGAAAAAGATGCTGAAAATCTTCTCTCTAGTGTTCTGGGGATGCAAATCTCCATAGCCAACAGTTGTTAGAGTGGTAATTGTCCAGTACAAAGAATATGTGTAGCAAATCCAGATACTCCTGTCTTCAAAATTTCCTAATTCAGCACCAATCCATGTTTTCCCTTTATCGTAGTATTGGGTAGCCATCCAGAACTGGAAACAACCTACTGTGTGCACTATGAATAGGGTTACCTATGAATGACATAAACCAAATTTATGAGTAATCCGTTAGCTGATACAGTTTGTCAATACCTTATAGAATAGTCCCCAGTAATGCTTACACAAATGAGCTTAATGTATCTTGTCCAGAAGTAGCTGAAACGTGTGTCTTTTTCTAACCTGATTCAAGTACGAGAGGAGCGATAGATAAACTTAGAACATAGAACTTGATGATAGTTTCTAGCTTCCTAAGCTAATAAACTAAAGGCATGATATTATTTAGTTATGGACTGTTGGAAATATATAATTGACCTTGCAAAAAGCTTGCCAACCCGACGTAGTCGCCATAATCGAAGGAGATTGAGGAAACCAAAAACAGCACTTGTTTTTGTTTTCCCAGTTACAACTCTATATATGATCGGAAATGGCAAGGTTGAGGCTACATCCAATGGAAGCCAAAACTTGGTCATGTACCTGTTGTAAGAGATGGTGAAAAGTGAGAATAATATTAAACCCCAAGTTGAGACCATTACTAACCTGTTCACAATATGCTCAAAATTTATATATCAACGGAAGGTTAGAACCTATCATGAAGATCTGTGCTGGAAAACACGATACGATATCATCCTGACTTTTGTTACAGAGAGTTCCCTGTGCAAAATGTTTCGTGCACATACGAGACAATAGATGGAGAAAACTTTTACCTTACAGCAATCTTTTTGCGGTCGTCTATTAGGAGGTAAGTGGATTTATCCATGTAGGCAACGAAGAAAGTAAGCACGATATCAATGGCAAAGAAGCCATCGACCACTAAATCAACAGGCCATAGAGACCCTATTGCTACCTTGTGGAATGCTAGCTCGAATGGGGATGCCCATGCTGAGTATATGACTAGAACCACAAGAAACAGTTGCCACAACCTGCACTTTCATTTAATGAATTATAACAACAAGAACCAATACCATTTTGTATAAACTGGGTTATCTCCACCCAGTTTTTAAGGGGCAAACAAGTTGTAAAACTCAAAGCAAAGTGGGTGCACTGCACGATCTTATGACCTTGAGCTTTTTTTTTTTTTTTTGTATTTTTTTTAAAGACCCTTTCAAGGTCAAATTAAAAAAGTTTTTACAAAATCAAAAATGAAAAAACTGGTAGCCATAGAAAAAGAGAAACTTGCCTGTACCGACGATCATGGGGTGCGATGATGAATTTTTTGAGGTCAAGATCATTACCGCCGATAAGAATTCCAAAAGCTGGCAGTATACTACTAGAAAGCGTTGCTAAGTTATTTACTACACCACTCCTACTTCGAGCTAACATGGACGGCGCAGCATCTGGATCTGATGATGACCTGCCACTTAATAACGATGCCGGCGACCTTATTGCAGCACTCTCTGTCGATGTTGCCGGTGATCTGCCTGCATCTAGCAACACGGATGGCGACTCTGTTATACCCTCTGTGTAAGGCATCGTTCACGGGAACTTATGAAAACCAAGAACTACCAAAACAAAATGAAATGAAAAACTGAGGAGAAGAATGAATTTGTCAGAGACATGGAAGGAAGGAGGTAATATTATAATCATGAAAATTGTCAATGTTATTTATTAATGGTGGCCTTTTATGAACTGGCAGAGCCACAGGGAACTAGGGTCAACGAACATCTGCTCATAAGATATCAGTTTTTTTAATTTATGATATAGTCCCATATTGAGCAAGAATAGGTTCCTCTTATCATTTATATACCGCTAGCGGGTCAAATTTACTCGGAAATTAGGACGAAGTGAGCGGGTTCTTCGGACCCAGGAAAGTCCTCAGGCCCTTGACCGTAGAGATACGGGCTCGGAAACGAGTAAGCTATGCGCAAAGAGGTCCGCTTGCTTTCGGGCGAAAGGCTGAGACACGTGTGGAGCCTGGATCTCTTGCCGTAGCAACCTTGGCCGATTTAATACAGTTATTCACTTGGTCCACTGGACTAACTGAACGGGGATTACGATTCTGATGTCCACCTTTTTTTTGCATTCTGTTTTTTTTTTTTTTCCTTGGCAAATATGAGACCCCTACTCCCCTCCCCCACCAACAACACACACACAGCCCGCAAAAGGCACTTCTTCTGGTCTTTTTTTTCTTTTTCTTAGCAAATATGAGCCCCCACGAAAGGCCTCGTTAAATTATGAAAATGGTCTTAATTTATAGTGTTTTAAAAGGAAAGCTTAAAAACAATACATCCTGATCTTACCCGCAAAATATTTTACTAAAAATAGTAAATTTGGTGGACGTGTCAGTAGATTACCTATACAGTCAACTTGAGCTTGGCTATGGTTAAAAGCAACAACAATTATTACCATGTAACTCGATGCAAATCATAAAATCAAAACACACATTTGGAGATAATAATCAAGTGTAGGCTAAGTCAAGAATGCCATACATAAAGAGTCTCATGCAGTTGCTAAAACAAAAAACTTCCAAACTACTGGATCTCTGGATTGGTATTTCCTTCTAGCATTGTATCCATTTATCAATCGTATTCTTTAAGCCTTTGGTAGCCCATATTATCATTGAGATAACTTCCAACATTCTGTTTTCGTTCTTGAAACCACCTAGGAAGTGACAACTTCTTTTTTTCATGTTTTGTTTCTGTATGCTGATTTTCTCCGGGGTTCTTATTTGACGGTGACTTTGGATTACCTGCAGATTGTGTTGCTGTGCCTACGGAACCAGTTTCTTCCTTTTCGCAGCGAGTGCCTGGATTGTTACACGACAATGCATGGCATTAGAATCATTATTTCAATGAGACATGGTGAAATCAAAATCTAAGTTTTAATTACCTGAACTGGCTCTGGCTGATAGGATTTTATTATCCTTGTAGCACGAAAGATCTCTACTCTAATATAACAGATATCATTAATGATAAATCCTTTTTTGGGGTCAAGCAGTTCTGTAAGACACATTGCCCCCCACAATGCCCACCCGTTTGCGGGTACTCCGAGTTCATTATCTAAGGAAAACACAGCAGGATAATCAGAAAGCAAATCCTTTCACCATATAATAGGGAAAATATGAAAATAAAGAGAGTTTATACCGGATCTTTTTGTTTGCTCTTTATCTTTTTGATTGATAACCGACAAAGTGTACTCAATGTACCACGACCTGGTGCCATAAGGAGAAAGGCCGATTACAAATTGTGTTCCGTTCCATGTTACAACGCTTCCTTTAGGCGTTTTGGAAGTTAGATGTATCCCTTTGGGTTCAATACTCAAAGCCCTTGTTACAAAAGAACAACACAAATATTATTCATGTGATTTCAAAACCATATAAATAATTAAGCCAATGCAAGAACCGAGGTAGATTTCGAGATACTATAATCTAGTTTTAAAATAAAAAAAATCGAGATGCTATGTCGACATACCAGTTAACACCACATGCAGAGAAAATTTCAGAGTAAAGTGTTTTGCTACTCAAACTAGAAAAGTTTTCAATCTTCCATACGTATTCATTCGAACTAGCGGAAGTCATGATGATGAGTATTTAGTTGAGATTCGAAAACAGATATCAATGAAAGTATAATAGGAAAAAGAATAAGAAAAAACTTGGGTTATTTATAGAACAAGTATATCTTCCAGAGTTTAGCTCTTTGTTTGATGTAGTATCCCGATAGATTTCTGTATCCGGTTGTGACCAAGTTTGTTGGCAACCAAAAATTTCGGATGTGTTGAAGGAAAGTGGGCGAGCAACTTGAGGGATTATGGGTCCTACTCCTAGGAACAATGATTTTAGTAGTTCCCCTATGGCCTTTCAAGTAGGTCACATCCAAAAAAAAAAAAAAAATCCATGGATAAATCGTCTAAATAACTAGAACATATACCATGTAGATAAAAGCAAAGAGAATAATCCAGGGGACTCATAATTTGACCATCTTAACGTCATTAACTTGACATGTATGGAAGGAAAGGGTGTTTGAGAAGACAAAGTGATCACATAATCAAATTACTACTAACACAATTATGGAGATTTTAAGTGTAGGCGAACTTAAGAATGAGACGAAGAGTCTCATGCATGCATGAAGTAACTAGTCATTCTATTTAGTACGTACTGCATTGATATTTAACCTATTCATCTGGAAGCCTTTGATAGCGGGTACCATCGCCGTCGAAATACTTTTCAATCTTCTCTATTCGCTCTTGAAACCAATTAGAAAATGACAAGCTTCTTTTTTCATCTTTCGCTTCTGTATTTTGATTTTCTCCCGGCTTCTTATTCGACACTGACATTGATGAATCACCTGCAGATTGTATCATCATCGCCTCTACTGAATGAGCTTTTTCCTTCTTTTCTTTAGAATGCCCTGTTTTTTCATTCTTCGGCGCGGTGAGTGCCAGGATTGTTACACCAGTGAGTGCCTGGATTGTTACACCACAATACATGTTATCTCGGAGGATTTTAAATCATTTGTCTCTGATTCATAATATTTCGTCAATATGGTTTAAAAGATTGAATAACCCATCTTAGTGAGACATCATGAAGTATAACTTTTAATTACCTGAACAGGCTCTGGCTTTGGCTGGTAGGTTCTTACTATCTTCATAGCACAAATGATATGTACTTTAATATAACAAATATCATCAACCAGAAATCCTCTTTTTGGGTCAAGCAGTTCCGTAAGATGCATTGCTTCACAGAATGTCATGCAAGCGGCACGCATTTCACGTTCGTTATCTAAGGAAAACACAGCATGATAATCAGAAATTTACGTAAGCAAAAGATAATCAAAATCTTTCACCATATGTATAGAAAAAGTATACAATTAATATATAGGAATATGATGAAGTTATTGACAGGTAATTAATATATACCAAAACTTCTTGTTTGCTCTCTATCTTTCAGATCGACAACCGACAAACGGTACTCGACATACCAAGATCCGGTGCCATAAGGTTGAATGCCCATTACAAATTTTGTTCTATTCCATGTTACAACCCCGCCTGCAGGTGATTTGTGAGTTTGATGGCGCCCTTTTGGTTCAATACACAAAGTCCTTGTTACAAAAGAACAACACAGAATATTAACATATGTCTGACATATGGTTGAATTAAGCAGATGCAAGAATTGAAGTAGAAATCGAGATACTATGTCGGCATACCATTTAATACCACATGCAGAGAAAATTTCAGAGTAATGTCTCTTGCTACTCAAACTAGAAAAGTTTTCAAGCTTCCATACGTATTTACTCGAATCACCAGAAGTCATGGCTATTTTATCAACCTTCAAACAGATTTCAGCATAATCAAAATTAACAAGTTACTCAGTAAACACAAAACGACGCAGTTCACAACTTCACAATAATATAAGCTTTCAACTTTCAGCTCTACATTGCTTCTAACAACTAGCAGGAAATGAACAACCACACAGACAAGAGTTCCTACTTATCCCTTAAGAGTCATTTTCCCAAATGTGCAAATCAAAAGCGTCAACCACAGAACTCATACTCGCCAAAGAGAAAACATAAAGTTCTAATGAGAAAACGAAATCCTATGAAACACAATCATCAAAAGCCAAACTAACAAAATTCTAAAGATATATACACATTTCGACAATGCAGTATCATACTACTGCCTGAATTAATCGAAAAATACACACATGCTCAGGTTAGAAGAAAATCAACTTGAAACAAAATGAAAACGCTAAACAGTTAGTCTCCATATACCAATTAACTACAGTTTTCGTACTTAACAAATAACGAAAACAATACAGGAAGTTATACATAGATTACTAAAAATTTCGTTTCATTTCAAACCCCAAACGAGTATATCCAAACCAACAAATCCTCCACTAACACATCATCATGTAGAAATACTCAACATACTCAATAGAATCATATTCAGTGTATAATGTACAAATTAGTAAAAACAAACTAGACATACATACTCATAGTTTGAACAAAAATCAACTTTCAAAAACAAAAATACCCATGTAAATACTAAACATACTAAAAATCATCAAAATCAGACTTTACACAGTGTGAAAATTATGGGAAATAAACTAAATATACTTCACTCAGTGTGAAAATTAGGGAACAAACTCATAAGTAACAAGAGAAAAGCAAAATTGTAGTAAAAATTAGGCAAAAACCAACATGCTCAGTACATAAACAACAAGATCAAGACTAGAAACATACCTCCACAGACACAAAACCCAAACAAATCCAAGCCTAAAACATGGAAAGATTCAAGTAAATTAAAGAGTTAAGGGATTCTTACACTAAAAAAAATCAAGATCTGTGAACAAAGTAACAGCCTCCTTCCTTGAACCAACCAGATCTAAAACTTTTGATGATGGTGGAAGTGGATATTCCGTGATGAAATGGGTTTTTGACATAGAGAGTGGAGAGAGAGTGAGTGGATTTCTTAATAATTCACCAAATCTCTTACCAGTAGTAGTAGTAACCAGTAGTAACAATCAATGCAACTTCTAGGAAATTTCTCAGAGAAATTAAGAGGAGTTGTTATGGGTTATTGTTTGTTTTCCCAATAAAACAAAATATCAAACTTCTCTTTTCCTCTTTCCGTTATTGGACATCATTAAGACTGGGATATCCACGCCTGATCCAGCCATCTACCACATTCATGTAATCAATGGTGGAGGACATGTTGTAGTAGTTTGCACTGGTTTTTGATTTTGGGTAATTTGGGATTTTTAAGTTCAGGAGTATGAGGAGTACACACAGGATTCTCTCACATTTTCTAGTGGAGTCACTTGAGCCTAGCTCCCTCCCGGTAGATACGTACGAACAAGTTAAAAGGGAATCTTAACTTAAGGGACGGGGGAGTCAAAACGAGGTCCCAGGCAGGATTCAAAGAGCTTCACAGTCAATGGGAGCTCTTTGAATTGTTGGAATGTGTTAAATAGTTTGTCACATGTAATTCGCTATGTCCATATGTCCATCAAGTCTATAATCAAGCCAACTGATAGGCTTGCCAAGTTTGCGAGGTCGATTTGGTTTGTAGTTATATACAATGCTAGTCTACTCTACCTGATGTTCTCCGGTCACCTTTCCAGGGTTCTTTGTAACCGTGGGCTTTACATGAGCCGTTTAATGAAAGCTTTTGTTTGATTTTTAAGAAGTAGCTAGGAAATACCTAATAGTCCTAGAAATAATATATTAGGATGAGTCTAGTCCAGTTGACTCAGTCATGTGTTTGTTTAGTCCTTTTTGGAAAAATATATTATATTTTGGTCCTAGAAATAATGGTTTGGTCCTAGAGTGAAGTCATGGATGATGTACTTGTTATCTTGTAGTGGCAGAAATACCCTTATATTATTGTTTGGTCCTAGAAAATAATGGTTTGGTCCTAAGGTAGCCACATATATAAAACAATTTAGTAGAAAATATCTCATTCTCGCATTTACTTTCTCTCTCCTCTTTATTTCAGATCTAGTTTCTCTTCTCTCCATTTTCTTGTTTTTCTTTTTCATCCTGTTGTTGTTTTTTTGTTGGTGCAGACAATGAATCTTGATTGAAAGATTTGATCTGCTACTGTGAAGACGACGAAGATGATGAAGACTTCGAGATCTGCTGCTGTTGAAGACGGTGATTGATTTACACACTTTTTATAAAGATTTGTCGCTGAAGAAGATGATGAACGATGAAGTTTTTTAGGGTTTTTTTTCTTTACCGGTATTGATGTTGCGATGATGATGCTGAAGTCGATGAAGATGATGAAGGCGATGAAGTTTTTTGCGTTTCTTTTTTGTTTTGTTGTTGTTGTTAAAGATGATGAAAACGATAAATATGATGAAGACGATGAATACGATGATGCTGCTGTTGAAGACGATGTTGTTGCTGCTATTGAAGACGTCGAAGAAGATGATGATGACGATGATGTTGTTCATTTTTACAAATAAACTCTGGTTTATATGTTTTTATCAGGAGTTCATTTCTGGAATGAACTCTGGTTTATATAGGTTTTTATCAGGAGTTCATTTCTGGAATGAACTCTGGTTTATATGTTTTCATCAGGAGTTCATTTATGGAATGAACTCTGGTTTATATAGGTTTTTATCAGGAGTTCATTTCTGGAATGAACTCTGGTTTCATATAGGTTTTCTGAAAAATTAAGTATAAATTAGCAGGAGTTCATTTTGACGAATGAACTGTTACAAAAAATAAGTTGGAATTAACACGGAAGAGTACTTTGGTCCATTTAATATTTTTAAATAATTATGGACTAACAGTAAAGGCGTTTTCTCAAAGGACTAAACAGACATGGGACCACCTAAAAAAGGACCAAACTATTATTTTCCCTTTTAAGAAAACTAAATAGAGTGGATTCGAATTTAGAATTTCATACCTCAAAATCAAGCCTAATGGCATACCCCATGTTGAAGCCTTTGGTAACCGCTATCATCACTGAAACATTTTCCAATATTCCCTTTTTGTTCTTTAAACCACCTAGAAAGTGACGATTTTCTTTTTTCATCTTTCGTTTCTGTATTTTGATTTTCTCCGGGGTTCTTAGTCGACCCTGACTTTGAATCACCTGCAGATTGTGTTGTTGTCTCTGCTGAACCAGGAGGAATTTCCTTCTTTCCACTAGAATCTGTTGTTTTTTCCTCCTCAATGGGTACCTGGATTATTATACGACAATGCATGTTATTTCGTAGGATATATTTTAGATCATGATTTAAAATAAGAGTAACCTATTTTAGTTACTCATCGTGATTTAATTACCTGAAGAGATTTTACTATCTCCATAACGCAAATGATCTCTACTTTAATATAACACACATCATCAATGATAAATCCCTTTTTGGGGTGAAGCAGTTCTGTAAGACGCATTGTTTCACCCAGTATCGGCGACTTTGCACGCATTTCGCATTCTGCAACTGTGGAATACACCAAAATATAATCAGAAATTCATGTATACCAAAATAAACAAAACCCTTCACCATATGTTAATTAAAAACAGTGAAGATATGAAGTTAAAAGAGAGTTCTATAATACCATATTTTCTGGTCTTGTTTCTATCTCTTTGATTGATAACCGACAAACTGAACTCCACATACCATGATCCTGTGCCCCAAGGGGCAAGGCCTATTACAAATCGTCTTCCATTCCATCTTGAAACCGATCCTTTTAGTGTTTTGTAAGTTCCATGCCGCCCTTTTGGATCAATACTCAATTGCCTTGTTACAAATGAATAAGACAACTTAGATTCCAAAAGCTTATAAAAAGATGCAAGAATCCCAAAAGGAAGAAATCGAGACATAAAGACATACCAGTCAACACCACATGATGCAGAGAAAACTTCAGAGTAATGTGTTTTACTACTCAGACTAGAAAAGTTTTCAATCTTCCAGACGTATTTATTCGAACTAGCGGAAGTACTCATGACTATTCCATTGAATCCGAAAACAGATTTCTTTTTTTCTTTTTTTTAACTCTGATAATTTTGCCTAAAATAAAAAGAAAAAAAAAAAACTAGAGTTATTTATAGAAGAACTGCACAAAATTGGATTCCAAATGGGATACTGTTTTGTGTTGTGTAGAGAACTATCTGATACCTAGCATGGTTGTGGTTTTTGATCGATTCAACAAGTATATGGGTGTTTGGTTTTTAGAGTTCTTGCCAAACAAGGATCCCTTTGGCCAAAAGATTAACTAGCTAGGGGCGGCATGGTCACGGTTTATCATGGATTGCTACGAACATATAATGCTTAGGATTTTTACACTGTTGTTTTTTCTTTAAGTTTGACAACTTCGGCATGAATAGAGCATATTAATATCTTAATCGACTCAGCCAGAGATTTCCCACAACAGAGCATACTACGGTGAAATTGCTGCAAGTTCGTTTGACGGAGAGGAGGATGAGGCTTGCTCTAACTGTGAATTCTGCTTCTTTTGTTTCCTGCTTTCTTTGAACTCCGTGTAGAAGTAAGAGTGGGAGGAACAACGCGATGCCTTTCTCAGCTTTGAAACTCTCGTGGAAGAACATAACAGCTAGGATCTCTGTAGCAGGTAACAAGATAGGAGTGATAACACCAGCGAACAAAGACGTAGAACAGAAGATAACTCCTACTGTACCCACAAAGGACACCTGCCAAATGATGGCATTGGCTACGAGAACCACGTAATATTTAATCTTCCCGAGATCGTATGCTTCTGCTTCTCTTTAGATTACCTGATACAGAGGTTACAAATTCAGTAGCAGTATCGACATCGAAACATCAAAATATGCACCGGAAATCCTACTCATGCCGGGTAAAATATCAATGAAAATGGAGAGACATAAGAAATTATGAAATTTAATTAAGTCTCCAAAGTTATCTTCCTATATATCTCATCACCTTTGCCTAGTAATTACTTTTACCTCTAGGTTATGAAATTTTACCAAAAATTTAAGGTGGCCTCAGCATACACTGATCGTTCATTGGCCATGTTTGGATACGACTCATACGAGCTACCCTATATGAAACCTAAGATCTTAAACCATTCCACATATGCCAGTATGAGCACACTAGAATAGTTAACATTGTCCTCATGATCATGTCATATATCATAATCGTTAGACTACTCATAAATATATAGAAAAAAATCAAGCGGGTTACAAAGCCAAAAATCTGGTTAGAGAATTCAGAAGGTTTAATACCTGAAAGTCATTGTTGGCAAGCATCCCAATGGTGCAGAAAAGAGTAGCATAAAAAGCCATAACAATCTGCAATTCAATCACTAAACTGTAAGTTATGGTTTGTTTTGATTTCTTGTACAGTAACTCCACCAAGGGTAGCAGTAATCCGGTGATCACTGAGGCTACAATAGTGATAAAGAAACCCAAGTAGTAATCTTTGTTGGACTCAATTATGGGTCTATCACCATTCGAGTGGACACCAAGAAGTACTGCTCCAACAGTCAACAACACAACGGCATTCACCGAATAGGAAGTGAACTTTTGCTTAACAATAAAAAAGGCGAATCCAGCCGTGAAGGACAAATGCGTTGCCATAATTAGGGAAGATGTCGAAACGGGTAAAAGAAAAACCCCATAAGCATATACATAATCTGATAAGCCAATAAAGAGGCCTATGAAAGCACTAGCTATGAAGAGAGGTTTTGTGATGGTGAAGAATTTTTCTGGTTTTTCGTCTTGGTCATTATTGATACGGCTGCGTTTGAGGAGAAATTTAGAAATCCATAGGGGAAGAATTAAGATTGGCCAGCCTCCTGTCACTAGCCAACTTGAAAACCATATTCGCTTACCACCTTGAATGAAGTAGAGGCGTAGTATTAGTGGACCACTGGTGTTGCCAGAATTGGATGCCATTATATCTTCATTGTCAAGATTTCAAGACTAATATACCACTTTTTTGAGTGATAGCTTTTGAACAAGCATCTCCTAATCATAAATTAATATAGCAATGGGTATAAGCGCATCATTTGTGTAAGCTCGATTGTAACTTTAACAAGAATAGAGCACATGCTCATGGCAATTATCACCGAAGAGCAGCAGTAGTTTTGGTAGAAAGTTAAAAGTTAAAACGATTAACCCGGCTCATCTGCAAGTGGGGAGGGCACACATCCAATACAATAATTATTGCGTAACCTACTCTATGCAATTTTCAAACCACTTGCGAATTCGACTTGCAGAAATCTTCTTTCCTTGAGGACTTTCTAGTTGTCTCTGTACCATCACCTTTTTCATTTTCAAAGTTTGACAATGACATAGGTTTAAGTTTGTCTGGCTGCGAAAATAAATTGGCAGTGAGAAGACATATATCTACCGAATGTGTCATGATCAAAAATAATTCAAGAACCATAATGAGGATCACCAGGGCAGGCCCTGCAATACAAGTAGTAAAGCCTTCTTTGGGGCCAAAAATTTGGTTTCTTACACTTTGGGACAAATAATTATTTAGTGGATTGTCATGTGTAGACCTGCTTTTCGTTTTGGTCATTATCATTGTGCATTTGTACATGCCACTTTTCATTTTAGAAGTGCAGACGTGCAATTTTATTTATTTTGCTAGGAATTACATTCAAAATTTACCCCTTAAACTTCACTAGGGATTTCTTTGTGGCTAATAGGCACCTTATCCTGATTCTTCTTCTTTTTTGTTTGTCTATATTCTCCATAGAAATAAGAAGCAAAACCCCATATAGATAAAGCTAATGACATTCCCTTTTCTGCACTGAATTTCTCATGGAAGAAAATAATTGCAAAGACTTGTTGAATTGGAATGAGAAGTGTCACAAGAATTCCGGTGAATAGAGATGTTGCATAAAATATTACACCCAGATATCCTACTATGGATAATTGTATCAGTATGCTTGTAAATACTAACACCATGTAATACTTTGTTTCTCCAAGTCCGTACTCGTTCGCTTCTCTGCTTATCGCCTAAAAATGCATAAACAAAAACAAGTAATTGTTAAACACAGCGAATATTCCTTGAAATTAAGATAGATGGGATTCCACCCGAGTCAAAATAAGTCGCATATTGAGGCACATTTGAAAGAATTTTTTTTTACCTGAAAGTCCTTATTGATCAACATGCCAATTGTACTAAAAACCGTAGCGAACAAAGAAACTAAAAACTGCATTTGCATCACCAAATCATAAGTTATAACTTTGCTAGCATTTGCGTACACAAACTCGATCAGAGGCAGCATAAATCCAAGAAGCGCAGCACCACCGAGAGTCATAAAGAAACCCAAGAAGTATAGAGCCTTTGAAACACCAATTGGTTTATCACTACTAGTATGAAAAGCCAAAATAACAGCACCAAGAGTTAACAACACGACCGAATTAATGGAATACGGTGTAAACTTCTGCTTAACAAGAACCAAAGCGAACACAGCAGTAAAAGCTAGTTGCGTAGCCATTAGTAGTGATGCAACTGAAACGGGTAGATAACTGTAGCCAACAGCAAACAGAAAACTATCTAAACCAGTAATAATACCCACAATAACACTCCATATGAAGAGTTTACGTGACAGAAGAAACCCTGGTTTTACATGATCATTATTTGTTGATTGGGATTGAGAATGAAATTTGGATTTTGATTTAAACCATGAAACCATGAGAGGAATGAGAAGAATCGGAAAAGCTGAAGTTTGCAACCAACTTGACAGCCACTTTCTTTGACCACCATGTAAGTAGTAAAGCCTTAGCATCATTGGACCTCCTACTTGACCTAGTGATAAGAGTATGCAATTCACTATCAGAAGCAAGAGTTTCATTTTCTTCTTCTTCTTTGTTTCTTTCTCTTGTTGATGGTGTTGTTCATGACTGCTGTCGCTGCTTAGTACCACTCTTTTCATGGTGCTCTCGTTTTCCATACTCAAATATGATTGACTTAATTGAAGGTTTTGGCTATGATTCTACTTAGTTTATTTTGAATATTTATAAATACTGAGCAGCTGCGTCATTCCACCAACTGCGGAGATCCCCTTTAAGACTTTTATTTTGTTTGTATGAACCCCTCAAAGACTTTGAATTTGTTTGTATGATTAAATTAATTACCTTTTTCATTTTCAAGTCTGGCTTGTGAAATAAGTTGACAATCGCAGGACATATTCCTTAAGAGTGTGCTATAGCTACTCATCCGAACATCGTAAATAAATACCTTATTACAAGTAGTAATGGGAGCCAAGTCAATGGTTTCATCACCTAATAAACTTTCTTTAGTTTACTATAATGACATCGTCTGACAAACTAAAATTTTAGACACTTCCAAAAAAAAAGTATGACTTTGGGGTGTTCCGCAGAGTTAGAGATGCTCTTAACATGTCTGTAATTATTATGAGTTTGGGGTCTTCTGCGTAGTTAGAGATGCCATTAACATGTCATGGCTTCCGAAAAGCTAACAGTCAGAAGATAAATATTTCAAGTGCACTCCAAATTCGATAAATATTTAGTCATTTCACTGAAACATGATAAATAAAACGACTTTCATTGTCTTTATAAGAAGATCCCCGAGGACCTTGACATACCAAAATGTTGGACAAACAATTATGAAAGAGTAGTATGTCAATGGCTGGATGGCACTTTGACAGCCGCCTGGATACTGTTTTCCGTAGTTGTCCCCCATAATTATTAAATTGGCCCCTTGTCCACTCACCCACGTTATACATGTGGTGTGACCAAAGACACGACAAACAATCACGTGAACTTCCACCGGAATAGACTTGAATTACCCCCGTCTTTTCTTAAAATGACATAACTATCCGGTCAAACCAATTAGACCCCACCACACTAAAAGTTGAATTCGCATCATAGTGTTGCCCAGATCAGAAGGAACCAAAAAGAGTTTGTGCATTCAGATCAACAAAATGGATACTGTCAAGAGAAAATATCTTATGCTGTTCAATTCCATCTTGTTAGCAATTGGCGCCACTGGCGGTCCACTTCTTCTCCGTCTCTACTTCGTCCGTGGAGGTAAGAGGATATGGCTTTCGAGTGCACTAGGAAGTGCAGGTTGGCCGATCTTAATCCTCCCTCTATCCCTCTCCTACATGTTCAAACGCGGCGGTGGTGGCGAAACAGTCAAAGTTTTCACCATCACACCACCTCTGATCATATTTAGCGCTTTTATCGGTCTGCTCTTGGGGTTAAACGATTACTTGTACACTCGTGGGGTTTCCCTTCTCCCCGTATCGACATCTACACTGATTATGTCGACTCATTTGGCATTTACGGCTGGTTTCGCGTTTGTTCTTGTTAAGCAGAAATTCACTCCGTATTCAATAAATGCAGTTGTGTTATTAACCGTCGGAGCTGTTCTTCTTGGTCTTCATTCGAATGGTGATAAACCCGTGAACCAGTCCAACAAAGATTACTATTTCGGATTCTTTCTCACGGTTGGAGCTTCTGTGATCAGCGGATTGTTGTTCCCGTTGGCGGAGTTGATGTATATTAAAGCTAAGCAAGCCTTAACTTACAGTTTAGTGATAGAAATGCAGATTGTGACGGCTCTGGTTGCTTCTCTTTTCTGCATTGTTGGGATGATTATCAACAATGACTTCAAGGTACATATCAACTTCTTCTGAAATTTTCTTACAACATTGTTACATTCACCGGAATCTTGAGTTCGTACCGGTAAAATAGTATCCTTGCATTGCTTTGATGTCTTGCATTAAGTAATTTGGAAGTTGGTATTTCAATTGAATCAGGCAATTCCAAGAGAAAGTAAAGAGTACGAGCTCGGGGAGGTCAAGTATTACGTGGTGCTGGTAGCTATTGCCATTATGTGGCAGATTTACTTCGTCGGAACGGCAGGAGTTATCTTCTGTTCGACATCTTTGCTTGCTGGTATTATCACCGCCGTAATACTACCGGTTACGGAGATCCTATCCGTCGTGTTCTACCATGAGAGTTTCAAATCGGAAAAGGGTATTGCCTTATTCCTCTCATTTTGGGGTCTCATCTCTTACTTGTATGGTGACTATAGAGATGACGTTAAATTGAAGAAGGCCGCGCAGAAGCAGAGTTCGGAATTAGAACTAGTCGAAGACCTCCCTCCTCAAACCAACTTGCAGTAAATTAATATAGAGAACATGTAATTGATTTCGCATTGACTTGGTTGACCATCCCATTCAATGTTGAAAATACATAGAAGCCAAACATGTTGTTACCCATATTCTTTGACCACCATATGTAAGATATATTCCTATCAGTGATGGATCTCCAACTTGTCCTATTGATAGAAGTATATATGCAGTTCGTAATATTTTTTAGCCTTTGGTGTTCTTGAGTAGTATTTGTACGATTTGTAAAAATTTAATCGAAAAACCACTCTTCGGGCACGATAAACCGATTCGGAGGACTCTATAATGCAAAGGTATACTCGTTGTTGTACCTCTTTCATTGCAAATTAAGAGACAACCTTGGTCCTTAAGTTTTATGGCCATAAGATATTGCATCAAACAATAGCCCCAAAGAGTAAGGAGGGACTTTTTATGATGCTCTACAAGAGAAAACAAAAAAGAAGATCAATTATGTGGCATGAATAAATTGTGTAGGCCTAAAGAGTAGGGAGGCCTAAATAGATTTGGCTGGTCTTATTCTTTTTTTTTTTTCCGAAGAAGAAAAGTTTATATTAAGAAAAAATGGCCAGAGGCACTACAACAAAAAACAGACCCAAAGCATCACCCTCCGTTTTTAGTAAAAAGTTTTTAGTAAAAATTACATATGCACTGAAAGCTCCCAATTATGCAAAATTTGGCTACTATCTAAGAACTTGAAAGTATCCGTGTCGCAACTCCATAACACCATAGTTTGTTTAACACGAACAATGATTTCAAAAACTTCTTTATGCCTGCCGCAAACACCCTACTATTCCTTTTCTTCCAAATATTCCAAATAATAACATAGGGAAGTAGGTTCCAAATGCGTTTACATCTACCTTGCAGCCCATTCCAGGCCCAAGCTTCAAAGAGATGTTCGACAGTCCCAGGAATAGGCCATGATACATGCAGAGATTTTATAAAGTAATCCCAAAGCTGGAAGCTATAATCACAGTGTAGCATCAGGTGATCAGACGTCTCCATAGTCGAATTACATAAAGGACATGACACACTTGGCAGTTCAATTCTTCTATGTTGAAGCATAGTACGAGTAGGAAGCGAGTTGTGAAAAATAACCCCCAATAGAAAGCTAACCTTGGGCGGAATGTAATGCTTCCATAAGAATTTTGACAAGGAGCAGTCAGGAGCGCTACCGGTAAGCACTTCATAACAGGTCTTGCTACTGAAATTGGCAGGAAAATCTACTTCATCTTCACCTTCCACCCGATCACGGAACGATTGCCTAGATCACGCCTTAACAAATCCCACTCCATTTGTTCGTTAACATTGAGATTGTGCTTGAATTCTCCATGCCATCTTCCCTCTCTAATCATCTCTGCAATTGTTGCTTGTTTTTGTGTACAAGCTTTGTAAGTCACTGGAAAAATATCTTTAAGGCAGCCAGCAACCACCCACCTGTCGTGCCAAAACCTAATACCTCTCCCGTTCCTTATCTTGAACGTGATCATATTGTTAATCTCTGGCACCATTTTTAGCACATTTTTCCAAAGACTTCTCCCTTGAGAAGTGTTGTCATCAACTGGCATAACTATATTTCCTTTAGCCTTAGCTTTCCGTTGAATAATAGTTTTCCAAAGTGCTTTTTTTTGTCTTGTGTACCTCCAAATCCATTTAGCAAGCAAAGATTTATTGGTTATTCAGAAGTTTTTAACTCCTAGCCCCCCTTTCTCCTTTGATAAACAAAGTTTTGGCCACCCTACCCATGCCATTTTTCGTTTTCCTTCCACAGCACCCCAAAGAAAATTCCGTATCAGTTTTATCATCTTCTTCTCTATTAAAACCGGGAGATGAAAAAGAGACAAATAATAAACTGGAAGACTAGAAAAACAGCTCTTGATGAGTACCAATCTACCCGCTTTATTCAAAAAATTCTTTTTCCAAGTGGCCAATCTCTGTTCCATTTTTTCCAACACCGACTCCCACATTGAAGTGTTTCTATAAGTAGCACCAATTGGCATTCCAAGGTATTTTATTGGCAATGTCTCAATTTTACATCCAACTCCTTAGCCAATTCAGTAATGATCTCTTCAGCACCAACACTTACCATGGTACTTTTGTCTAAATTAAGTTTCATCCCAGTGATGGTCTCAAACATAGACAAAATGATAAATAATCTTTTAACCTCTTCATAATTCGCATCAATAAAAATTAGAGTATCGTCTGCAAATTGAAGGTGAGAAATCACACTACCGGTTTCATTAACCTTGAAGCCATGAATTTGACCTCTTCCAACAGCGTCATTCATTAACTGGTCTTATTCTTTGTTATAGTTCGGGTAATATGGGGCGAAAGAACTCGTAAGGTTGGGACTTGGGGGAGGGGCTGAGCTGACTCTCTCATTACTGAACTGAAACTGGAAGACAAAGACAATTGTAAACAGTGGAACCAACTAATGAAGAGGATTCTACTCTTTTCTAGTAGAAGAATATTGATGTCACTCGTTTTTATTTTCTAATAAAGTTTAACCTTTTCCACTCAAAGAAAAAAAGAAAAATAAATAGTCCCAAACTTGAGGAATCTGACAGTAGCCCATGGACAACATATATATATATATAATATATACTAAGTTTCTTCCAAGAACAAGAATTTTCAAACTTCATCAGGAATTTCTTGGCTGTTCATCGGTACTTCCTTGTGCTGATTCTTCTTCTTTTTTGTTTGCTTGTACTCACCATAGAAATAAGAAGCAAAACCCCATATAGATAGAGCTAATGACATTCCTTTTTCTGCACTGAATTTCTCATTGAAGAAAAATACTGCGAAGATTTGTGTAATTGGAGGCAGCAGCGTTAGAAGAACTCCACTGAATAGAGATGTTGAATAATATATTACACCTAAGTTTCCCACGACACCACATTGCATCAATACGGCTATAAATATTAATACCATGTAATATTTTGTTTCTCCGAGTCCATACTCTTTTGCTTCTCTGCTTATGGCCTAAAACATGCATCAGAAACAAATTTAATCGGACATGTTTAACTCGGTAAACTGTTCTTGATATAAAAATGATGAGACGATTTTCACCTGAAAGTCCTTGTTGATTAAAGCGCCAATTGTGCTAAAAAGCGTAGCAAACAATGAAGTTAGAAACTGCATCTGCATCACCAGATCATATGTTATAACTTTGCAAGCATTCGCGTACACAAGCTCGATCAGAGGCAAAATAAACCCAAATAGTGCAGCTGCACCAAGAGTCATAAAGAAACCCAAGAAGTATTGACCCTTAGAAACTCCACTAGGTGTATCACCACTAGTATGAAAAGCCAAAACAACAGAACCAAGAATTAACAAGACAACTGAATTAATCGAATACGGAGTAAACTTCTGCTTAACAAGAACTAAAGCAAACACAGCAGTAAAAGCAAGTTGAGTCGCCATCAACAATGTAGAAGTTGAAACAGGGAGATAACTTAAACCAAGAGAATATAGAAAACCGTCTAGGCCAAACATAATGCCCAGGATAACACTCGATATGAAAAGTTTACGAGTGACAAAAAATCTTAGCTTTCGGTTAGTCGACGGGTTTACATCATTTGTTGATAATGATTGAGAATCATATGATTTTGATTTTGACTTCGATTTAAACCACGAAAGTAAGATGGGAATGAGAAGAAATGGAAAAGCTGCATTTTGTAACCAACTTGATAACCATTTTCTTTGACCACCATGGGAGAAGTAAAGCCTTAGTAGTAATGGACCTCCTACTTGACCAACTAATAATAGTATGCAGCAAAAAATTAGAGGCCAGCTTAGTTTGATGCTGGTTTCCTTCTTCTTCTCCTTCTGTTGTTCTTGTTGATGGTGGTGGTGTTCATGACTGTCACTTGATATTATTACTCCATTCATGCTGCTCTCATTCTCCATAATGTTTTTCATGGCTAGCTACTTAATAGTTCATACTACTAACCACAGGATCTCTGCATTTCAATTTATTGAGTTGTGCGCATGATTGGTATGTGTGACCTACATTTCCAATCATGTTCTCTTTTATCAACTTTCTTTTTTGTGGCCGAGCCAGAAACACCCCACGCGAGCCGCGATCATATCCTCGTGCACTTTCACCAAATGACGCATATGTCCTTGAGTATGAGCTTCATCACAATGGATAGAGGTGTAAAACGTGCCGGCCCCGCACAGCCCGGCACACGAAGTCGCGTGCTTCACGTGCCATGTGCCGTGCTGTGCTGTGCCAAAGATTTAAACTTGATGTGCCGTGCTGTGCTTTACTAGTCAAAAGCTAGGCACAAAGACAGCCCCCACGGCACAAGCAGACACGAATAAACGTGTCGTCTTGTGCGTCTGCCGGCACACGTCTTTATAAACAATTTGAAATCACTTAATGTATACATTAAGTCTAGGACATTATCACAAGAATTTAATTAGACAACATATCATTTGAAATTATTTCAAGTAAAATTAACAAGTTTATTCAATAAAAAGAAATAGCCCATCAAATATAAAATTGGATTATTGTCATGTAAATTAATGTTCTAGTTAAATATAGGTGACGACATTATACCAACGATGTTGAAATATATTTTCTAAATATTAAGGTATTATATGTGTTGTTATAAATAAGCCACCATAAAATGTTAAAAACTAGCTAGAATAGTGACTCCTTTGTGAAATATACAAAAAATGTGATGTATTATGCCTTGTTATATGGTGTATTTGTACATGTTATGACGTGCTCTCTTAACGTGATGTCTTCAATTTGGGTAGCGTCTTTATCCGTGCCACTTCTTTGTGATGTGCTCTTTTCGTGCCAATTAGTCAAACCCAAAGACGTCCCATTTAACTAACGTGTTGTGCCGTCTTTGGGCTAAGTCACGTGCTGGGCTGGGCTGTGCTCAAATTTTAGCGTGTTGTGCTGGGCTGTGCTCGTGCTGGCACGGCCCAATGTACACCTCTAACTATGGAGGAATTGGACTTGATCGCAGGTATGGCTGATCGACGAGGCTCAAACTCCTGAGATAGAGTCAGGGCCCCCTGAAAAAAGTAAACAACTTGCAAGGCTCGTTAGAAAGGACGTTAGCCTGCTTTGGACATGTTTGCAGAAAAGTTTTGAACTCAGGTCATTGGTATAATGATATGATCACCTAATAAATTTATCGTTATACTAAAATCCGCGGTTTATAATCTTTGAGGTCACATTGTCAATTGATTTTGAGTGGGATGCTTACATCCTGACCTGGTATCAAAGCATGTTATTTATGTCGTACCTTTATTCCGCGTCGGTCATATGTTAGACTCCGAAAATGCTATATGACCAGCTAAATAACAGCTGAGGGACAGCAAAAACTGACTTGGAATCTGACGTGGGGGAGAGAAGCATTTTTCTTTGTCCAGTCATCGTTGATCGTCATTGTTGGAGAAATAAGGACGACTCAATTGTGTGAATAAGTAATCAGTTCAGATGTCTAATTAACTTAGAGGAACTTCAGATCCAGAAAAATCAAAACGATGACTTTATTTTGATAAAGATGAATACTAGTAAGATTATAGTGATGAAGATGCAGTTATTTTGATAAAGATGAATACTAGTAAGATTATAGTGATGAAGATGCAGTTTTTGATGGGTTTCAGAATCTCTCTGTACTTTTGCCATGGTAAATAAAATCAATAATTGTTTGTCCAAAATATTAGCGAAATTGAAGACTACGTCTAATAAGCGTTAGATCGTGATCTACTCTCAATGAACAAACCCAACTCTCTTAATCAGACCAATTAATTAAAAATATTATAATTCTAAAAAAATAACAGGAATTTAAAAGGAGAGAGGGTGAAATTGAATAGAGTATCACCAACATCTACAAGCATACTAGAATGAATCCAATTGGAGATGTAAATCTAGAATTCCATGATTATCACAGTATGAATAATAAAACCAATTGGAGATCCAATTAGGTTATATCGGAGAATGAAAAAGAGACGCATAGTAGAAGTTTAATAGGGATCATGATCTTCATAGTTGAGCCAGTACAAACAGAAAAAGAAAACGAAAAAAAAAAACATTCGTCTTCTCAGGGGCGTAGCCAAGAAATGTTGGATGGGGTGCAAAATTTTGCTATGGGATGCAAGAAATTTTTTTAGGGGTGCAAAAATGCAAAAATAGGCTTGGATATCAAAAAAAATTTCTAATTAGGCTTGAAATGGGCTTTGTAACCAGCTGGGCAGGGGGTGCAAGTGCACCCCCTTGCAATGGGCTGGCTACGCCCCTGCGTCTTCTCTATCAGATTCACCGTTTCCGCTGCAATAGGAATAAAAGACATGAATTTGCCAGTTTAGTTCAGTTTTTTCAACTTTTTAATGATGACGTGACAACACAGGAAATATTCACTCCAGCGTGTCAAATTCCACGTCAGCTTTGCTGTTAATCAGCTGTCAAGCAGCTGTTCATGTAGCACGGTTGGTTAGACTCATCCACGTGTTAGACTCATCCACGTGTTATTAAGGTATCCTTCCCGATTATTGTTTCTAGCCCCTCAAAGAAAGGCACGTAGAACCACTTTTACACGGTTGTATACCTAGTGCTTAGGCCACATATATAGGCAACCGCCTAGGCCCCCCAAATAACATGGATGTACCTAATTACTGTTTATTTCTCCATCCGAGAACAAAAAAGAAAAAACTACGACAGTGTATCATAATTTTTACAAAATCATAGAATATTTATCAATCAACCCAAGTTTTAACTACATTAAAACATTTTATCTTCGACCCGTATTAGCATCCAGCTTTATATTATTCAAAATAAAAACCCAACTGGCTAAAGAATACATTAAGTCATATTTTTTGGATGGTAGCACTTTAAAGTCATCTTGTATCAAACTTCAAAATCATTAGACATATCAAATTACAAGCGTTCTTTTGGGCCGAATCGAATACAAATATGTTAGAGCTTACTGCAAATATGGTGATTTCTTTATGGGATTCGTTATACCGGTCTCCGTAATATGCTTTTTCTTTTTGTATCTTTCTTCTTGGGTAGCCGAATCCCCTTTTTTTGTTCGGTTGTAATCATTGGGTTAAGGTACCCCTAAGTACCTTTTTTTTCAATGAATTTTCTATTTGACCGATCAAAAAAAAAAAAAAAAAAAAAAATGATATGAGTTCCGGTATTGATGGGTGAAAAGTTGTTTGAGGAAGAAACTGAAAGGGTAATTGTAGTGTTGCATTTCATGAAAGATATGAAAGCTTGCTAAAAAAAATGCAAAAATTGCATACAAGATTTTATTGATAATTACAGTTTACAGTTACCTCTACTTAAATTGAAATTGATCAAGTATTACATTCGGTCAACAATGTCATAAGAAAAATTGAATGACCTGATTATTCATCGAGGTCGATATGGTGAACAACATTGACTGCAATGCAATAACTGAGGAATTTGCATCTAGCTAGGAGGCTAAGAAACTCAATCTTTAGTAAATTAACTATTTTAATGTAATTGTTACTTTCTCCGCTTCAAAATAATATGCTAGTTTATGTGCAAATTTACACAAAAACGGAGCGAGTATTATTAACAAATTTATTGTAAATAACCCTTCCATAATCAATAGAAGTTGAATCAAACTAATATAAAATCATTCATTATAGATTCATTTGTATCATGCATATCTCCAAGACTGGGTAACTCAATTCTATCTAACTTAATTTTTCATCTTCTTCCATTGATAACATTGAAGACAATAATGATGAAAAAGAAGACAATGTTGTTGTTGATGTTGAACGAGATTCTACATTGAATTTTTCCATGAAAGCAGCTTTAGTTGCAGCAACATGAATATCAGTAGCAGAATGAGAAACAGGATGAGGGAGTGAATCCGTGAGTTCAGGAAAATTAAGAATAGCCGAATCACCTTTTTATTTTGAACTATAGGAATTCTTTTTAGGGCCCCCATTTTTCGATGTCGCCTAGGGCCTTTAAAAAGTATGTACGGCTATGCTCTTTGATGTTAACAAAAAAACGATATATACACAAAACAAACTATGCGTCTACCCATAAAATAAAGTATCCCTATTTTCTACCCCAATTTTTCCTATTTCCCATCCTCTCACAATTTCTAAAATCAATTAACTTTTTCATTTCTAGTTTTTCCTATATACCACTTATAAAAGTCGGATTGACTCTAATATGATTGTTATTATTTTTATTTGTCTTCTTCTCCACCAATCTTTTCTTTTCATTTAAAAAAATAAAAAAATTATCAAGTTTGAAACCCTAAAATACCCCTAATCTAATTAATCATCGATGTTCAAATAGTAATTCCTCTTTTCTTTCATTTTTTAATTTCTGAAGAACTGGTGCTAATAGGTATTTTAATTTGGATCTACGTATATATTGGAAAGGCGAGGGTACCCAAATATACCTCAAGCTAAAACTTTTCCTACCTATAAGTCCTTTCTCCGAAAGTGATTGTCTATGGACTGAGTCGAGACAATGCAACTAATCGGTTCACACTTCGTGTGATCCTGTATGGATACGAGATCGAGACAATACAACAACGAAGTATGTTACTTGATAAAAAGGTTCGGACTTAACCAAACACAATAGGATTCACTTATCAAGTAAATAGGAATTAACGTTTGTGTGATTTACTTTAATTCTAATAAAACAATTATAATGCGGAGATATAAAGTAAATGAGACAGCAAGATTTTGTTAACGAGGAAACCGCAAATGCATAAAAACCCCGGGACCTTGTCCAGAATTGAATACTCTCAGGATTAAGCCGCTACACAAAATTACACCTAACTTCGTATAGTTGAGACCAAGCAACTAAAGCTATAGTTCACCTAGTTCCGTCTGTATTCCCACGCCTCCGACCTAAGTCACCTACTTAGAACCATTCCTTTAGTTCGTATTCCAAACAGTAAAGGAACAACAAATCTGTTTGGTACGTATCAACTCTATTCAACCAAGTGATATGAGTCGCACAAAGGCTCTTCCGTTTATCTTAACATAAACTCCTTCGTCGGGTCCTTAGATTCATATTATGTTCAATTACCGAAGTAATCGTTTAAGATTAAGCCAACAACACTGTTAATCCAAGAATTGTGTTGATGTCGATCTACTCAATTAATCAATCCAATCTATCACAAAGATAAACAGATTACTAATTGGATCCTCTTTTACCTAAACAAGTATTGTGCACACCAAAGATTATGAACCCACAAATCAGAAATCTTCAATATCTTCTTTGTCTTCAAATCTTCTTAAATCTTCAATAAGCACCTCCACACAATAACTTCAATCTCTTGTGATCAATCACGCACAGAACGAAGTCTGTTAACAATGTATTATCACAAGATCGTCTTTAGAACTAATAACAGTCTAAAGATCCCTGTCGAAACTCTAAACTAGTTTGAGTGAATCTTATATCAGAAGACAAAATTCTCAAGCATAAATAAACTAGGTGCAATCAAAGTTCAACCACCGTTAGTCAATCAAATCAAAGAAAACAAAAGATAAACTACAATTATCTAGTTTCCCACCAACGATACTCGTAGAGCTTCTCAATCCCAAAGAAGACTTTAAACTGAGCGGCCGTAAGAGATTTCACCTAATTAGGTTACTCTCCTCTCCGAATAGACGGCTACACCAGTAACAACACAACAAAGAGGAAGTCTGCTGTTACGAAGGATTAGTTTGCTAGAAAGTCAAACTTCAAGTATTTATAGACAAGGAAGTTTGGACACCAAGGAATTTCCAAAACCGAAAATATTCTCAAGATATTCATTAAAGCACAAATTCGGTTTCTATAATTCCTGGAAATGCTCTATCCAAAAATAATGATCGAAATCTCTCGGAAAATCTCTAATTAGTAAATGCACATTAATAATTCTTATTTCCCTACAAAATGAAGTTAAATACCTTAATTAAAAGATTCTTAACTTATTTATGTTTCGATCCTGGAATTCTCTTCCCTTAGCTATTAAGGACTAACTTTGAATAATTAAAGAAATAAACATTCATAGCACGTGTTCAAATTATGTCGACATCCTAACTTTATAAGTTCTCTTTCACACTTACAACCTTGAAACCGATTTTCCACACTTCCAAACAAGTTTAGAATTGGTTCATCTGACTATCAAGAACTATGTGATTGATCAAATAACATTCAATCACAATAATTGGTTTAACGGTTCTACCAAAACAAGTTTCGGTTCTACCTTCCATGTGAGTACTGTGCATAGTCACACTAGCTTTCCAAAATTCGATTGACTAGGTACTAGGATCGGTTCCCCACATATATATGGTATCTAACTTATATGTGTTGCACATGTCCATAGGATCGGTTCCTCTTTGCCTAAAAACGTGTTGCACATGTTCATCGGATCGGTTCCCCTTTCTTCTATAAACCTTGTTGCACCTCATACAAGGATCGGTTCCCCTTTGTAATGTACTGCACCTCTTACTAGGATCGGTTCCCATTTCCCATATTTGGTTAGACAGAAAATCACAAACCCGATCATACCATCTCAGGTGATTACTTAAGATCGGTTTCACTAATAAAAGTCATACCAATACATAAGTCAGGCCTTTGTGAATAGTTCTACCAAGAACACAACAAGTCATGAACGGTTATACTCAATCACACATATTGGTTGTTCATAAGATATGCAATGAATAACAAAAACCAATAAAGTCTGGCGATTTCCTTTTCGATTCACAAACAAGTTTATGAACATACTTCCTTAGAACACATGTAAAACATTGTTCCCTAAGATGAAATCCTCACCTCATACCCATACATAATCACAATATCATTCAAATGATTATGGTGATGTCTTATCTACAAAGTTTAATGGTTAAGCAATAAACCTCTATTGTATTCCTTAATACTATGTCTATCTAGAGTTCAAATATGCTTCACAGTTTTTTTTTTTCAATATGCACGACTTGAAAGATATGTTAGGGAATGAAACAGTTCAAGTCAAATATCACTAACCTCAAGTGGAAGGATGATTGTTATCGTTGTATCTCCTTGCTTCTTCACATCTTCAAGTCTTCGCAATACTTGTAAAGTCTCATTATCCTAATACTTTCAAGCTAACCTATACGAAGTTGACTCTAGTACATAATCAAACGACTCTTAACATGAGTTTTGATTCACTAAAATATGACAACCAAACTTGACATACCAACGCTTGGTGGGTTCAACCGAGCTATGCTCTAACATATATACAATATTCTTTTCCATTAACCACCTGCAGTCAATAACACTTATCATAACTAAGATTATTAGTGTTTTCGAATGGTCAATCCATCAATAATATAAATCCTTATCAAAATATTAATTCCATAATTAAGCACTTGTATACATAAACAACTCATCAGTCACGATCATTGTTTCTCTCAGTTAATAAACGATTATGTTTAGTTTTTAACTATCTTGCTTTGGGATTTGATTCCCTTTCAACATTGCTTATTTTTTTAGAGGTATTTTTAGAAGAAAAACCAAAAAAAAAAAAGAACCAAACTTGACATACCAACGCTTGGTGGGTTCAACCGAGCTATGCTCTAACAATCTCCCCCTTTGTCAATTTTAGTAACAAAACTCTTACATCATATGGATAAACAAATTACAATAATTCATTACACATATGCTTGATTCCTGAATTCAACAGCATAGTAAACTGCTTACATTCAATCCTTGAAAATGCCGTTGTTGACATTATAATAACAAATAAAATACTCTCCCCTAAGGAAGATAGGTAGATATTCAATCCGCACGTCTTTGTTATACCACTTCATATGATATGTTACTCCCCCTTAGTCTGTGCTTTCACTTTTTTGTTTAGATAAAAAGTTTAAGCACCTATGTTCTTTTCCTTAGCGATACCAATCAATATAAAATCAATACCAGTATCACTTGTTTACTCAGTGTATTTCTCCCCCTTTTTATCACAAAATGACAAAGAAACAAAAAAATAAAGTTCAACACGAAAAGAATCTTACAAATCTCAAAATAGACTTACAACCTGTAGAGTTAGGCACGAGGGTTCCACACACCATGTTCTGATAACCAATATCAAAACCTAAACTAAAAGTAGTTTTATTTTGATATGTTACCAAGGAAACAATTGTCCGAAACAATTTTTCCATTTTAGTTTAGCAAACCAAAAATCAACTAAGCACTTTAGTCCCTTTGCAAAACCGATTGTACAAAAACAATCGCTTAATTCGATAAGACCAAAATAAAGATAACTCTATTTTTCTCATCAGGTTCTAATTATCCATAAACATAGACCTTTCAATTTTAAACAAGATAAGTACTAGGTTAGTTAACTAGCATTTCTTGTTAAGGCATTCGGTTAGACTTGAATAATCGAAACCTCACTTCGATAAGTCTAACTAAGATCAGAATTAACTTACTTTCTCTTATCCGGAATCGAATTGGACTAAACAACTCATCCCGTAAACCTTTTCTTTCGTTAAGCCATAAATAATTCATACAAACCAAATAAATCAACTTGCATAATTATTCACCTCAACCGGAAGCAATTGAAACAACATAGACATTAAAAGCACCGCAATTGCACCGAAATTTTGTAAGCCTAAACAATTGATACCACACAATAAAGCAAGATAACAACAGTTTTTGTTAACCGAAACCAATTGAATCACACATACATCTATACACACATAATGGAATAAACATCAATTGTACCAAAATTTTGTTAAGGAAAAGCAATAAATATATATGAAATAAACTCAGGCTTTTCTTAAATAGGAAAACAATTAACTAACAAGATTGTTACCTCAAATTTCGCATCCACTTCTCCAATATGATTGTATCTTCGTCCAAGGAGAATTGATATCGAAATATCATCATGTTGTCATCCTTATGCAAAAACAAAAGAATAACAACAACCAACTTTTACCAGAGAAAGGTTGAAAATCAGTTTTAACAATTGCAAGGAAAAGGTGAAAACCGTCGAAACACATATGCTTTTATGCTAAACCAAAACCAATTCAACATATTGTAAATTTTTCACATATTGTTTCTACCAGAACCCCTCATGATTCTTTTATAAAGCTTACCAACATGGGCTAGAACCTAATCCTGCTAAATCAAAAAGTCACCCAAACCACAAGGGTTCACAACATTATGAGATCGAATATTAAGGTCATGAAAACCGAAATCATACATCTCATAAATCAATTTGCAATACACCATAAATATTCAACATAAAATCAAGTATTTAAATTACCTCAATCTTGTAGGAAATTAAATTGCGAAAACAACACAAAAAGAATGAGGTCATTCCGAGTTCGGACGAAGAAGTTATGGGCAAAACAGTTTTACACTACTTCGTATGGGGACCTCTCACTAGGATCGGTTCCCCCCATTGCACCTATCACTAGGATCAGTACCCCAAGAGTTACTTGTGACGCATCACAACACTAAACTGTTTTTGACATAACTTTTGCATAAGATGTCCGAATTCAGTGATTTTTGGCTGGTTTTAACCGTAAAAACAAGAGCTACACATATATGATCAGTAGATATCAACATCATAACCTCAAAATTACCGTTTCTATAAAAATCTCAAATATAGATAGATAAGGTATGAGTACAGAAGAAAAGCAATCTCCCTAAAGATGTTAATTAGTCATATAATAACCGAGAGATCATGTGCTCAGTTTCATGTGCTTCCTCACCCTTCATAAGATTGAGCACAAAGGTGAGCATGCACATTCCAACACTTGACCTCTTACTTGGTTTGTTTTCTCTTGTTCCATATCTTGTTTTTCTTCTTTGACTTGTGATGAAGAGTGTCATTATCACAACCTTTACTAGTACAAGAGATTTCAGACATGATGTCTTTCTTTAGTCTTTCAAGAAGACTCTTATAATTATTGTCACCAACAATTAACAGTTGAGAGTCATTCTTGTGACTAACTTTTGGTCCTTTCTTGGCTATGGAAGACTTCGGGACCCATTTAGAGTTGGGTTTCACAGGAGCAGCTTTCTCCTTCATACGATTAGGTTCATTGTCCTTTTGAATATCTTGCGAAATACCTTTTCTCCAATTTGGAACATCAGACCTTGTTTTTGTATTTAAAAAGTCATCTCTCTTTCTATAATTGGGTCTTTTATGAAATGACCTTGTCCAGTGATATGCAAAATTTGAACTATCATTGTAATAATTCTTTTGCCTAAACTTAGGACAATACCGATCTGAGTTCTTATGAGGAGAAAACTTACCAATTCGGTTGATACAATAGAAAGTGCATCTTGCATCTTACGAACTTTGCATCCCCATTGCAAGTATCCTTTATTACCACGAAAATAACAATGCTTAGTATAAATATCCGAAGTATGAGTTTTAATGTTACCTTTTTGTGGATCCTCTTGCATTGGAGCTCGACGAGTCTTCTTCTTCTTCTTCTTCTTCTTCTTATCCTTGTTCAACGTTGTTGCTTTCTTGACATTAGCAGAAGTGCCTTCTTTGATTACTACTGGTTGAACACGATTCTTAGGCTTGACAAACTTTTCTTCTTTACAAGAAATATGAGCATCTTTGTCATCAGTGGAAGCCTCTGGTTTAGAAGAATTTGTAGCTTTAACAAATTTTACCTCTTTGCTAATATTTGAAGCATCTATTCCATTATAGCCCAATCCTCGTGTATCACGATGATTTCTACTTTCTTCTAACATTGAGGTTAAATTGTTTGTTCTATCATTGAAGTTTTTCAAGTTCAAATTTTCTTCTTCTAATGTCTTGATTTTATCAAGAGCACCAGCTAGCTAGATCAGCCTCAAGGTGTTTTTCTCATGATAGATATACACCTTCTTTCTCTTCAAAACTCTTTCGTTAAGAGTTAATCCTTGCATCATATTCAACAAGTTTTTCTTCCAGCAAGTGAATTTTTTTAAAAGCAACATCACGTTCTTTCTCTAACAATTTTGTTTGAGAGAGACTAGCACTAGATTTTTCTTCAAGACCCTATAAGTGTCGAGAATTAAACATTACTTCCGATTTAGCACGTTTCTTTTCCGATAAAGACAGTTCTCTTCGAAGATTTTCACATTCTAATTCCTTAGAATTTAGATCGTTTGTATGATCTTTAAAAAAATAATCACTGGTGCGGTAACCAGTATAATATCCTTGAAAAACCTTCCTCAGTTTCTTGTTCTCACGACAAAGAGGAGTCATAAAACCAATAAAATTCCGAAGTTTTCAGTTTTTTATTTTTCAAAGGATCGAGCAGTTTAGAGTATTTTAAGATATCCTCTTCTACTTTTTGTTCAAAATATGAGTCATCATCATCGGAAATTTTATCTAAACCTTTTTGTAGATGTATTTTCCAGTCGTCATCGGTTTCTACATTATTAACAAGATAAACTTGTCTAGTAGAATCTTTAGTGATTATATTTTCAGATATTGATTCGTAGATGACATCATCAAGTGTTAATTCAAAACTATTGATTTCTTGCTTTACGTAAACTGAATCATTCATTAGATTCAATTCTTATAGGTTGGATCGCACCAAACACAGATTGTTAGATCTTTTCGTGTTTGCCTGCTCTGATACCAATTGAAAAGGCGAGGGTACCCAAATATACCTCAAGCTAAAACTTTTCCTAACTATAATTCCTTTCTCCGAAAGTGATTGTCTATGGATTGAGTAGAGACAATGCAACTAATCGGTTCACACTTTGTGTGATCGTCTATGGATACGAGATCGAGACAATACAACAACGAAGTATGTTACTTGATAAAAAGGTTCGGAATTAACCAAACACAATAGGATTCACTAATCAAGTAACACTACAGGAAAAATATACATCTACAACTGGGGTTTGTACAACTCTTTGCTAAATATCGTAGAAAGTCTTATGTTTTACAACTGGTTTCAAAGGAAGAGTTATCGTATATCATCACTACCAACTCTTAGGACCAAGGGTTGCGCTAAGAAAACAAACGACAACTCCTTAAGCAAAAGAGTTGTGACGACATTTATCTATAACAACTCTGTTCCATAAATGTAGTGACTGGCTATCACAATTTTCACAAGAGTTGTTGAAGAACACCAAAATATGATGATGAAAAATAATGTTAGAGGGGAGATTCGAACATGAATATGCTATGGGTTAGTCTAGCTTATCAACCATTGTTACAGTTCACAATTTTTTTTTCTTCATAAAAACGTATAACAACATTTATAAGAGTTGTTGAAGTAAAAATATAATGTTCAAAAATAATGAGGTTGGGGGGGTTTGAACCTCAGCCTCCTGCATGCAAGTCTACACCACTAACCATACCTACACTATGACAAGTTCTGTCAAGTTTGTGGTTCTTTAATATACTAACTTTATGACAACCCTTTATAAGAGTTGTAAAACAAAATATAATGTTCAAAAATAATGCTCAGGTGACTGAGCCGCAAACAACGCGAAGCCTTCTCTTTAAACAATCACATACATTCTACAATGACAATGCACTTCTGTAATATTTTTATAATGGATAGTTAAATTTTATTCACTTCTGCAAAAAAAAAAATGTCATCACTATTGACAACCTTTACAAGAGTTGTCATAGAGTTATAAACACTTCTGCTAAATTTTTCTCACTTATGCTAAAAGATTTCTCACTTCTGCTAAATTTTTCTCACTTCTGCTAAAAATTAATCTGGTCTCCGGTTCTGCTAAATTTTTCTCACTTATGCTAAATTGTTCTCATTTCTGCTAAAAACTATTTTCTCTAACACCCCCCACTAAATTCTGGAAATTTAGGCTTTTTGGAAATTTAGGGTTTGTTAAAGGTTTCAGAAAATATTCTGATGGAATCTTTATCGGAAGCTTAGTAACTATGTTATACTACCGATTATTATCGATTTTGTGCCAAACTCGTGATCCGCTTCTATGACAATCTAAGGGAAATAACCTCACGAGACTACCGATTATAGTAGCTCATAAATTCCCAAAATTGGTGATTTAAGCCAAGAAAGAAATTTGGGGCAACCGTATAACCAGGAAGCCTTATTAACTACCGATTATTCTAGTTCCCAAATTCGAAAAAATGACATTTCGCAAAAACTAAATTTGGGAATCGTGATAATCGGAGGTTATTAGCTACCGATTATACTCCAACTACAAATGCAAAAAATGTGATATTGTTATGAATTTCAAAATATTTATGAAAATCAAAAGTTTTAATTGTTGATCTAACTACCGATTATACTCCAACGGCTAGTTCTGCTCAAAATAAACTAGTCGTGCTCGAAAACCAAACACAATTGGTAGATAATACATATTGACAAACCTCCGATTATGTTGAAGTAACTGCTTTTTTTTTTAAAAACTAGCCGTTTGGAGTACTTTTTTGCTATAAATAGAGACCTATCTCTACCAAACTTATTCACCCATCACATTCAATCTTCCTAAATCAGTCACCCATCACTTTGAATCACCAAAATGGCTACAACTCCGTTCAATAATATAGAAGATGTTGCTATTGCCGAGCACACACCACTCTCACAAAGCACTCCGTTGAGGAAGCAATGGGTGATCGAATGAAGACCCAACAAGAGGGCCTTACTTTGGGGATGATCAAAACACCAATGCTTGGTGGAAACGGGTGTTTAAGGTTTTTAAAGCACTAAGCGGAAATCGTTATAGGAGGACGCTCCGCAAATAAAGGGAAAGGTATGCAGATATTTATACAATGAATGCGATCGCCTGAGAAACGAATTGAAAGCTCGTAAGGACGCTATGCCAAACGAAGACCGAATGAGTAGAGTAAGTTTGTGAATCAATAGGCCTCTTATCAAAAATTATTTATTTGGTTATGATTATTCAACAACGCTAACTTATTTTAAAAATTGTTTTCCAGATACTTTGGGTCGGAGCCAATACAAATTAAGGTACGGTCATGAGTTTCGCACGAGGACTGCTACACTCTTGGAGGAAGTTGAATGGCAATTCGCCCAATATAATTAAACTCGTAGAGAATCCCTAGGGCGATGTAATTTTATGTGTTTTACTTCTATTTTATTTCAACTACATGTATGTTTTTTTTCGATTCAATAAAATGAGTGACTTCAAACACCGGGTTCAATTTTTTAAATGGTGTGGAAATAAGGATTTTAGAAAAACTCATTTAGGGGCAACCTATAATAAGTAGGTTTTGGAACCTATATTCCCGCACGATTATGGCTACATCCAAATCACGAACCACATGGTTAGGCCCGGCCTTGTACCCTCTTAACCTATGGATTTCGGGCAAGGGTTCGATCCGGGGCTCTACACAATTGGTAGTTTATTAAGTTGAGTAGACTACCGATTATGGTAGATTTCAAATTTCCTACAATGAATGATTTTACAAAAAACTCATTTTGGGGCAACCTATAATCGGGAGGTTGGGTAACCTACTTGGCTTCCGATTATGGCTAAATCCAAATCACGAACCACATGGTTATGGTCGGCTCGCACCCCTCAAAACCTAGGAATTTGGCCAATGCTCAATTTGGGGCTTCCAACAATCGGTAGGTTATAAGTAACCATTTCTACCGATTTTGGGCTACTCAACAATCGGTAGCTAATGAGGTGGTATTACCTACCGATTAATAACCGTTTGATGATAAAACCAAAGTCGACCTAAATTCAAATTCATTTCATTTTCTTTTCAACTTCAACTTCAACTCCTCTTCTCCTCTTTCCTTCCGATTGCAGAGAGGAAAACTCCCCTCTCCTCGCTATACATCGCTCATCGTCGAATCGAATCATCGTCGATTATTTTCTATAAAGATGAAAGAAACGGAACGAAGAAAGCTCGAACCAAAACGTTGTGCGCGGTGAGGATCCGAATATTGGATTGCATGCCCGTAATAAAGAGGTTTTAACTCACGAACCCGAAGAACACGAAGACGATGAAGTAGGCGATACCGATAGCCAAACTCTCAGTGCAACTTCAAATGGCGCCGATTAGGTAAGATTCTACCATTAATTTGGTTTATATTGCTTCAATTGGACGAATCCATGTTTATTTTTTTTAGGTTTTCGGTTATTACCTGAATCGGAGGTTAGGTATTGTTATAAACTTCCGATTGTGGTCTAACTCTTCATTTCACGAGAAAATTTGTCATATTCGGGTGTTAAAAATTTAGGTATCCTACCGATTATATAACGTTTTTCATTCCCCGAGGCCTAATTCAATCATAATCTAAGCTAATTGTGATTTATCCTTCCGAATAAACTAGGGAAGAACAAGTATTAGAGACGCAATAATCGGTGAAATATTCTCAGAATATCTTTCCGATTGTTTAGGCTAACAACTTGATTTGTTTTCGGATACAAAGAGACGCATATTCGGTAGAGACATTAGTTTTGTTAGGCTTCCGATTGTGTGGAATTCTGAGGGTTATGTTGAACTTTAGGTTCCGATTATTGTGTGTAGATAAACATATTTGAACACCAAAAAGTTTATTTTGTTTCCGATTATACGATTCTGTAGCTTTAGGTTAATCGATACTTACGATTGTGAATAACGGGAGGCAATTTGTTAAATCAACCAACCGAATATTTAGTTTCATAACCTGTTGTACTTTTTGTTGTTGTTTAGGGATAGGCGAGGTAAAAACATCCAAGATTCAATTGTCTCGGGTAGTGCAAGGAAGGATAGGGTGTCGAGAACACGCAATGCCTAGTGCAAGGAGAGCTAGGACGCTAACGCCGCTTCAAGTGGTCAAGTTGGAACTCAACAAGCAAGCCAAGAAGTCGTTCAACCTAGTGCCCCTCAATCGAACTCCAGTCCAATCGTGTTCAACCAAGTGCCTCTCAATCACAACCAATCCAAGAAGGTGTTCAACCAAGTGCCTCTCAATCACAACCAATCCAAGAAGGTGTTCAACCAAGTGCCTCTCAATCACAACCAATCAACAAGCTGTTCAACCAAGTGCTCCACCATCACAAATTTAAATTGAACAAGTAGAAGAAGTAGGACAAGTAAAAAAAAAAAATCCTCCTCGAAAAGAAAGCGAAACACCTTGTCAGAGATGAATGAAGGTGAAGGATATTCCATAAGGTGTAATCCTTGGGCTGCCGGAGGATGGAGGACAATTGTTATTTGGATACAAAGAATCCCGGCCGCAGAAATATATGAAACCGAGGTAATGATCGTATCCATTTTATTAACTTATTATGTTTTTCTCCGTAATACTTTTAAGGGTTGTAGTTTTAGGTTATTCTAATTTTATTTTTAACTTGTCATGTGTTTAATAGTATCATTCCGATGCGGTTCGCTTACTCAAAGCGACCGCCGCACCAACAAAAATGCTAGATTGGCCTTTGGAGGGTGAATGTGAAAGGTTCAAGACCATTATTGCGAATCTGTGGTTGGCCAATGTCATGAGAACTCAATGTTGGAACATGACCGGGTGGCTATATCGGCGTTTGTGGAGAGACTTTATCCCGAGACCGACACCTTCCATATGCCGTTTGGGGAGATGACGATAACCCTGAGATGATGTTGAGTGATTCTTAAACTCCCCGTCCATGGCAAGGGTGTTAGGGCCGAGTTCACTAAGCGCTGGAATGGAGGAATCTTTATGATCTCGACTAAGAGGTGTTTGGGTTGGGATGAAGAAACATCAACAAATCGAGTTCAAAAGATGCATGAAGTATAGAACTAGACAGTTCAACATGGGTACTGATGGATATGTTCAAGGGCACCAAGGAAAAGAAGAGAAAGGAACTTTAACGGACGAGCAAGTCAACCACGGGCCACCACATATTCCCTATGTGTATTGGGATGTGTCATTTTCCCAATACCCGGTGGAAATCGGGCCGACGCCAACCTTTTACAACTTCTGGATCCTCTCGATAAAGTGCATGAGTACTCTGGGGCACGGCATGCCATGCGTGGTTGATGGAAGAGTTGAGAAAGGCGTCGAGGGTTGGAATTAGCCAAGTGGCCGGGAACGTGAGTCTCTACATGTATTGTTTATTAACTCCACATACTTGGTTATTTTTTTATTTTTTTATACTATTGAAGAATCAATTTCCTAATACTTGCAAAAATGACATTATAGACTTGGATCTACGTCCACTTCCCTATCTTGGGATTGGCCATAGAAAACCCGGCGTGGGAGACAGGTGAACCTATAGGAAGAAAGTACGTCTTCGATGACAACCATTCTAGACGAAGGAGCATCAATTGATTCGTTTGAGGGAGATTTTGACTCACTTAAAGCCCAAGACGTATGCTTTGATCCATACAAGGAAGACCGAGCTACATCGGACATATCGCTGGCTCGGTCCGATTTGGCACTTTATTTTGGACACAGGGCACACGGGATATGTGATGTACAATGCCTCAAGGGTGATGCGACAACACGGTTTTGTACAAGGTATACCAAAGGAGGAAATCCATGGCAATTTCACTTTGGTTCTGGAGCAATGCAAGTCTGATAAAGATTCTATCACGGTGGTTCACAAGGGTTCACCATCCTGTCAATTCCATTGGGATAGAAGGGCGCATTACTTGATCAACTAAGGAAGGGCAGCCAACCAAGGTTTTGAAAATGCTCCCAACTACATGGATTGGTACCGCAATGTTTCTCATGTTCGTGTAATCCGTGATCTTAAAGCAAAGCCGCCTTCAGACAAGAGTATCCTCAAAGAGAAGCCTGCGGGTTTTGATAGATTGGTACGTATTGTTTTGTTAATTTAGTTTAATATTATGGGTCAAAATAGAGTAATAACCGCTTGATGGTATGCTATGTTTTAAAACAAGATGAACAGGTTCAAGCGCTTTGTCGAAATGGTGCATCGATTGTATAAAGGCCGAAAGCCTGTTTCAATTGAGAAGATAAAAGACCACAAACAGTTGATTGACAACGCTTGACAATGAGGAGTATGCATCTCGGCCTGGGAAAAAATTGCAAAAGAAACCCGCAACCAAGGTGAACAAAAGAACCTGGCTTCATCAAGCACTCAAGTTGATGAAACCCATGATGATGCTGGTCCAAGTCGTAGAGCTAATAAAAATCGCAAAGTCAAAGCAAATAGGAACAAGTGAACTCTCCTGTTGTAAACTCTCGATGTTTTTCGTTAACTTTATGGATAACTTTGTTTATGTTGGTTATGTCGGATTATGTCGTTTTCAAAGATTGTGTCGGAATATTAGTTGTTTCGTTATGTTTATGGATTAAGAATGCTTATTTTTACACATTTTATGCATTTAACGATGACTCGCAAGTTTAATCACATGAAGAGACATGAAAGTGTTGAATTTTGGAACACAATCGGAAGATAGGTTTATATATTAACCTACCGATTCTGGGGATGTTCCACTTTTAGTCGAACTTAAGAGGGGTTATACGTTATTAACCTACCGATTCGGGGATTGTGCAAAATATTTTGTCGAATCGGAGGATTGCTAATATACTTTTCTCCGATTATCATGTGTAAAGAAAACTCGTCGTATCCAAACAACACCACAATCGAAAGGTAAATGTGCACCTTAACTTCCGAATAACAATAATCGGTTGGTTTATTTGTAATGTTCCTTCCGACTGTTATAAGTAAAAAAATTTGTTCAGTAACCAACCAACACCATAATCTAAAGTAATTGAGCATTTACTACCGTAATATTCGTAATCGGATGTTTGTGGTTTCGTTAATGTCCCATTATTATACTAAAAACAACTATGGTTTTCGTAATCAAACAACACCATAATCTTGAGGGTATGGTAATATATTGAACTCCGATTATGGTCCGCATCCAAATCACGAACCACATGGTTATGCCGGCCTGTAGACACTCAAAACCTATGGAATTTGGCAAGGGTTCGATCTCGGGGCTCTTTATAATCGGTAGGTTTTTAAGTTGTTAACTCTACCGATTATGGTAGATTTCAAAATTCATCACATGAATGATTTTAGAAAAACTCATTTTTGGGCAACCCACACCGGATGGTTTGGTAATATATTTAACTCCCGATTATGGTCGCATCCAAAACGCAAACCAAGTGGTTAAGGCTGGTTTGGTGCACTCAAAACCCATGAAATATGGCAAAGGTTGATCTTGTCGTTATAATCGGTGGGCTATATAATTATATACCCTACCGATTATGGTATATTTCAAAATTCATTACGTGAAGGATTATAGAAAAACTCATTTTGGGGCAACTTATAATCTGTAGTTTATGTAACATATTAGGCTTCCGATTATGGCTACATCCATGACTCAAGCAAAGTGGTTATGGTTGGCTCCGCACCCTCAAAACCAATGGAATTTGGCCAAGGAGTGAATATGGGGCACCTTATAATAGGTAGTCTTACAAGTTGGATAAGCTACCGATTATAAAAGGGATTATTGGCCTAAGTATCTACACAACAATCCAGAGGTATATTTTAATTTAACCTACCGATTGCATGTTTACCACCGATTATGGTGTTGGCTACCGATTATATAAGGGCATATTGGCCATTTGAAAAATCAAGATATGGGGTAGCTTAGATTTACGTTTGGGTGACCTTTTTGTCTTTTAGTGTCGCCCCTAATTCTTTCGGGGTCGCCCCTAAAAGTGCAAGGCATATAAAGGGTCCATCTTTACAAAATTTTAAGGTTTCGTAGAATAATCCGAAGGAATCTTATCAGTAAATGGATGGATTCGTCGTTCTTACCAAGTTTTTGACTTATAGTAGTCAACTCCCGGCCAGGTTTCGATCTTGGAACCTGGTATGCATACAATATGCAGAAATAGAGTTTGTTTAAGGTTTCATAGAATATTCCGAAGGAATCTTATCTGTAAATGGATGGATTCGTCGTTCTTACCAAGTTTTTGACATAGAGTAGTCAACTCGCGGCCAGGTTTCGATCTCGGAGCCTGGTATGCATACAATATGCATATATACGGTTTGTTTAAGGTTTCGTAGAATATTCCAAAGGAATCTTACCTGTAAATGGATGGATTCGTAGTTTTTGACTTAGAGTAGTCAACTCGCGGCCAGGTTTCGATCTCGGAGCCTGGTATGCATACAATATGCATAAATAGGGTTTGGTTAAGGTTTCGTAGAATATTCCGAAGTAATCTTATCTGTAAATGGATGGATTTGTCGTTCTTACCAAGTTTCTGACTTAGAGTAGTCAACTCGTGGCCAGGTTTCGATCTGGGAGCCTGGTATGTATACAATATGCAGAAATAGGGTTTGTTTAAGGTTTCGTAAAATATTTCGAAGGAATCTTACCTGTAAATGGATGGATTCGTCGTTCTTACCAATTTTCTGACTTAGAGTATTCAACTCGCGGCCAAGTTTTGATCTCGGATCCTGGTTTGCATATAGTATGCAGAAATTGGGTTTCTTTAAGCTTTCGTAGAATATTCCGAAGGAATCTTACCTGTAAATGGATGGATTCATCATTCTTACCAAGTTTTTGACTTAGAGTAGTCAACTCGCGGATAGGTTTCGATCTCGGAGCCTGGTATGCATAAAATATGCATATATACGGTTTGTTTAAGGTTTCGTAGAATATTTCGAAGGAATCTTACCTGTAAATGGATAGATTCGTCGTTCTTACCAAGATTTTGACTTAGAGTAGTCAACTCGCGGCCAGGTTTCGATCTCGGAGCCTAATATGCATACAATATGCATATATAGGGTTTGGTTAAGGTTTCGTAGAATATTCCGATATAATCTTCCCTGTAAATGGATGGATTCGTCGTTCTTACCAAGTTTGTGACTTAGAGTAGTCAACTCGCGGCGTGGTTTTGATCTCGGTGCCTGATATGCATACAATAAGAAGAAATAGGTTTTGTTTAAGGTTTCATAGAATATTCCGAGGAATCTTACCTGTAAATGGATGGATTCATCGTTCTTACCAATTATCTGACTTAGAGTATTCAACTCGCGGCCAGGTTTCGATCTCGGAGCCTGGTTTGCATGCAGTATGCAGAAATAGGTTTGTTTAGGGTTTCGTAGAATATTCCGAAGGAATCTTACCAATAAATGGATGGATTCGTCTTTCTTACCAAGTTTCTGACTTAGAGTAGTCAACTCGCGGCCAGGTTTCGATCTCGGAGCCTGGTTTGGATACAATATGCAGAAATAGGGTTTGTTTAAGGTTTTATAGAATATTCCGAAAGAATCTTATCTGTAAATTGATGGATTTGTCGTTCTTACCAAGTTTTTGACTTAGAGTAGTCAACTCGCGGCCAAGTTTCGATCTCGGAGCCTGGTATGCATACAATATGCATAAATAGGGTTTGTTTAAGGTTTTGTAGAATAATCCGAAAGAATCATACCTGTAAATGGATGGATTCGTCGTTCTTACCAAGTTTCTGACTTAAAGTAGTCAACTCGCGGCCAGGTTTCGATCTCGGAGCCTGATAGGCGTACATTATGCAAAAATAGTGTTTGTTTAAGGTTTCGTAGAATATTCCGAAGGAATCTTACCTGTAAATGGATGGATTCGTCGTTCTTACCAATTTTCTGACTTAGAGTATTCAACTCAAAGTTTTGATCTCTGAGTGGTTTGCATGCAGTATGCAGAAATAGGTTTCTTTAAGGTTTCGTAGAATATTCCGAAGGAATCTTACCAATAAATGGATGGATTCGTCTTTTCTTACCAAGTTTTTGACTTAGAGTAGTCAACTCGCGGATGTGTTTTCGATCTCGGAGTCTGGTATGCATACAATATGCATAGATAGGGTTTGTTTAAGGTTTCGTAGAATATTCGAAGGAATCTTATCAGTAAATGGATGGATTTGTCGTTCTTACCAAGTTTTTGACTTAGAGTAGTCAACTCGCGGCCAGGTTTCGATCTCGGAGCCTAATATGCATACAATATGCATATATAGGTTTTGTTTAAGGTTTCGTAGAATATTCCAAAGGAATCTTACCCGTAAATGGATGGATTGGTCGTTCTTACCAAGTTTTTGACTTAGAGTAGTCAACTCGCGGCGTGGTTTCGATCTCGAGCTCGATATGCATACAATATGCATAAATATGGTTTGTTTAAGGTTTCGTAGAATATTCAAGTAATCTTACCGTAAATGGATGGATTCGTCGTTCTTACCAAGTTTCGACTTAGAGTAGTCAACTCGCGGCCGGAGTTTCGATCTCGGAGCCTGGTTTGCATACAATATGCGAAATAGGGTTTGTTTAAGGTTTTATAGAATATTTCGAAGGAATCTTACCTGTAAATGGATGGATTTGTCGTTCTTACCAAGTTTCTGACTTAGAGTAGTCAACTCGCGGCCAAGTTTCGATCTCGGAGCCTGGTTTGCATACAATATGCATAAATAGGGGTTTGTTTAAGGTTTGTAGAATATTAGAAAGAATCTTACCTGTAAATGGATGGATTCGTCGTTCTTACCAAGTTTCTGACTTAAAGTAGTCAACTCGCGGCCAGGTTTCGATCTCGGAGCCTGATATGCATACATTATGCAAAAATAGTGTTTGTTTAAGGTTTCGTAGAATATTCCGAAGGAATCTTACCTGTAAATGGATGGATTCGTCGTTCTTACCAATTTTCTGACTTAGAGTATTCAACTCGCGGCCAGGTTTTGATCTCGGAGCCTGGTTTGCATGCAGTATGCAGAAATAGGTTTCTTTAAGGTTTCGTAGAATATTCCGAAGGAATCTTACCAATAAATGGATGGATTCGTCTTTCTTACCAAGTTTCTAACTTAGAGTAGTCAACTCGCGGTTTCCGGTTTCGATCTCGGAGCCTGGTTTGCATATAATATGCAGAAATAGGCTTTTTTTAAGGTTTCGTAGAATATTCCGAAGGAATCTTATTTGTAAATTGATGGATTTGTCGTTCTTACCAATTATCTGACTTAGAGTATTCAACTCGCGGCCAGGTTTCGATCTCGGAGCCTGGTTTGCATGCAGTATGCAGAAATAGGGTTTCTTAAGGTTTCGTAGAATATTCCGAAGGAATCATACCAATAAATGGATGGATTCGTCTTTCTTACCAAGTTTCTAACTTAGAGTAGTCAACTCGCGGCCAGGTTTCGATCTCGGAGCCTGGTTTGCATACAATATGCAGAAATAGGCTTTTTTTTAAGGTTTCGTAGAATATTCCGAAGGAATCTTATCTGTAAATTGATGGATTTGTCGTTCTTACCAAGTTTTTGACTTAATGTAGTCAACTCACGGCCAAGTTTCGATCTCGGAGCCTGGTATGCATACAATATGCATAAATAGGGTTTGTTTAAGGTTTTGTAGAATATTCCAAAGGAATCTTACCTGTAAATGGATGGATTCGTCGTTCTTACCAAGTTTCTGACTTAAAGTAGTCAACTCGCGGCCAGGTTTCGATCTCGGAGCCTGATATGCGTACATTATGCAGAAATAGTGTTTGTTTAAGGTTTCGTAGAATATTCCGAAGGAATCTTACCTGTAAATGGATGGATTCGTCGTTCTTACCAATTTTCTGACTTAGAGTATTCAACTCGCGGCCAGGTTTCGATCTCGGAGCCTGGTTTGCATGCAGTATGCAGAAATAGGTTTCTTTAAGGTTTCGTAGAATATTCCGAAGGAATCTTACCTGTAAATGGACGGATTCGTCGTTCTTACCAAGTTTCTGACTTAGAGTAGTCAACTCGCGGCCAGGTTTCGATCTCGGAGCCTGGTTTGCATACAATATGCAGAATAGGGTTTGTTTAAGGTTTTATAGAATATTCCGAAAGAATCTTATCTGTAAATTGATGGATTTGTCGTTCTTACCAAGTTTTTGACTTAGAGTAGTCAACTCGCGGCCAAGTTTCGATCTCAGAGCCTGGTATGCATACAATATGCATAAATAGGGTTTGTTTAAGGTTTTGTAGAATAATCCGAAAGAATCATACCTGTAAATGGATGGATTCATCGTTCTTACCAAGTTTCTGACTTAGAGTAGTCAACTCGCGGCCCGGTTTCAATCTCGGAGCCTTGTATGCATACAATATGCAGAAATAGGGTTTGTTTAAGGTTTCGTAGAATATTCCGAAGGAATCTTACCTGTAAATGGATGGATTCGTCGTTCTTACCAAGTTGCTGACTTAGAGTAGTCAACTCACGGCCAGGTTTCGATATCGGAGCCTGGTTTGCATACAATATGCAGAAGTAGGGTTTCTTTAAGGTTTCGTAGAATATTCTGAAGGAATCTTACCTGTAAACTGATGGATTCGTCGTTCTTACCAAGTTTCTGACTTAGAGTAGTCAACTCGCGGCCAGGTTTCGATCTCGGAGCCTGGTATGCATACAATATGCAGAGATAGGGTTTGTTTAAGGTTTCGTAGAATATTCCGAAGGAACTTTCCTGTAAATGGATGGATTCGTCATTATTACCAAGTTTCTAACTTAGAGTAGTCAACTCATGACTAGGTTTCGATCTCGGAGCCTGGTTTGCATATGATATGCAGAAATAGGGTTTGTTTAAGGTTTCGTAGAATATTCCGAAGGAATCTTACCTGTAAATGGATGGATTCGTCGTTCTTACCAAGTTTCTGACTTAGAGTAGTCAACTCGCGGTCAGGTTTCGATCTCTGAGCCTGGTATGCATACAATATGCAAAAATAGGGTTTGTTTAAGGTTTCGTAGAATATTCCGAAGGTTTCATATTTTACGGTTTGTTTAAGGTTTCATAGTTTGTTTGTCGTTATACCGAATTTGAAGTTCGAATCAACACCGAGCTCCATATTTATCGATTTCGATGATGTATCATGCTAAGTTTGAAGTCAGAACCCTCCCGAAGCTTCATGATTCATAGTTTGTTTGTCGTTATACAAAATTTGAAGTTCGAATCAACACTGAGATTCATATTTATCGATTTCGATGATATATCATGCTAGGTTTGAACTGTAAACTGAAGTTACTTCATGACCTGTATGACTAGTCAAAATTACTTCATGACCTATGTTACTAGTTGAAATTCAAACTGGAAGCAAAAAGAGAAAGCACAAAAATACAAGGAGAAAGCACAAAGATAGGCCTGTCAATAGTTGTCCGATATCCGGAATCCGTTTCCGGTTATTCGAGATCCTATAGGATTTTATCCATTTTATCGGATATCGGATATAATATGTTATCGGATATTTCTTCCTTAACATATAGGTATCGGATTAGGCTATATCCGTTTGTTTAGATATCCGATATGTTAAGGACGTACTTGTAATTTTCACATACCCTTATTTTATTTGACTCCACTAGTATAGGACTCGAGAAGTCATTTCGTTTTTTTCATTTTTTCTTCTCTTCTCAGTTCTCACCGCCTCTCCAGTCCACTGAATCTCTGCAACCGTTAGTCATCTTCGATTATTCTGCTATTTTTCATTTTAGCAGCAGGAGTTAGTCATCTTCGATTCTTCTGCTACGTCAATTTTTGAAGGTAACATTTTTGAAATCAGAAATTGCAAATTAGGGTTTCTGTTGCTGTTTCAAAATTTGGGTTTTCTTTTCAATCATAGGATAAACTTGTTGAGTTTACTGGTTATTATTGATTGAATCGAATCATTTAGATGATGATTGAAGTTGGGTTTTCTCTTTATTGGTTAATTTTAATGAAAACCATAGGTTGTAAAACATGAATCATGTTGATTACCCATGGAGTTATAATTGATGTCAACTTGCACAATATAGTAGCCTAATACTCTAGGAGTATATATAAAATACAATTTGTTTTTTTCCCTGATCTCCCAGCTCAAGGGAATATGTTGTAGTTACTTGTGAATTGTGATATTGTCAGATTGGTGGTCATGGTGTCTGATATTCATTGAATGAAATTAGTGAGTCTAAATCTTTTGGCGGAACGGAATTATGCGAATGAACTTGTTGTAAGCAACAAAAATTTGTGTGAAAATATGTTTTGTACCATGTTTGGGAATGCTGGGGAGTTTCCCTTTTTCATTAAGTTTTTATCTTCTTATTCTCGTAATTTTGAGATTATTCATAGATTTCTCATCATGTTTACCACTGGTTTTGTGCGACATTATGTTGGTTAGATTAGAAGATACCTAAGATTAGCCCCAACTGCAAGTAAACAATGTGATGTATTGAAATTCTTGTTATTTGTTTGGCCTGTTACTGTATTGTGAATATGATGATCTTAATTGGAATGTTACTCTATTGTGAATTTGATATTGGACCAGTTCATATGCTTACTTTGTGTTTAATTTTAATATAGGTGCTTGCAAAAATGTTTAAAAACTATCCAAGGGCAAGACAGTTGCAAACTCAAAGTCAACCCCTTTGCCTCAATCTCAATCAAATGTTGTCATTTCTAGGGATGGTTCACAATCACAAAGTGTTCAAGCTTCAGCAATTGGCTCAACACCGACAATAGTGACACTAGGAGATTACCAAAACCAGAAGAGAACCCAGCTGATGATAACATGCCAGGCTCTCATACAAATGATGAAGATGGAGAAGTTGGTGAGGATCCACTGATAACTGCTCTGAAGAAAAAGCTTAGAGCAATAAGGTCACCAGTGTGGGATGAATTTGAAAGGGATTGTAAAGTAAGACACAACAAGAAAACACGCGTGAGGGAAGCTGTTGTACTAGGTACATGCCATCATTGCAAGAAGGTAGTTTATGCTGATAGTGGCAGTGGTACTACAAGGTTACGGAATTATCTAAAGATTTGCCATAAGAGACCACAGAACAAGGATGGACAACAAAATATTTCTACTTCACTGAAAACAGCAGGTAACAAAGCTTTAAAATTAGCTAATTGGCGGTATGATCCTCAGGTTTCTAGGGAATACATGGTTAAAATGATTGCTAAGCATGATTACCCTCTAAACATGCCTCAACATTTTTACTTTAGAATGTATTGCAAGTCTTTGAACCCTGCTGTTAAGATCATGAGTAGAAACACAACTAGAAGTGATTTGATAAATTTTTTTCATGAACAGAAACAAGAATTGCAAATAATATTGGATAATTTGACCTCTAGATGTAGTCTTACAACTGATATGTGGACTGCTAAGAATACTAAAGATGGGTATTGTTGTGTAACATGCCACTACATAGATGATGAATGGAATTTGATTAAGAAAACATTAGATTATATTTTACTGCCATCACCACACACAAGAGATGTTCTCACAAAATGTATCAAAACTTGCACTCTTGAACGGAACATAGATAGGAAATTCCTTGCTTTAACTGCTGATAATGGTGCTGCTAATGGTGTTATGATGAGAAATTTGATTAAGTGGCTAAATAATAAGGATTGTATAGTTCTTGATGGGGAATCGTTTCACATGAGGTGTGCCAACCACATTCTTCATTTGGTTGTCCTAGATGGTATGAAAGTTGCTGCTAAGTTTGTGCAATCAATTAGAGATTGTGTTAAGTATGTTAAAGCTTCACAAGCTAGGAAAGAAAGGTTTTAAACGGCACTATCACAATGTAGGTTGTCTAGAAAGGCAGTTAGTCTTGACGTGGACACTCGATGGAACTCAATTTTTCTTATGCTTAAAAATGCAATTGAGTTAAAAAAAGGGTTTCAAAGATTAGCTGTCCTTGATCCTGAATTCGATTGTATACCAAGTGAAGAAGAGTGGCAACAAGGGGTAGTTATTTGCAAGTGTTTAGAGGTGTTTAATGATGTTTCAACCAGGTTTGCATGGATGAAGTATCCAACTGCAAATTTGTACTACAATGGGGTCTATGAAGTTAACAAGTGCATCAAACAATGGGAAGACAGTGATTATAAGTATATCAGAGATATGGGGTTGAAGATGAGGGAAAAACTCGATGTGTATAGGCTTGAAAGTAATTTGGCTATGGGCATCGGAGTTTTGTTAGATCCTAGATACAAGGCAAGATGGGTAGAGTTTCGTTATAAGAAATTGTATGGAACTGGCTATGCGGTGGAGTATAACAAATTCAAAACAAAATTGATGGCTCTTTTCTATGAGTATGATTCACAAAACTCAAATGCAAGATGAACACTATTTTGGCGCCCGCAGCCTCCGTCTCTAGCTCAAGTATGATGGATTCGAGACAATCCAGATGAAGTACGTGATCCCGAATATGCCGAGTTTATGATGGAGAACATTGAATTTGAGGTGCGTAAACTGAGTTGGACCAAGTATTTAGAAGAACCAATGCTTAGCAAAGGCTCACCAAAAGATGATTATTTGTTTGAAATCTTGAGTTGGTGGAAGCTAAATGGACCTAAGTACCCAACTCTTGCAAAGATGGCAAGAGATGTCTTGGCTATCCCAGTCACCAGTGTGGCATCCGAATCAATATTCAGTGCAGGTGGTAGAGTGCTTACAACACACAGAGCTTCATTAGATCCAGAGCTTGTTGAAGCATTGTTGTACTAAAGCAATTGGTTGCCAGATTTCATTTGTGAAGGTAACATTTTTTTTTTTTTTTTTTTGCTTAAAAACAGTGCATAGTTTCATTTGTTATTCTTCTTAGTTCCTATTATTACTACTTATGTAGTTGTGTATCTTATTTGAATGTTGACTTATTATAACGCAGATGATATGGAAAATTTGGAAATCGAAGACGAATGATGTCAAGAGAGTCATAGGATGGAGAGGAGAGTGACAGATACTTATCATACTTCGTGTTTCGAAGTTTCTTACTTTCTATAGCATTTTCTTGTGTTTCTTTTCATGTATGTGTGTGAGTAAGAGATACTTAGAGACATAACTACTTAGAGTAATATTTTAAGACTGTTTTCGAAGACAATTTGGATGGTATGTATGAGAAATAGAACTTAAATTTCACCTCTGTATATGCTTTACAGACTATAGATTTTTTTTTGTCAATTCGGATATTATCGGATAAATATTCGATATCCGATAGCTTAACCTATCGGAAACGATATCTGATTTTGATATCCTATAGGATATTATCGGATATCGAATAACCGGTAGCGCTTAACCTGTCGGATATCAGATTTCTAAATATCCGACGGATATTCTTCCATTGACAGGCCTACACAAAGAGCTTCATATTTATCGATTTCAATGGTGTATCTTGCTAACCCGAGTCTTGCAGTGTGAACTGTAGCTAGTTCATGACATGTATGACTAGTCGAAATTACTTCATGACCTATGTGACTAGTCGAAATTTAACCTGGAAGCACATAGAGAAAGCACAAAGAAAACACAATTTCCTTGATCCGTATGACAGTCTTAAATCAAATCCCTACCGTCCAAAAATATCCTTAATCTGTATGACCATTTTAAATCAAATCTCGAGTGTTCAAAGATAGGTATATAGAATATCAAAAGAAAATTCTCACAATTTCTTCACTTTTCTCTCTTATCTTCGTTTCTAACCTCTCAAAACTTCCGCCTCCCTCAGGAAAAAAAACCCTAATACAAGAAAACGGCTCCACCCTTATCCATTACTTTTGATGCGTTTATGAGTAGATCTGGTCCGATTTTCGTCATTGTTTATGGTTAGGGTTGAAGTAGATTGGAAATTTGTGAATTGATTAGATTTTTTCGAAGTTTTGGGGTAAACTGTATTCTCGGTAACAATCAACAGCAGCAACTTCTTCATCTCTGATTAAGAAAACCTGTACCTATTAGCTCACCATATCAAACCCTAACCCAAGTTTCCTAAGCTTCAATTGCTTCAAATATTCATAACAGAACTCAATTCTTCCATCTCTATAATTCGAACTCAAACGCAAAACCCTAGACTGTTGATAACTCAGATACCACTATCTTCGATTCCACCTTGTTCTAGATTCATCAACATCTTCTTCTCAATCTAGAACCTCATCCCAATTCCAATAACTGAATATTGATGGTTATCTCGTCTCTTCCCTGATCCAACTTTTCTATGTAGCAAAAATTCTTTATCAAACTCGAACCCACACACCGTACTTGTCTTAACTTCGGAGATCTCTCGTGACCAAGAACACAAGCTATCTGAAATCTTGCTTATCCACCGAGGATGGTTTAATTTGGGGATTCTAAACACAGGTTCGAATTGGGTTCTAATCGAATTTGTGTATGAGTTCGTTAATTTATGTTGAGTGCTGCCTTAATTGGTCTTATTTGGTGCTTTGTCGAAATTCAGTTGAAGGTGTTATAAGACATCATCGATGGAGTGATGGAGAAGTGGAACTGTGAAGAAGAATGATGATGTTGTATTCAAAGTTTGAGTGTTCTGATGGCCGAAGGAATTGCAGGCATTGGTGATTGTTCGGTATAAAACAATAGAATCCTGGGATTCTAGATATGGACTGATATGGGGGTTGTGTGAACTAAGGTAAATTTGTATAGTTAAAATCTCAATATTTCATTCATGGTTTCTTTAAACAGCATCCTACGGAGTTTGGGGTTTATCTGGTCTGAATTGGGTTGAGTTTGAATACGAATTGCAGGTGGTTTGAGCAGCTGATGGCCTTGAAGAGTTGGTTTGCAGGTAGATATGTTTAGGCGGTGCTGAAGAGTGATTTTGGCTAAGGCTGATGATGTTGTGTGGTTGCAATAAAACTGCAGGTGTGTTGCAGTGAGCTTGATGGAGAATACAAGGGGTCTGATGTTAAGACTGAGAGCTTGTGATGATTGCAGGATGTCTCAGCTTCAATTGTGGTCACAATCAGCTCCAAATATCCCAGGAAATATACAAAGAAAGCAGCACCACCTACTTTTTCCATGGATATTGGTATTCAATTGATTCTTGCACTGATTTTTACTATATTAGTTTAAACACTTCCTTTTAGCTAATCTTCACTATGTACACAGACACTTACTCTGGACTAATTTTCTTATGCAGGTGCTGAAACCAAATGGAAGAGGAGGTCCCAAAAACGCTCCTGCCAAGGTTTGTTTTTATCAGAATCTTGTCTGAATGTTCCAAGTTCTTTCAACCTATCATTCATCTGTAAACCAATATTTGTTTGTGTTTTATCTGTATGTTTCAGGCCAAGCCTACTTCATTAGACAGTGATAAGGAGGATGAAGTACCCTCACTTGCAGAGGCAGTTGAAAAACCCCTGTCTCGTGCTCGTAAGCTCCATGTATGGAGATGAAACTCCTCGAGACTTTTAGTTTTGAAAATTTTATGATTAACAATAGGTTTTGGTTATTGATAACAGTTGCAAATTCTGATATATTCATTTATTTTTATTTAGACTCCTATATTCGATAAAGGCTACAAAATAGATACTACTGTTGTGGCAAAGGAATCAAGGTGAAGCGGTTCGGATGTGGTGCTTGTTGATACATCGTATGCAGGTTAAGGATGGTATGTTGGTGGCGCTTGTGTAGATATATCTTGATTTTTTATTATTTTTGCTATTTAAAAAATCGACCGTATGCATGTTAATGTTGGTGGTGCGCCTGTGTAGATTGCAAGGATAAAACAAAAGAGAGGATACAAGGATCAATGACCCTGGAACCTAAAGAAGATGGAGTTTTGTCGTATGAAGATCCATCTGTGGCACATGTTGCTGCTGGAGGGTTTTATAACAGTAAGTTTTGAAAGAAATATTTGGATTTTGATCTGTGTGCTCATATCAGATTGGTATTGACACATGCTTTCTCTTGCTTATCAGATTACAAATTACGGGGTAAAAATACTAGTGTTACACAATGGAAGCAAAATCTGCACCAAGACCTGCACTTGCTTTTGGACAAGGGTACCTTTCTTTTTCTCACTATGTTTCTAAACCATGTATTCAAAGTTTGTTTAAACTATGAACCATGTTAGTTTATGTGTCATGACAGGGGCTATATGTTGTCTTTTGTTTGGTCATTTATGAATTGGCATGTCAAATATCTTTAAAAAGTTGTTTTAGTGTCATTGTATTTTTAAATGAAATAGTCTTTACTAGTGGGTGAGATTGCCACCAGCTTGAAGTATCATTTGAATTGTACTCTTAAGTGCAATGCTCTGACATAAAGTACTGCTAGTAGATGCCACCAGCCTAAAATATCATTTGAGAGGCCTGAAAGTTGTGAGATACGTTGCAATACATACTTAATAGGGTAGCGAAACATTGCTAAGAATTATGATTTTGGATGATCTTAAACTTGAAGTTGGTAAATTGAGGTGATGTTAAGTTATGAATTTGTACCAGTTGTATTTTGAAGATCATTATCCAACTTCTCAATTTTCCAGGGGTGTGATAAGCATGTAAAAGTCTTTAATATTTGGATGTCTTGTACATTTGTTGATTCAGTATAATAACATCAACAAAAGCATGCTCAAGCTTACATTCTTCTAGGTTACAACTTACATATTATGTGATACGAAAGCTGAACCTAGTTTAAGTTGTCAATAAAGATTTTTCTCTTTTGACATTGTTGGCATAGTGCTACGGCACCAGAGGTTCATAATTGCATAAAGATAGATATTTCTCTTTTGATGTGTGAAGCAATCCAGGAGTAAAAACTATCTCAGAATTTTTTCCCACTAATGAATGTATCGTTCTCTTCTCTTTTTTGGTTATTGCAGCGCTAGTGGTGGTGGTAGATGTGGTGGACTTAGAGACAACTATAGAGATGGAGGTTCTGGGCCTGATAGAGATCAACATGGAGGAAACCGTTCTGGGCCTGATAGAGATCAACATGGAGGAAACCGTTCACGCCCTTACTGATGGAATGCACACCGATAATCTCATGTACTAAGATATGCCAAGAATAATGCATCCTTTTTGTTGGAGTTGTTCAGGAAACTTTAAATTTTTGTAACAAACATCTATATCACTGCTATTTTTTGAATGTGTGTGTTTAACACTCGGCGGGTTAACAATGTAAATGTGTTACACTGGCAGGTTAATGTGAATGTGAAATACTTTCGGAAATTCGGTTTCAGCTATAAATTTTTTCAAAATAGGTTTATGCACACAACTTCTAATAAGAGTTTTGTTCCATATTTCAACTACACAAACCAGAGGTTGTGAAAGAATGTCTTTACGACATAACTAGGTGCTATCCAACATAGTTCTACAACTCTAACAAGTGTCGTGCAAATCTTATTCATAATAGTAATAAGAGTTGTTACATATTTCTACAATACACAACAAAGGCTTTTCCGTTTATCTTAACATAAACTCCTTCGTCAGGTCCTTAAATCTATCTTATGTTCAATTACCGAAGTAATCGTTTAAGATTAAGCCAACAAAACTATTAATCCAAAAATTCTGTTGATGCCGATCTACTCAATTAATCAATTCAATCTATCACAAAGATAAACCGATTATTAATTGGATCCCCTTTTACCGAAACAAGTATTGTGCACACCAAAGATTATGAACCCACAAATCAGAAATCTTTAATATCTTCTTAAATCTTCAATAAACACTTGCACACAATCACTTGAATCTCTTGTGCTCAATCACGCACAGAACGTAGTCTGTTAACAATTGATTATCACAAGATCATCTTTAGAACTAACAAAAGTCTAGTTTGAGTGAATCTTATATCAGAAGAGAAGATTCTCAATTATTAACAAACTAGGTGCAATCAAAGTTCAACCACCGTTAGTCAATCAAATCAAAGAAAACAAAAGATAAACCGCAATTATCTAGTTTCCCACCAACGGTACTCGTAGAGCTTCTCAATCCCAAAGAAGACTTTAAACTGAGCGATCGTAAGAGATTTCACCTAATTAGGTTACTCTCCTCTCCGAATAAGCGGCTACACCAGTAACAACACAACAAAGAGGAAGTCTGTTGTTACGAAGGATTAGTTTGCTAGAAAGGCAAACTTCAAGTATTTATAGACAAGGAAGTTTGGACACCAAGGAATTTCCAAACCGAAAATATTCTCAAGATATTCTTTAAAGCACAAATTCAGTTTTCATAATTCCCGGAAATGCTATGTCCAAAAATAATGATCGAAATCTCTGAAAATCTCTAATTAGTAAATACACATTACTAATTCTTATTTCCTACAAAATGAAGTTAAATACCTTAATTAAAATATTCTTAACTTATTTATGTTTTGATCCTGGGATTCTCTTCCCTTAGCTATTAAGGAATAACTTTGAACAATTAAAGAAATAAACATTCATAGCACGTGTTCACGGTATGTCGACATCCTAACTTTGTAAGTTCTCTTTCACACTTACAACCTTGAAACTGATTTGCCATACTTCCAAACAAGTTTAAAATTGGTTCATCTGACTATCAAAAACTATGTGATTGATCAAATAACATTCAATCACAATAATTGGTTTAACGGTTTTACCAAAACAAGTTTTGGTTCTACCTTCCATGTGAGTACTGTGCATAGTCACACTAGCTTTCCAAAATTCGATTGACTAGGTACTAGGATCGGTTCCCCTACATATATATGGTATCTAACTGTTTATGGGTAAAAATCGCTTTTCGCCGATTTCAAAAATTGTAGGGTGAGTGAGAAACCGGTTCAAACCCTAAACAAATGTGCCGCACGTGAGCACTTTATAGATTCGAGAGATCAATCCCGTACAAGTCCCCTTAAACCAAGAAATGGCCATTCCGGACTTGCTTTGGCCACAAAGTGAAGGAGAAGGGTTGATTTGGGGAGGGAAGCAAAGAAAGGTGTTGAGACCAGACACCCCGAGAGAGTAGTGTCTCGACTTGTATCATAAAGTGGAAGCTTCGTAAGCTTGCAAGAGATGAAAGCTTTTTGGAGAGCTTGCAAAGTTTCCTTTTCCGAGAGTGTAGTATTTTTCTCCCGACCGAGACTTGTTGTCCGGTGGAAATAGGTAAGACCTATTTATACAAGTCGAGATTGAAACGCACTCGGTCTCATGAAGGAAGAGAGTAAAGGGTGAAAATATGGGAGGAGGTGGTAACCGCATGGTGTTAATGGGTGAAAACGTTTTCACCATTATTTCCTCATTTATTTGACCGCTTTATTCCTTTCACGCTTTCTTAATGTGAGCGTAGTGTACGCTGCAAGCTGTGACCGCCAAACCAAACCCCGGGAAAGCATCCCCGGCTTGTGTTGATATCTCGTTGGTTGCACCTTAAGTGCAAGTGGCGCTCGCTAGTGGCGCGTGTGGCATGTGCCATTGGCATGCTGAATGCCTTGGTGGTAGGTTGTATGTTGAGTGTAAGTGGCAATGCCGTAGCCGCTAGTGGCGTGTGTGGTATGTTCCAATGGCATGTGCAGAATGCCTTGGTGGTAGGTTGCACGTTTGCAAGTTAGGCTACAACAGGTGTGTTTGGCATGTGCCAATGACATGTGCGAATGCCTTGGTGGTAGGTTGCACTGCAGCTTGCAAGTTAGGCTACCACGTGTGTGTTTGGCATGTGCCAATAGCATGTGCGAATGCCTTGGTGGTAGGTTGCACAATTTGCAAGTTAGGCTACCAATGCGTGTGTGTTTGGCATGTGCCAATGGCATGCGTGGCCATTAGGCCGTGGCCTTGGTAGGAAAAGCTACCAAATGAGCATGTTGGCATGTGCCAATGGCATGTGTGGCCATTAGGCCGTGGCCTTGGTAGGAAAAGCTACCAAAGAAGCATGTTGGCATGTGCCTAATGGCATGCGTGGCCATTAGGGCCGTGGGCCTTGGTAGGAAAAGCTACCAATGAGCATGTTGGCATGTGCCAATGGCATGCGTGGCCGACTTGGCTTAGGTTGCATGGTTTGCAAGCCTAGGGCGCTATATTTGGCATGTTCCAATGGCATAGCGGCTTGGAAATATGGCTTGTGGTGCGTGTTGGCATGTGTCAATGGCACGTACGGCCATGTTGACCTAGTTGCACGTTTTGCAAGCCTAGGGCGCTATATTTGGCATGCGCCAATGGCATAGCGCTTGGAAATATGGCTTGTGGCACGCGTTGGCATGTGCCAATGGCACGTACGGCCATGTTGACCTAGTTGCACGTTTTGCAAGCCTAGGGCGCTATATTTGGCATGTGCCAATGGCATAGCGCTTGGAAATATGGCTTGTGGTACGTGTTGGCATGTGCCAATGGCACGTACGGCCATGTTGACCTAGTTGCACGTTTTGCAAGCCTAGGGCGCTATATTTGGCATGTGCCAATGGCATAGCGGCTGGAAATATGGCTTGTGGTACGCGTTGGCATGTGCCAATGGCACGTGACGGCCATGTTGACCTAGTTGCACGTTTTGCAAGCCTAGGGCGCTATCTTTGGTATGTGCCAATGGCATAGCGGCTTAGTTTGGCATGGTTGCCAATGAGTGTGATATGTAGTTTGGTTTTGGCTTTGCGGCCATGGTGCGCGCAATGCGCTTGGTTTTGGCGTTGTTGCAAGTGGCCGCAGGTGCGGCTTGGTTTGGCATTGTTGCCATGGCGCTAGCGTTGCGCGCTTGGTTTGGCATTGTTGCCATGGCGCGCAGTGTGCGGCTTGGTTTGGCATGGTTGCGTGGTGCGCAGCTGCGGCGCTTGGTTTGGCATTGTTGCCGGGTGCGCAGCAGCGCGCTTGGTTTGGCATGGTTGTCGGGGCGCCGCGGTGGGGGCTTGGTTTGGCATGGTTGCCGTGGTGCGCAGCAGCGGCTTGGTTTGGCATTGTTGCCATGGTGCAGCAGCGCTTGGTTTGGCATGGTTGCCGTGGTGCGCAGATGCGACTTAGTTTGGCATTGTTGCCATGGTGCGCGTGTGCGGCTTAGTTTTGGAATTAGGGTTCCTGGTCGAAAACTCCTAACTGGGTATTTTGAAAAATACCCCTATTAATTATTTACACCGAGTTAAATGCTCTTAGTTAATGTGTTATGGTAACACTAGGTCATGGGGTTTTACGATTTTACCCCTTGTTTAAAAACCACCATCAACACTAACTTATATGTGTTGCACATGTCCATAGGATCGGTTCCCCTTTGCCTAAAAACGTGCTGCACATTTTCATCGGATCGGTTCCACTTTCTACTATAAACCTTGCTGCACCTCATACAAGGATAGGTTCCCCTTTGTAATATACTGCACCTATTACTAGGATCGGTTCCCATTTCCCATATTTGGTCAGACAGAAAATCACAAACCCGATCATACCATCTCGTGTGATTACTTAAGATCGGTTTCACTAATAAAAGTCATACCAATACATAAGTCAGGCCTTTGTGAATAGTTCTACCAAGAACACGACAAGTCATGAACGGTTATACTCAATCACACATATTGGTTGTTCATAAGATATGCAATGAATAACAAAACCAATAACGCCTGGCGATTTCCTTTTCGATTCACAAATAAGTTTATGAACATACTTCCTTAGAACACATGTAAAATATTGTTCCCTAGGATGAAATCCTCACCTCATACCCATACATAATCACAATAACATTCAAATGATTATGGCAATGTCTTATATACAAAGTTTTATGGTTAAGCAATAAACCTCGTATTGTATTCCTTAATATTATGTCTATCTAGAGTTCAAATATGCTTCGCAGTTTTGTTTTCAATATGCACGACTTGAAAGATACGTTAGGGAATGAAACATTCAAGTCAAATATCACTAACCTCAAGTGGAAGGATGATTGTTGTCGTTGTAGCTCCTTGCTTCTTCACATCTTCAAGTCTTCGCAATACTTGTAAAGTCTCATTATCCTAATACTTTCAAGCTAACCTATACGAAGTTGACTCTAGTACATAATCAAGCGACTCTTAACATGAGTTTTGATTTACTAAAATATGACAAACAAACTTGACATACCAATGCTTGGTGGGTTCAACCGAGCTATGTTCTAACATATATACAATATTCTTTTCCATTAACCACCTGCAGTCAAAAATACTTATCATAGCTAAGATTATTAGTGTTTTCGAATGGTCAATCCATCAATAATATAAATCCTTATCAAAATATTAATTCCATAATTAAGCACTTGTATACATAAACTACTCATCATTCACGATCATTGTTTCTCTCAGTTAATAAACGACTATGTTTAGTTTTTAACTATCTTGCTTTGGGATTTGATTCCCTTTTAACATTGCTTATTTTCTTTAGAGGTATTTTTTTAAGAAAAACCAAAAAATAGAAGAAAAATTAGGAAACCTAAGGTGGCACTGGATTGTGGAGATTAAGCAAATGAAGTAGCCATTGGTGGTGGGGATGGATCAACTAATAAGTCAAATAGAGAGTATTTAGGATTTAAGAAAATGTATATGGGTGATACTTATTATTGGGGATGGAAATTAAGGTGGATGGGAAATAGGAAAAGTGAATAGGAGATAGGAAAACCATAAACTAGAATCGGTGATGTCCCGTTATTTCTTTCCCCAATATCTAAGCAATATTGGGGCTTCCTCAACTTCCCAATCGGGTTTTATAATATTTTTGGTGGTGTTATATACCCCAAATACTAGTGTTACCCCATTGGTTAGGTATACAAATAATACGTATTAATAGTACTTTTCTTTGTGGAATATAAAGGAATGTCTTAGTTTTAGCACCCTCTTCTTCTTTTACTATTAGATTGCACGATAAGCTTGATGCGAGTGCCGATTCATCACCAACCCATTATGTATATTAAAATTGTGGGTCGTTATCTCTTCTTCTTTTTTTAAATACTGGGGTCTAACAACCACACCCAACAATTGTTGGGCAACTGTGAGGACTTACTCCAATATAATTTCTATAGAATCAACTAGACAAATGACTCAATCTAGAGTAAAGTATATCAAAGAGTTTAATATCTCTCGTTTCACAATGTAATCAAAGAAATCAAACAGATAGAAATTCGCGAGCATGATTATTATGTGAAACAAGTTGACCAAAAGATACTAAAGACCAATGTTCAAGTGTCAATCAATTTAAATCAACAACCAAAGGTTGGATATTCTAATTGATTGATCTAAACGCGCAACCCGTGATATTTCAATTATATAACAAAATATAATGCGTAAAAGAAATAAATACGTACAGTAAGTTTTGTTAACGAGGAAACCCCAAATGCAGAAAAAACCCGGGACCTAGTCCACATTGAACACCACACTATATTAAGCCGTTACAGACTCTAGCCTACTACCAATTAACTTCGGACTGGACTATAGTTGAACCCTAATCAATCTCACACCGATTCAAGATACAGTTGCGTTCCTTACGTCTCTGATCCTAGCAGGATACTACGCCCTTGATTCCCTTAGCTGATCATACCCACAACTAAGAGTTGCTACGACCCAAAGTCGAAGACTTGATAAACAAATCTGTCTCACACATAAAATTCTATAGATTGAATAAATCTGTCTCCCACAGAATTACCTAAGAGATATTGTTCCGTCTTTTGATAAATCAAGGTGAACAGGAACCAATTGATAAACCGGACTTATATTCCCGAAGAACATCCTAGTATTATCAATCACCTCACAATAATCTTAATCGACTAGCGAAACAAGATATTTTGGAATCACAAATGATGAGACGAAGATGTTTGTGATTACTTTTATCATGCCTATCGGAGAAATTAATCTCGAGTCAATTATTTCAATTATACTCAATACGATAGAATCGGGCAAGATCAGAACACGCAACCACAAAGAGAATAGTTAGGTCTGGCTTCACAATCCCAATGAAGTCTTTGAAGTCGTTAACCTACAGGGTCTCGAAGAAACCTAAGGTTAAAGGAGAATCGACTCTAGTTATGCAACTAGTAACACACATGAGGAGTGGGGATTAGGTTTCCCAGTTGCTAGAGTTCACCTTTATTTAGTTTTCAAATCAGGGTTTGCAATCCAAGTTACCTTGGTAACAAAGCATTCAATATTCACCGTTAGATGAAAAACCTTATTCAACCAAGCTAATATCTTTCAACCGTTAGATCGAACTTAGCTTGTTACAGACAAATGAAATGTACCCTCATTTAGGTTTATGTAACCGTACCTAAACGTGTAAACCATATTGGCTCACAAATAGTTAACCGAAGCTAGACATATGATTACTCTCATATCAACCTTATTTATCTTAACCATAATTAGTTCAAATGACTCAAATGAAACTAGTTAAAGAGCCGTTCAATTGCTATATTCTCATAGAAGTATACAAGAACACAATTGAAGCAAAATCGATTTGATTCACTCGAATCCAAACATGAACATTATAGCCATGGTTTGCAAACATTTCCTTCCTTAATATATAAATATTTAGGTTCATGTACAAAACCGATTTTAGAAGTAACCAACTCAAGTATGCAAACGTGTACGCATACTTAAGTTGCCGGACCGAGTTTGGTTACGCCAGTACGCGTACGGGTGCGCATACCAATTCACCCTCCAAACTCCATCAGAAATTCACGGACGTGAGACTTCCGCCAGTATGCATACGCGTACGCATACTTGCCCGTACATCCAACAACCTCCAAAGATGCATACTTCAGTTCCCTTTGACTTACACACAAATGTGATAACACACTATGTTTATATCCAAATATGGTTACATGAATCTAAGCTCTTTATTTCAATCATTAAAACTTTCTTAGAGGATGACAATAGCCGTTTTCACACACTATTAGATATTGAAATAATCATTAACGAAACATTCCAAGACTACACTAAATGATCGTATCACACAAACCATGTAAGATGTTACTCGGAAATTTTTACATGATATAAGATGAACTTGGTCGAAGCGAAAGCTTTCCAATACATATTTCGAGAAATATGTAAGCGAGATAAACTCAGATCGAAATCTCAAATGTGTATATAGAAAACTATATCGTAATATGACTTATGTCTCAATATAGGAGATAGAGTAGAAATAGACTTTCCAAGTGATAGATGAGTTTCAGTCTCCACATACATTTTTTCGATGAGGTTCCACAAGCTCCCCTTAGTAGTTCTTCGTCTTTAAATGATGAACGCCGTGAAGTCTAAGCTCAACTACACAATCTATGTCCTACTCCGAGACATCTATAAATAGGCTAGAAATCAATACTTATAGTTTTGATCACTAACATTGACAAACATGCTTGAGATAGAAATGCATGCGAGTTCGACCGAGCAATGCTCTAACATTTTCGCTTGCTCGTGATGAAATCGACGATAAATCCTTGAGTATACTGAAATCATAGATTACTATTGCATTTTCTCTGTTATGCCCCAATATAATTATGCACCAAGCAGTAATGAAAAAACTAAAAGCAAGAGAATACTTGGAAAGGCTAAATTATTGACATCAATAATTCTTCTGTTCTGTCATACAGTAGGGGAAAATTTGAAATAAACAAAAAATGGCATACAACATAAATACGTCATGATGATATTGTATTGAATTTAAGTAAACCTCACATTAGAGGAAAATGAAATCTAAGTTAATTAGACTTTACCTTATTTATACTAAATTACTTTAATGCCCCAATTTATTTGATGTTATCTTTTTTTTATTAATAAAAATTATTATTAATTAGATAAAATAAAAACAAAAGTAGAAAGGGACATAAAGCAGAACCATCTGAAGAGGAAAGCATGAGAGATAAAGGATTGAGAAGTAAAACACTACATCAACAAGCTCATATAAAGCGATTGGTTCATCCGGAGTACACGAGCTTTCAGGTAATTTTCTATTCTAGTTTAGTATTTTTCATCTTAGCGCCACAAAAACCAGTTAAAAACCATATAATATGGGCGAATGAGTATTTTTTTGTATATCATCATATTTTCCAATACGGGTATTGGTTAAATGTTTGGGTAGGCATGCATCATATTCCATATCATGTACATATTCGTGGTTAGCCTATTAAAAATTTTAGAGTTAGCATTAGCAACCATGCATGTATTCTGAGAGGAATTCTATGTTTTTTGCTCTTTGAAAATATACTTCACCTTCCTCCTCATATAAATACTCCCGGCGAGTTCCTTTCAATGAGCCAGGACGCAAAATAGGATGAAAACCATCTAATATGTGAGAAGGAGTATCTTTTTTATTCACTATTTTTTCAATACTAGTGATGATAAAAATATTGGATATGCATCATATTTGTTATCATATTTATATACATGGCTAGCCTACTAAATATAATAGCATTGGAATAAGCAATCATGTTTAACATCTGAAAGAAGATCCGTGTCGTTTATTTCTTGTTCTTTGTGAATAAACTTCAACTTCCTCCTCGTGATAAATATGCCCAGTGAATATCTTTTAAAGAGCTAGGACTCACAATATTAAAAACAATATTAATACCAAGATTGGTAGTAACAAGAGATATTTCTTTAACAACCTTTGTTGCTAATTTTATACGGTTTGATTAGTCTGCTACAAGTGTTATTTGTTCAAAATTTCAAGTTGAGCACAACTCAAATTGAGCATACGCATGATAACTTTCACTTTTGATCTAAGAACAATTAATGTTAAGAACAATTAATTTATTAGTGTTAAGAACAATTAATTTATTTGTTTCGGGATGTAAAACATTACCGCCATTTTTATAAATCAGTCAATAGTATTTTCCACGTATTGTTGCTTGATTTATTTTCTTTCCCCTTATAACTTGCTTGTCGCCAAGCTTTTCATTTCCCTTTACCCTATTACGATGGTAATTTTAGGTAGCCCCCCAGACAAATTTTTTTTTTTTTTTACACTCTCCATTACCATGTTAATTACCTTGTCAAAAGAGAACAACATATGTAGGCTGAGAAATCTTGTAAAGTTATTGATAAAAACGATGATTCTTACAGACATAATCATATGCCTTAAATATGAGGCAATGATTACACAAGTTTTCCACACACTTACAATACAGAAAACACAAGATAAGTCAAGTCAACATTACAGACACATACTGTCTAGTATAGTTATTTTCTTGAAATCAAATTAATCCATGGATGCCCACCTATTATTCTACCAACACTCTGTCATGCAAAGACATCATGGAATCAATCCCACCCTGAACATTTCTAATTAGAAGGTTTTGCTGATTGTACCTTCATCTACAACTGAGTAACCTAAAAAAGAGTTTTCTTCGGAGGTATTCTTGGATTACGCCATAAATTTTAATTCAAACTTGAGCAGTAGAATATTGGAGTTTTCATCCTCTAGTATTCTTTGCTTACGCCATAAATTCTAATTTAAATATGAGCAATAGAATATTGAAGTTGAAAATCTAGGATTAAAATCATGATACACTTACTGGAAGTGCATCCAACTAAGAATTAATACAAATCTTGAGCATGTCGACAAAAAATTGAAAAAATGGAAACACTTTTCGTGGGGAGAATTTTCCAAGTCAAGCTGGAAGGACAAATGATATTGTGTTTATTCCTAATACCAGCAACATGATATAGACCAAAACCCTTTGTAAACACCACGTGACCTATGTGGTTGTTGCGAAAATGTAAAGACCCTCAAGCTCGTCAACGCTATTAGACTAGTCAAGAGACGTATTAGCCAATAATATCTCGATTAGTTTAACAAGAATGTTAATTCACAGAAATTAATCTAACAACGATATAGATACAGAACTAGTATCGTTAGATATGTCTCGAGAAGTTATGCGAGATGGACTATTCGAACGTGTCAATCGGACACCGGACGAAGAAGATATATCTTAGCCGCTTGGCAGCCCTTATCTTTTGGTAGGGTGTATTTAACAATCCGGGTCGGCCTTATCAACCCAAATAGAGAGGATAACTCTCATCTTCTTTTCTTTCTTCTTCTCTTTCGTTTTTTTTTTCTTTTCTGCCTTCTTCTGCCGACGTTGAGAGGTGAGTTTGAGATTCGTATGAGAGAATTAATTCTTTGAGGGAGAGTAGATTAAGGAGAACATGTTGTTGATGTTGTGATTGTTTGAGTAGAGGAGAACATGGGGTTGACGCTGTTGTAGTTGAAGTTAGAGTTTTGAGATTAATTTTGAGTTCATCAGTAAATTGATGGGTTAATTGGGTTGTTGGTGGATGAAGATTAAGAGGGTTGTCACACTGAGGCCGTAGAGTTGTTCGATGATTGAATTGTAGAATTAGGATTTTGTTGTAAGTAGATAATGAAATTGAAGGTTTAGTGGTGTGGTTGAGATGAATTACGTGTTGAGGTAAGGATTAATGCTTAACTACCGTTTTGGTTTGGAAGAATCAATGAGTTTCATAAGAAAGTTTGAGGAGATTAAAAAATGAAATTAATGTTCTAGGAATGAGATAGAAGATGGGTATTGGATGATTTAGCGATTCAGAGAATACGAATTGTTAGGTAAGCCTCTAATTGTTTCAATTTACTCCCTCCGTTCCGTTTAGTTGATGTTCTAGAGTTTTTCACGCAGAATAAGAAATAACAAAGAGATTATTTTTTTTCCAAATTCACCCATATTAATACATTCTTAAAAGTTTAAAAAACCTTGTTTTTAGTAAAGAATTAACAAAGATGGAGTATATATCCTCAATGGAATATATTTAAAAATTGAATTAATTACCCTATTTGATGATTACAATGAGAATTAATGTTATGGTATGATTCCAAAGCAGGGGTAAATTAGTGAGAATTTGGGGAAAATACTTAAACTCTCATCTATTTTGGAACACAAATAAAACCCTAAAACATCAACTAAACTGTAACGGAGGGAGTAGTATTTTGATTTGAATGTTTATAAATTATTGAGATTGTGTGATTCTGTCTGAGGTTGAAATGAACTACGAGATGTTGATAATTGAGTTAGTGATTGTGGAATTGAGATAATGAATGTAAGTTATGAATTTCCAGAGGTGTTAATGATGTCATTCTGAACTAAATTGATTATAGGTAGTAATGGTGTTATTATTGCTGCTGTGGTGTTTTGGAATGCAGGGAAGGAGTTGGAAGTATGTTAATAGAGGATATGTGTAGATGTATGTTAAGATTGTTGGAGATGATGGTGTTGAATCAAGGGAACTGAGTGATGAGGTTGATTCGGGATGGTGTTTGGAGATCGATTAATTTAAGGCTACAACACCTAGAATTGATGAAGTGGAAGTTCGGGGAGTCTAATACTCGAGCCGGCTTTTATGTTGTTTAATTACAATAAATGAAGTCAATTGTGTATAATCCGTTGTAGTTGAAGAATGGGATGAGTTTAAGGGAAGATATAGATGCAGATGAGAAGTCAGAATCGATTTGGCGCCGATGTCATTTAATGTTTGATTGGGTTTATCTCGATGAATGCTTAGACTGTGGTGGTGCCGTAAGGTGCAGGGGATGGAATAAGATTGGTCTTGAGATGGAGTTGGCAGGTTATGTCAGTTTAAGAGTACATGACTACTGAGTGGTTAAGGGAATCAAGTGTAAAGTTTATGGGGTTGATGTGAATTACGGGGTATGAGATTGATTTTAAGTGGTAGCAGATGGAGTAAAGTTGAATCAGAATCACTGGTGAGATTGTAGTTCGGTTATATGAGCGGGTGTTGAATTGAGTATGGAGATGAGTTATGGAATTGCAAAATGACGCCGTTGAGATTTGGGGAAGCTGTAGGTTTGAGAGGGTTGCATACTAACTATGGTTGTTGTTGTTGTGATGAATGAAATTGTAGGTTATAGGATTTGGATTCTGTGTATGTTAGATGAACAGATTTAGAATGGATGAGGGTTTGTAGATATTGCAGATTGACAAGTGTTACCTGAGTCAAGCATAAATGCAAATGAATTAAGTGGATGTATGAGAGGTTATTATAGGTGAAGTACAAGGATCCGAGAAATGATAATGAAAGTGAGAAGTAAAAGAAAGGTTGAATTGAGAGTTCTAAAGATGCAAAGTGGGCGCTAGTTTGCCACGGGTTTGTTTGATTTGAGAAGATAGCTTGCAACTATTGCAATTGCAGGTAATCAAAGTTGTTTGTAAATGATTTATGAAGTTTAAATTAAGGAAATGTATTGTTATTTGAATTTATAGTTAAGAGTTTTGGTGTTGCACAATGTTTGTGCATTAGTGTTCTTTGGCCCCGAGCAATGGCTCGCGTACGCGCAAGAGTTTTAAATGAGTCATTCAAATGCAATGGGATCTCGACTCTAGCCGACTTAGTTCATGTGACCGAGTCGATTGAACGGTTTGACCCACCGAGTCACTTTTCGACTCGCTGACCACTGACCCCGGACATTGATCTTTGACTGACGTTGACTCGTTAGAGACCCGCTGACTGTTAAGTTTGACCCGTTAGTTGACTTAGATGGACCCGGACCTTTATTAATCCACTGCTCGATGGGTCGCACGAGGTAAGCCCCGGTCGTGGGCTTGGGCTAAGGTTAGTTTTTCTTAATTAGATGAATTGGACCCCTTGTCCGAATTAGTCTTTGACTTCTTCTACAAAGTTGTAGATGTTCGCAAGACTTAACTAATGGACTAGAGAAACAACCTAATTGAATTAAGACCTTTTAATTATGCAAGAGATGGATAATAAAGATGTGTAGAATCATAAATGGGCTTAGAACCATTAGTTAGACTTGTATGATTCTTGTGTGAGCCATTTTGGCTAGTTTCTTAGAGTTCTCGTGGTGATTAATGTTAGTCTATATTAACAACGATCGATTCAAAGGATGAACCAGCGGATCGTGGATCTCGAGGTAGGCGTGGCTTGTCATCAAAAGAGGTGGGAATTTAAATTTAACTCTTTTGTGATTATTGTTGCTTTCTTTTACAAAAGTTTATGTTTAACAAATTCATGCATTGTCTGATTGTGTATTCCTTGCACTGTTTTATTTTAAATTCCGAAAGTTCTGTTATCTCTTTTAGTCTTTCCATTGTTTGGAAAGGAATTGTAATGCTTTGTTTGTCTTTATGAATTATTTGGGAAATAAGAATTTCCATTTGTATGTTTGGAAATGAGAATTTCCATCTGTGGTATATAGGATACTGCTCCTTCTTTTATACCTACATGAATTCAGCTTTTTATGCACATGGTTAGGTGATACACATCAATATTATTATTGAGTGTGGTTAGAATAAATATTATACATTGTTTGATGAAGGAGTTAGTTCCATATACATGATTGTTTAGTTATGTGAATTGATTGTCTCTTGATGTTTAAGAAAAACATGTATTGTTTTCTAGATCATTTCAATGATTACTAGAAAGTTAAATGTTATTCCTACTGGGCACCCCTTTTAGGGATGATGTGCTCACCCTTTCCCACTTTCAGTTTTAGAGACAGATCAGAGTTGCGCAGCGAAAGCTTCGTGGAGTCGAATCCGTAGTTGGTTAACTTTTGCTTTGTTTATTATGTTGTATATCCTATTTGTAAACTAAATAACTATTGTATATGTATCATTTGAGTGGAGTTCTTGTATATAAATATTTCAGAGCGGGGCTAGTTTTGGGTTAAGGTTTTGTAGCAGATTTCTAAATTGAATGTTTAAGTAAATGATTTAGATTCTTAGTGCCTCTTTATTTAGTTAATTTCTTGGATTAGTCAGCTACTAGCTTAGGGGGCGCTACAGAAAATTCTCGACTCCTTTGACATACTCTTCCTCTAGAATCTTGATCGAGAGAATGTTGACCTTCATGCAGGGTTCATCATACAACTAAAAATAAGAAAATTCCCTAGAAGGTGAGTTTATAACTGTAAATGCATATCATTTAGGGTTTCCAGGAATTGAAGTTGGCATTACAACGATTGGCTGATGTAAACTGGGGTCAAAGAGTATAGAATATTAGAATCCCTGGTGAATTGTAATGGGTTTGCAGGTGTTGTAATGTGAATCTTTGGATCTTGAATACTTGTATTGGTTGTTCCATAATAAATTGTGCATAATTTTCTCAAATAAATGACATTTAATATTTGGAATGGATCCCTTGATTTATTTCTTAACTTAATATTTTACTTAATTTCTGCACCACTAGATGTAAGTGGATGGATGGTTGAAATGAGTCTTTTGTTTTTGAAAATCTCGTCTAAATCTTGATCTTAATCATCCATCCACTTGTATATGATGGTAGAAAAAGTAAATAAAAAACTAAATCATAAAAATTTAAGTCTCAAAATCTGCTTCCTTTAATATTCGTATCTATTTGAAATTTTCACGTAAAGTTGCGATTATAATTAATTGACCTGTAGGTAATTAATTTCAAAGATTTGATTGATGTGTTTTTTAGTAAGCTTAATATCCAAAGATCTGAAAGATATGCTTACCTAATAAATCTTAGGATATTAATACTTTGTTTGTTAGTCCATCTAGCGCTTTTTGAACCATTTATGCATAAAAGTATGAAATATTAATTATCTTTAACTTCGAAACTGTCGTCCAAAATATAAAGTACGCGGCGATAAGATTTTTGTCACTCGAGTACTATAAATTTTAGTTTACATAGTTGTGTCCATCAAAATTCGTTTTAGCTCAAATATGAGGGGAACCATTTTCATTTTTCTTCTCACAATTACACATATTTTACTAATGTTAAGCTCAATCATCTCGGTGAATCCAAAGAAGGGGTTTACAATAAAGATGATTCATAGCGACTCCAAAGAATCACCTTTATATTCAGGTGGCCATTTAACTCAAGAACAGAGGGTTCAGAGACTCGTAGAAGAATCCAAATATCAAGCACGTTATATCGAGTCACAAATATTATTCAAGAGCAATTTAACACGCTCGATGAAGCCTGATGTTGCACGTTTACCTATAGAGTATGAAACAAGCAGGTTTTATGTTGCAATGGTTGGTTTAGGTTCGTTTCGTGGTAAACGAAAACCATTCATGAATTATTATTTGATCGTTGATACATCTAGTGATCGAACGTGGCTTCAATGCGAAAATGCCACTAAAACTTTCAATCAAGATATGCCACTTTATCCTTGGAGTTCGTCAACCACGTATCGTCCTATCCCTTGTAATACGCATCCTCTTTGCAAGGGAGATAAGTGCAATGCCGATGGACAATGCACTTACACAATGTACCTATCGCCCGGGTCTCATTACATCTGGTATTGTTGCTCAAGAAATGTTCACTCAACGATCCAATACCGCGGCGTTGAAAGTATTAAATTACTCATGGGTTGTGGTTTTCGCCAAGATAATTTCAAAACTTCATCTACGGAATCATATATTTGGCAAACTCCGATCTTATTGCGGGAATACTGGGCTTAGACAAGGACAATGGTCTTTTATAAATCAATTAGGTGTTGCTGGAGAAGGTAAATTTTCCTACTGCTTCGAGACGTTTAATTTTAATATTAAGGGATCAGATACATACTTAAGGTTTGGCGCAGATGCGACGATTGGAGGCGCAGGCCAAAAAGTACATATAACTCCCATTGTTGTGCCTGAATTTAAGACTTGGTCCTATTACTTAAATATGGAAGATATTAGTGTAGGTAACAAAAGAGTCGAATTTCCTAGAGGCACTTTCAAGCTTAACACTAGAAGTGAAGGCGGTACAATCATAGATTCTGGTACACCAATATCCGTAATGTATAAAGATCATTTTGATAGAGTTGCAGATTTGGTGAAGGCACATTTTAAGGAACTCGGAGTTGAATACATTGGTTCCCTATACAATTTTACTTTGTTTCGTCCTTTGGGGAAGATTTGATATTAAAACTATCCTTCCATAACACTTCATTTTCAACAAGCTGATTATGTTATTACGAATTATAAAGCTAATTTTAGGTAACATCAGCTGGAAATATTTGTTTAGGAATTTTCCCATCGAATACAAATAGCCAGCTTTCATTTTAGGAGTCATGCAACAAGCTAATAAACGAATTTTGTATAATGTTAAGGATCGTTCACTCATTCGCTACTGAGTACTGCGAATTAGGTTCATAAGGGGACAATGCCATCAAGCTGAGAATGAGAAGATAATAAATTTATTTCGTTGGAAATTTAATAAATTAGTGTCATTTTAATTCTTCAAGTTCCATGTTTTTTTTTGAATACTTTCAGCAGGTCTTTTTCTCTTTTTAATCGAAATGCCAAAACAAGACCCAGCGCATCTGTTAATTAAGGAAAATTAAGTGTCCCAAGGCCCCTTTTCCTAGCTAGCTTTTCCTATGTTCCTCCCAATCCATTCTAAATTTTTTCATGTTAGCTAAATAATTTTTAAAAGATTTAGCAAGAGAAGGTTTCAAATTATGAATCCGGTACTGGTATTGCTTTGACTGATGTGACAGGTGCAAAATCATTTCAGGCGTTGCAGGAGAAGCCGAGGAAACAAGAAATTAAATATGGCCAAAAGCTTAAGTATTTCAAAGTCTGCATAAAAGAGGATGACAGGAACGTTGACTTAGTTGACCA